>LR546188.1:0-98567 GCA_900536305.3 Caenorhabditis sp. 40 LS-2015 | reverse complement strand
CAAAAAAAAAAAAAAAAAAAAAAAAAATTGTCGAGTTCCAGACGAAAAATGTATACATTCACAACCACAAAATTAATCTGATCTCAACCATCTCAATTTCAGCATGATCACTACCGTATTCCGAGAGCAAATTTACCAAATGCCCCAATGCGCTTACACTCTCCGAAAAGGCGCCCCCGATGGGCCAATAGTTCGTTTTGCAACGCTCGGAGAAAGTGTCTACCACCGATGGGAATGTATTGAAGTGGAAGGAGCTGACAAGGACACCTTCGGGATGTTGGTTCACTCTTGTTATGTCGATAACGGCTACGGAGACCGAGTTGACATTCTGGATACCAACGGATGCGGTCTCGACGCTGTTCTCCTCTCAACTCCCGACTACGACGCATCTCTTCGCCTAGCTACGAAACCATATCATGTCTTCAAGTACGCAGATCGACCGGTCCTCCAGTTTCAGTGTCAGATAACTCTTTGTCTGAAATACGATGGAGGGTGTGAAGGGATAACTCCACCTCAGAACTGTAAAAAGTTGCCCGGGGAGGATGGAAACCATCATCACCACCATCATGACCATCCGGAACGAAGGAGGAAGTTAGTGAGGAGATTGGCAGACGGAGTCGGAACTATTGATGTGTTCACGGATTCTGTTACAGTTCTGGAGCAGGAGCCAACGTGTCAACAGGTTGGTTTTTAGCTGAATAGGTATAATACTACCTGATCCCCTACCTGATTTACCTGATCCCTGTTATCCTTCCACGTCGAAATAACCAAACCAGAACTGCTCTACTTTGTCGGCGTCCGTCAAAGTTGATCCATGAGCAGATAACGATTTTACAACGTCTGGAAATTCCCTCCCGGGATGCACTTTTATTGGCCACCTGCATCTAATCTCCATAAAACGTTCAGGACCCTATAATATCTAATTTTCAGCCCGTTCAATATCCGTTTGACAACACGAATCTCTGGATAATGGCGATCATCACATTAACGAATATTTCCGTTTTCATTGTGACAGTATGGTTTACTTTCCGAAAACGGAGGTGTAAACCTTCATAGTTCCCTTTCAACTTCTTTCTCTTCTCCAGACTCTTTCACAGTTTCCAATTGTGCAATATCCCTTTCGATACGGTGTATTATTATAATTATTGTTATTTAAAACTGTACTATTTTCCATGAACCCATGATCCCTTATTAAATCCTTTCCAATAATATTTTTGCTCACTGTCTACAGTTATGATTGGTCGGCACGCTCTTTTTGTTCTTACTTTTTTATGACCATGTCGTAGATCTGTCACTAGGCGGTGTCACAACAAACTACGCAATCGGGGATGACAAGAGTTTACACTGGTGAGAAAGAGAAGAAGACTCGTAATGTTGCTCCTGTAATAACCGTGCCGCCGGAATAAACGAGAAAGATTACAGTTGTTGATCCCGTATGGCGTAAGAGACGTCATCAACAACTGTTACCTGGTGTGAGAACTTGGAAATAGATTGGAGAAAGTTGGAGAGGAGATTTGTTATTCCTACAGAACCATGATTCAGTTCAGACAACATTGCAAATTAAGAGAGCTGTTGAAAGGTTAAAACAATTTTGATAAATTTCAGCTTCAAAACTCATAAAAACATTGATAAGTGAACAAGGATCACGTCTTTGGAAGGTCCAGAGTTGATAGCGGTCGTCTCAAGCAGTTATTTCAATTTTTTTTTTGGTAATGAGAGTTTCAAAAGGTTACTAACTAAGCTTTTTAGCTTTTTTAAGAGCAAAATTTTACTAGTTGACAGCTTTTCAAAATTTTTATTGCAAATTAAGATGAATGTATTTGAAGTGAGGCGATCGGGGTGCTTTTATATGTTTTAAGGTGCTCTGGCACCTTAAAACACCTGGTTTTGTCAAAACCAGGAAAAACACAATGTTCTTCGATAATTTAATAGTTCTGCAGTACTAACCATAATTTTGACAAATCTCTACCTGTTCAGCTGAAAACTGCAAAATTTCATCTTTTCTCTGATAGACCGACACCCCACTTCGATCATCTCGTTCATCTCGGTTCCTGTAACAGCTATCAAAAAGTAGTGAACTAACAAAATGTTTATCTTGTTGTGTTCAACATTTTGTTAGTTGACGACTTTTTGATATTTTTTACAGGAAACGAGATGAATTTGATCGAAGAGAAGCGAACGGTGTGCCGGTCTAACAGAGAAGAACAAAGTTTTTGCATTCATGTAAAAATTTCTCCTAAACTTTTAGGTGTGAAGATCCAACCAAACTCTCGAATCAAAACTTTCCCCCAAAGCTTTGCAAAGTTTCACTGTAATACCCATGCTGCTAAGAAGTATATCAAAGGGGTCCCCTTCATCCCTCTCCTCATCTACAATTTCTTAGTATATGCAGTAATCTCTGGGGAGTAATGAAAGACACGCCTCTCAGACATTTACCATATTCAATCTGTCTCTTTTCTGTCGCCCCTCGGGAAGTGTCATATTGATATTTTATTAGCGGAAAAGGTGTGTATCCCCCGTTCTTCTTCCGGAAGAATAATCACATGGTAACATCAGCAATAACTGTATCAATTATGTGATATCTTCTTCATTTGTTTCTCCATTCAGTTAGTTTGTTCTTATTGTCTTTTAGCTGTTCATAGATGTGTGTATCGATACCAAAAAGTAATGAAACTAGGAATGAATGAATCATTCTCTCCAGTCAAGAGGAGGCAACATTTTGGTGGCGAGATGCATACAAGAAGACAATAAAAGAGCTGCTTAGTCATGTCAATTAATGACTTTTGATGAGGGCAGACCATGGACAAAAACTATCAGAAAAGATATTTGAAGCTTTTGATGGGATTGTTCCAATTGAGACATCACTAAATAGAGATGGAGGTATTGAAAGTTTTGGTTGTTACTTCATTTTCTGTTTTTTAAGAGATTTTGTCACTGGAGCACTTTTCGATATCTGTAACAGGAGCCGAGATAAATTTGAACAAAGTTACGGGAAGAAGGGGCTGGTCTATTAGAAGAAACACGGAAGTCTATCTACTCAAATGTTTCAGAAACCTTGATATTCAACAATGAAATCTAGATAAAGAGCGTTCAATTTTCAGATTAGCAGAGTAAGATTCATCTAAATTTCCATGCTTCTGAAATCCTTCAGTCGCGAAAATTTTTCAATCATCACTTCAGTAAAATCTTCCATTTTATTGAGCACAGATTTTATAGTTTTTCAAATGATGACTTCTTAACGACAAACACACAAGTATGAAGTATACGAATCATTCGATAATATGTTATTTACTGTCCGATTTTTCCGAAAATTCGTCATAAAGAACAAAAAAAATTTGGTACCCGAATTTATTTTGAAACATTAGTAGAGACTAAATTTTTTCGAGTCTTCGGAGTTCAGCAATATGCAATAACTTTTTGAGAACCTAGATTTGTATTTTTTTTTTTCGAGCGAAACTCCATCTCCAACCGAGAAAATTCGAAAAAATCCAACCACACCAAGTCTCATTTTTGGCTCACCTGAACCTCCAATTTTTCCTTTTCTGTCATCATATGCAATAATCAAAATTATCTCTCCATCCTCAAAATATGTTCCAGTCGTTCTCTTCTCAATTGGCTTATAGGCGCCTCTCAATAAAACAACAGGGGCGTGGCCTCATTTCTACCGTAGTCCTCTACGTCGTCGTCTTCTTCTCAGCCTGCATCGTCTTCTAAATCTTCTGAAGAGAGCCCGCCTCTTTTCTTCTTTTCTTGTCCACTCAATTACTTGAATATTTTTCCCAGAGAGCCGAAAATCGGAACCGAGGTGATTACGAACATGCAGGCTTTCAATATCGAGTCGTTAATTGGAGTTAACAAGGTGAGTCAGTTTTATGATCTCTTCAGAATCTTTGAGAATCTCGTCGTCTAGATGTCAAACTGCTGTTCCTGATAATGAGCTGAATTTCGCGTTCTGATAGTGAAATTCTAATCCAGAGAGTTCCATTTCTGAAGTTTCCGAAAAGGGACAAGGTTTAATCGACCTTAGAGATTAAGATTTTGAAGTGAAATTCAGCGGAATGCTCACCTGATTTTGAAAGGTACACTGACGTTTTCAAAATCTGCTAAAACCCTCCAGAAGTTGAGTGATGAGCTTCCGAAGTTTGTACTGTGCGCTTCACAATTCAAACTTCAGAAGGTCATAGCTCAACTTCTGAGCGTCTTTAGAAGATGTTTAAAACATGAAAATACGGTTCAGAATCCTAATAAGCATACCATAAATGCAACTTTGCAAGGTTTGAACTCTTATCAGGTGAGCATTTCAGATTCTGAATTTATAGGTTTTCTCACCTCGACTTTTCTGAAGTTCAACCGGAGAAGTCGAAGAATCTGGAGAGCAAAACATAGGCTCTCGTTTGTATACTTCATTTTGATGGTTTAAGTGCTCCCTCCCGAAAAAACGTTTCAACTAGTTGAAGTATCCTAGGACACCATGCACACCCATAAAACATTTCTCCATAATGCGAATCCTTTTCTTCTGGCCTTCCCTTTCATCCTGTTTCCATTATTCTCATTTCCAGGTCCCATCACTGGTCGTGGCTGAGATGGTGTCACAGGCCTCCCGTTCCTCTTCGTTCTCTCCTCCGTTCGAGCATCACGATCCGATGGGAGCAGCAGCGGCTGTTGCTGCAGCGGCCGCAGCCGGACGTCATCATCCGTATGGTAAGAAAAATGAAAATGAGGATTCAACGGGTTAGACTGAGGGGGCACATAATTATTCAGAATACTTGTCTCTCGTTCTTGACTGCTGCTCTCATTACTCCCGTATAACGGGGAAAGAGGGGGGCGTGAGGAGAACGCGCCAAAATGACAAATTGAAGGAGATTGATAGGGTTGAATCTGGGGCCAAAAACGGGATGAGGAGGATGACTAGATTTAGGAGAAGGAAGTGCACAATGAGCACCTATTAGAATGACACGCTCTAGAGATCCCTAATAGTGAGACATTATTGCAAAATTGGAATTATGTCGTTTTTGGGAGGAAGTGGAGAAGAAGAATGTAGAATTAAAACGAATTGAGAAATGGAAGAGGCTCACAGTTTTGAAGTTGGCTTTGAGCATTCGTCCTAGTAATGATTTGTGATCGTTTGAAAGCTCTCAAAAGTTCTGAAGTTGAAAAAAAGGTTTGGCTAAACAAACATTGCGGCTGGGGAGACTTAAATTTAGATTTTGTCACCGATTCTAGACATTTTAGGTCCACTGGACGGTCTAAAACTTGATATAACAAAAAATTAAGTAGGCCACAAAAGTTTCCCTTTGCTTTTTCTTGGCTCAAATCGAAAGGCTCATGGTCATTTTTTTATTCCGAATTCCGGTAGAAATGTGGAGTCTTCTAAATCTCCCAGAGAAGTACCAAAAACTAGAATATGTCTCGAGTCTGGAAATCGTCAGTTGTCAATAAAATAACAGTCGATGAACAATGAGTTTTTGGTAGCTCAGCAGATTTCTGATTTTCATGATCCTAATAAAAACTTATTGTGCCCGCCAAAAATGCATATTTGATGAGTAAGTAGCACTTAGGAAGCAATTAGTTACAAGATTGGAGGTTTATGGTTTAACTCCTTCACAAGTTTCTGAAAAAATCGGGTAGACATAAATTCCCTTTTCAACCTCTCAAAATTTGCACTGAAAATCAGCAAAACTGAATTCTGTTAGACCATCTTCTCTGATGATCAGATGATTTGCCTCAGATATTTTTCCTGTTATCAAAGAGCCCTAATCTTCCATGATCGTATTCTTGTTCTCTTCCAAAAGAGACAGCCGCTCATCATAAACGACCCAAATGTTGCGGTTTGTATGAGCGGAGGGAGGGTACGTGTCGATTCTGCTATTATATCGTAAATGTTGTCCCTTTTGTTTTACAACTCCTCTCACCTGCTTTGAAGAGAAAGGATTACTGTAGATAGGAGATGGTGTCTCTCGTTTAGTGGTCAATTATCATGCAATCACTGTTGGTTTTAGTTGCGATCTGAGAAAAAAGGCCTAAGTGAAAGAAGAGGGTTATGGTCGCTGATTGGATGAGGGAAACATGTTCTGTCTCCCCCTGGTCGTGTCTGTCACCTCATAAAAACACTCACAGAATTTTTCAATCTTTCATGATTTCACCTATTCTCACATTCAATCGACCTAATGTTGCCATGTGCCCCCTGCTTTTGGAGACTTAATTGGTGTTGCGTGTCGAATCAGTGGAGAGAGAGACACTAAACATGTCATAAAAAAGAGCCAATTATCTAATTGGAACAAACCAATCCAATTGAAATGGAGAAGAAGGGGAAAGTGTCAAAAATTGGAAGGTGGAGGTGTTAGATTTTGATAAGAAGTCGTAAGGCACTAAGGGAGTGTTGAAAGACTATTGAAAGTTCTAGAAACTCTAACTTTCTAAAGTCTAGTCATCACCAGTCTGCGAGATTCAGATGAATGGAGATGACCTTTATTTAACGAAAAAGTCAACTTCTAGGAGCGGAGCAGGTGATTCTTAATTCCCTGACTTTTTTAAAAATCTGTGAGTTTTTTAAGAAACTCTAGATTTCCAATTTTGTTATTCACAACTTTAATGGCATGTTCGAAACGACAAAAAAATACAAAAAAAGACAAAAAAGACGTTCGAAATAGAGGGAATTTTGCGTCTTTTTTGCAGAGTTTTTGGAAAATTTTACGTTAAATCAAACTTTAAATTAAGGCTATTTTTTATTTGCGTGATTTTCGAGTTTGATTTAACGTAAAATTTTCCGAAAACTCTACAAAAAAGACGCAAAATTCCCTCTATTTCGAACATCTCTTTTTGTATTTTTTTGTATTTTTTAGTCGTTTCGAACGCCACATAAAGAAAAACCACATTCAAGTCAGATATATCACTTATACTGACGCGACCCCGAATTCGAAAACTTTTGGATCGTGCTCTAACTGACTTGACAACAATTCTCGAAAAATACCGCAAACTACAAAAATGAAGATCTAGAGTTGCTTAGAAAACTTATGAACTTTCAAAAAAATTGGTCAGTGTTATTTATTTTGACTCGCTTCCCGGACGCAAAATCGAAAAGACGTTCTTGAAGTACGGAGAAGAGTCCGGCACCATTTGATGTTTTACGGTAACTTCATACGCTTCTAATCGCTTTGTCATTCTCATTCGTCACTAACTAAAAAACAAATTATGTTTTTCATCATTCTTCTCAATTCCGCAACTCATTCGAAATTCACCAATAAACGGCACAAATTACATTCATCTCCTTATTTTCCATCCTCTGTTTTTCATTATTAGTACCCCCATATCGCCATGTGAACCGGAAAATAATTGTTCAATATTTCAGATAGTCGAGATGATGGACAAATGCGGCGATATCGAACGGCGTTTTCCCGGGAGCAAATCGGAAGATTGGAGAGGGAATTCGCGAAGGAAAACTATGTGAGCAGAAAGACAAGGGGAGAGTTGGCAGCTGAGCTGAATCTACCTGAAGGCACTATTAAGGTTAGTCCAATAATATGAAGTTCACATTCCCAGAGCTTTCAAGCCAGAGTTCAAAGACCCGCCTGAGTGAAACCAAAAAAAAGGTTCATAATTCGTTACCGTATCTCCCTTTTGGAGCAGAGGGCCCCCGCTTATCGTCGTCAAAGCCAAATCATTTCCCATGACATACATGCGGGACCCGCTTTCTTTTGGGCCCCCTTTTTTCCGTCTTCTTTACATGCATATCAATCCGTCTCCTCACTTGAAAAATGCTCGGACGTTGGGAGGAGAGCCGAAGAAGAAAAGGAGACGGCCATGAGTGATTTCGGAGTATCGCCTTTGATTCCCACCGGCATACATTGAACAAGATTCTTGACATGGAGAGAGAAGCTAAACATGCTCTTCAACAAGTAACAATATGATTTCTGCGAAATTACTACGAGTTTTAGGGGGGAAACAGTGGGAACGAGAAGTTGGAAATAAAACCATTTCGTTTGAGAGTCTTGAATGGGATTAACCTGGTGTTTTTTTTTGCTGAAAATTTCATTACATTCTTCGGTTTGAAAACTTTTTTTTTGCCGGTTTGTCCAGATATTTTAGACAGAAAGGTCGCATTTTGAGATATCATCAAATCTGAAATAATTTACCTCACTTCAAGAACGTCTTTCTCGGTTCGCATCGAGAATTTCAAATAGTTGTCAACTAATGAAATGTAGCTCTTATTATGAAAAACATTTCATTAGTTAACAACTTTTTGAAATTCTTAATGCGAACTGAGATAAATTACCTTAGGTTGCTGTGAACCTGAAGTGGCACACCTTTGTTCACAAAAGTCTCTAGTTAGAGCCCTTTCTGAAAAATAGATTGAATAGACTTTTCGGTTTTAGATTGAACTCTTTTTTTTGTGCCTTGCACTTCGTCAACTCCATATTTTCAGGTATGGTTCCAAAACCGCCGAATGAAGGACAAACGGCAACGAATCGGCGGTCTCGGATGGCCATTCCCACCACAAATGGCCGCCTACATGCTCAACCCGTTTGCCTACGAAATGTGGGTGAAAACAGCGGCTGCTTCTCAATTTGGAGCCTCTGGAGCACCTGGAACATATCCAAATGGTGCGAATGGGTCAAGGTAGGCAACTCAAAAACAAATCCTGCTACTATTCAATATCTTCCCTTTCAGCAATCCCGCTCAACTAGCAGCGTCTGCATTCCTTCCTCCACTGGGATTCCCTCCATTTCTCCCAGGGAACTCTACGATGCCAAAGTCTCCGTCTTCTCCACATTCTGATGATTCTTCGAAATCAAAAAATACATCAAGTGACGATGATGATGTCAAACCTGTTAACTTTTCCAACAGTCCATCGTCGAGTTCTCCTTCCCCTTATTCAACTGATTGAACTTTTTGTGAATTCTAAGTCCCAACACTTTTTTTGCCATTCCTTTCTTTGCTTTCGTCTCATGTTACAAACAATCTCTGACAAATTGACGGTGATCATTTTTTTCCCCTTTTGTAGATTCATCTTATATTGCAAATATTAGATACTGCATTCGCTTCCATTTGTACTGCACACTTATTTTTTGAATTCAATGAATTTGTTTTTGAAATTCGGGTTTTTTTTTGAGTTGGAAATGAAATAAGTTAGGTCGAGAGTCTTGAAACGAGCATTTACCTAACGATAAGCTTTTTTTTTTGGAAAATATCATAACATTTTTTGTGCTGGGTAAACCAGAAATTTTGGAGAGGAAAGTCGTGTAACAGTCTTGCTACTTCTCACATCACTTCAAGGACGTTAATCTCGGTTCGCATTGAAAGTTCCAGAAAGTTTTCAACTAATGAAATGTAGCTCTTATTACGAACAATATTTCATGAGTGAACATCTTGATGAAATTCTTAATGCGAATTTAGATGAATTACCTTAAATTGATGCAAGGAGAAGCACGACCTTGCTCAGAACAAATGCTTGAAATTTTTTACTGCAGTTTCAAAAAAATCTTCCTAAAAATACTGTACATATACCAACTTTCCAAATCTCAAAATCTACCGTAGTCTGCCCACTTTATCTTGCTTATAATATATCTTATTTTCTCCTTCAATTCCCTTTCAAAACCAAAAAATCGTAGTACTACCAGATATTAATTCAGTTCCGAATGCCAACAAGATCCGGGAAATCGAAAATTTATCGTTTTTCGATCCCTTTTTTGAGAACCATTGACAGCTGTTACCCACTGCCTGTTATGGAGATTTATTTGGGTCAGTTCGATATCTCGAAAGTTTATCTTAACCTATGAATCGAGTTTTTTGGAAAACGTTTTTAAAATTCAGGGACTTTCGAACACTGAAAATGACTAATTGGTAGAGTTGAAGACTGTGCCCGTTTTATGACTCCTCCTTTATTATTCTTCCATCTAGCACCAGAGTCAGCTAAGACAAGATGAGGTACATGTGAACAATTTATAAATGGATGATGGCTCATAAAGTGTGTGCTCTCCCTCTCTCTGAGTCTCTCGATATGCTCCAACGATCCGGTACCCCCTCTAAATGATTAGTACTTTCGTGTCCTTGGGATGGTAAGAGGGGACCAGGGGGCAGATGATGATAGATGACGTGCGGGAAGAACAGAGCGCGGCCATCTTAACTCTCAAGTAGTTGACACTGATTTGCATATGGCTTCCCAAATTATACTCTCTTTCGCGGGAGTAAAGTAGAGAATGGGGGATTCGGTCATTTATTATGAAACATGTTGCGTATTTGAGACAATGAAATACTGCATTTTGGAGAAGAACCAGAGAATTGGTAGGACTTCATTGGATAATATTGGTTGGGGGGTTAACAGCGAAGATTATTTGAAGCCATTCAGAAAATATACTGCCTTGATCATTCGGTTGAGAAAATTCCCGAGTCGGCGGAGAAGGCAAAAGCTGTTATCGTAATACCATAACTGTACGTAAATTGATTTTCACATCAATACCATTGCTTCGACATCGAAACAAGAGTGGTTTCGAAGCGGAACACCCAAATTGAAGATTTGGAAATGTGCCTATTTCGAGGCGATGGTATTGAAAAATGATATCCTCAAGTGGGTCATCCGATTATTGAAAAACTTCTTTAATCCAGAAAATGACTATATTGCCAGCTAACATCCAAAAGGTAAAACAATTTTTCTCTCACACATTGTGAAATCTACGTTTCTTAGTTATGCCACCCAATTGTATATACTATACAATCGATTTTCAAGGTTCCTTATAGTTTCCAGCGGTTAGTGACCTCTGAATAGCCAAAATCACGACTAACAAAGAGAGACGGCTCGCGCCGTGGATGCCAGCGTTCTCACTAGAGCACACTTGCATTCTCGCGCCGTGCGCTCGTTCACCTCAAAGTTCTTCACATTTTTTCGCGTATTTATCGACTTTTCTGTTGTGTTTTTCTCCGCATAGTTAGTTTTGCTTTAGCAATAATCGTTTTCTCAGAATGGTTGCTTGCGTATCGGAGCCAAATATAGAGATTGGAGCCATTGTCAAAGTTGAAACGAAGGGTGGATTAGTGGCCGAAGGACTCGTCACCTCGTTCGATGCGGATCGCAAGGTACGTTGTTGAAAAAGTTTTAAAATATTTATTGCTTTTCAAAGAAATCAATAACCAGTGAAATAAAGTTTCAGCTTCTGGTAATCGACACCAAGCAGACAGCTGTCGCCAAGCCGATGATGCGCATTTTCAACACTGGGCATATGAAAAATGTAAGAATTTCCAAATTGAATTGATTATTTAATTTAGTTTTAGATCAACGTTGTGACCAAAGCAGCCGATGAGACTGCCAAACAGGCGAAAGATACCTCTACAAAATTCAGACAGAACAATCCAGTCAACGGAACCAAAACACACGATCGAGTGTCCAAAACAATCGGAGAATTGCGTCCGAACTTTATGAAACAAGATGTCACTGTCAAAGGACAGCAAGCGTATGCGTTACTCAAGCGGACGATTCCCGACACTATCTGGTCCGGCGATGATATTCGCGTACTTGGTCTTGTGCTCGTTCAAAAGCCATATGATGTGCCAAATGTGATGAAGGATGCAAAGGCGACAGGATTCGACGAAACACGTGCCAACAGTGTTCTTCTTCAAGTTCAAAAGATACTCTCCAAACCGTCGACCGATCCAGCAACACGTGCTTCCCTAGATTTCACAATCGGAGCCGTCGCCACAGTCTAGATTATAGCCCCTTATCTCCCATTTCTCCCCATTCAAAGTGTCTTTGTACCTGAAGCTGATGAGTTCCTTCAATTTCATTTGTTGGAGCTTTTTCATTCATTCCAGAGGTTTTCAAACGTGCATCGATCTTTAAAAGTAAACAACGAAACTCCAACAAATTTTCCAAAATTGAATAATTCTCAGCTGCGGGTCATTTTCAGGTTTCTCTTCTCCCTCTCGTTCCCCTAATTTATAATAGATTTGAAATGTATAAGTTCCCTTTGATTTCCGTCCCGTTTTGAGTCAGCTTTCTTATATATTTCATCGTCAGCATTTTACTCGCGTAATATGTGTACTTTCCGAAATTTCCCTCTATTAAGGTTTTTTTTTTGATATGTTCTTCTTTTTTCATATCCCTCTAAAAAGCGGTATTAAAATCCGTTTGATTCTTGGAATGTTCTGTAATAATTTAAAATTTTACACCTTCGATTGTAGAATGTCAGATGACGAAGATGTTCCCCAGCTTCCCGCGGATACTCTTGCTGCGCTCTCCATGTTTCAGGCAGAACAGCAGCAAAAGTATGAAGAGCTGAAGTCTGGTAGAATAGAGAAGATCGATGAAGATTGGCAATTGAGTCAGTTTTGGTATGACGATGAAACATCGAAAAAATTGGTTGCCGAAGGTGTCGCCGCTGCATTGAAAAGTGAAGCGAGGCCAGCGAAAATCGGATGTGTTTCATCTCCAACCCTCGTGAAGTTCTTTCATGATTCCGAGGTTCGTTTTATAGTCTAGCTTATCAATTATTAATGTAAAATTTCAGGAATACAAAAATGGTCTCTTTGAGTTGACATTGTTCGAATTTGACTCTCGTTTCGGTATGAAATTTCCCTCCGAATTCGTGTTGTATGACTACAAGCATCCAACTGATCTCCCTACTGAACTCCTCGGGAAGTTCGATGTGATCATTGCGGATCCACCTTTTTTAGCAGCGGAATGTCTCATCAAGACAGCTCACTCGATTCGTTTACTTGGAAAGGAAAATGTTAAAGTGATATTATGTACTGGTGCGATTATGGAAGACTATGTGAGTGACAAAAAGTATTTGAAGGTTATGTTGCCCTCTTGATCTTTATATCGTATATTTTTGTATGCTATTTCGAAAGATCACGATTATCCTCACGATTGTGGTTACTTCCAAATTGAAATGTTAATCAATATCGATCTTTGATCCTCGAGAAGCTGCACACATAATCTTTTCGACATGTTTGTGGCTCCAATCCCTCTAATTAGACATTCCTGGTTTTCTTCTGAAAAGATTATCCCTCTGCTTCTCTGTGGTCTACACCTTCAAAATAATCTTAATCTTTCAGGCTGCTCGTCTCATGGCAATGCACCGAACGAGTTTCGAACCGAAACATTCAAATAATCTCGCCAACGACTTCTCTTGCTTTGCTAACTATCAGACGCACACACTTTGATGATTTCTAGTTTCTATCCGATTTTGTATTAACTTGTTACTTTCCTTGTTTGTTGTTGTTGCTCATTTTTACATTCGTTCCAAAAAAGATCATTTGATTGTTGAATTTTCTTTGTTTCACAATTGTTGTGTTTGCTGCACAGAAGATCTTATCTCATGTTCTCAACAAACTCGTGATTCACCACTCTTTCAGAGCTTCTTGATTAAATTCGATGTGAACTCTGGTTTCCGCGGATTTCAAACCTTCTCTCTTTTTATTGGCTCCTCGTACACATTGTGAGTGATTTTCTCAGCATCTTTTTTTCATGCTCCGTCGTTTTCAGTGTATACCGTGTATACTTCCTTGCTGATCACTACGTGATCGAATTATGGCGCCGACGGGTCAAGGTGGGCAATGGCAAGAAGTGTTGTGTTGTTCCGTTTGCAACAAGGTGAGTGGCTGAGCAGTGACTGATATTGAGAATATATATTTTTTCAGCACTTCAATGAAACATTTCTCCCGGTGAGTTTGATTTGCGGTCATGTAGTGTGCCGTAAATGCTCTGAGAAGCCAGAAAGCCAAACGAAACCATGTCCTCATGATGATTGGAAAACTACGATGCCACTATCTGAATATCCCAACAACGTGGCTCTCCTCTCTGTCATCTACCCTCGCAAACAATGCATGATATTTTCCGGAGCAAGCAATGACGATGAGAAGCGGATTGATCATCTCTCGATTCAAATCGCCAAATTTTTCCGGGAAGCTGATAGCGAACGAGGAGGAACTGTCTCTAGTAGAGTGAGTTGAATGCTGAAACGACCTGAGAATCATAATTTTCTTGTAGGATATATCTCGAACGCTTCAGCGGAAAGTACTGGCTTTATTATGCTACCAATGGCGCGAAAACGATGGTCGTCTGAAAACCCTCAAAATGTGTCGCGGAATCAGCGAAAGAGTCATGATAGAAATTATTCTCTCCATCCAAAGCAACACCCATGTCAGCAGTCAGCTATGGACAGCTGTGCGAGCGCGAGGATGTCAATTTCTTGGACCCGCAATGCAGGATGATGTTCTTCGTTTGATCCTGATGACGTTGGAGACTGGAGAATGCATAGCACGTAAAAATCTGGTCATGTATGTCGTGCAAACCCTCGCTTCCGATTATCCACAAGTTTCGAAGACTTGTGTTGGACACGTGGTTCAACTTCTGTATCGTGCATCTTGCTTCAATGTTCTGAAACGAGACGGAGAGTCATCTTTGATGCAGTTGAAGGAAGAGTTCAGAACTTACGAATCACTAAGAAGAGAGCACGATTCACAAATTGTTCAAATAGCCTTCGAATCCGGCCTTAGAATCGGTCCGGATCAGTGGTCAGCTCTACTATATGCAGATCAATCACACCGCTCTCATATGCAATCAATCATCGATAAACTGCAGTCTCGGAACACTTACCAACAAGGCATTGAAGAACTTCGAACCATATGTAACTCAACAACTTCCAACCTGGGACATGTATATCGGCAATTTCTGTTGCAAGTGATTCCTTGTTTGGAGTTCTTCACCAGTACGGAACATGAAGACACTTCCATAACGATGGTTGCTGACAGCCTATCTCAAATCAAGAAGCTTCTTAGACTCCATTGCTCTCAGGATGATTTGAGAAAGATGCCCAAGGAAGAGCGTCGAGCACTGATGGCCCAAGGTATGGTGCCTTCTGGTCCGTTGTATCCTCTCTATTCACACATCGATGAAAATGGCCGCACAGTTAGCCGAACTGCTTTCAAGAAAACATCCGACGAAAGATCCATGGAGCAGTCTCCGTCTCAGACTCCGCCAGCTTCCAAGCCAGCCTCTCTAAAACAGCAACAATCTCAGCAGCAACTCCAACCACCGCAACAACAGCCGCAACAGAAACGGTATCAAATGGGTATACCACCGAATCGAATGGGTTACGCTCCTCAACAACATCACTTCGTTTCTCGTCAACCACAATATCCACCGATGTATCCACCGCAACCAATGCCTCCTCAACAATTGCAACGTGTTCGGGGACGGCGCATGAACGGTGGGCCGATCCCTCGACCTGGACCGATGCCAATGTTGATAGGATACCCACCGGAGATGATGTCACCTGCAGGAATTCCACCAAACGGCTCAGTTCCGATGATTCAAACGACGGGAGTTATGACTGCTGATGGTCAACCGGTAATGACGAACGGCCCACCACAGGCAGTGATGATAATGCAGTCACCAACTCATATGCAACCAGGACCGGTTGTAATGGTTAGATCATCCTATTGTTTTCGAATCAAACTCAAACTTTATTCTCACAGATACCCCAACAACAACTTGGTTCTGCGCCTACACCTGTTCCGATGGGTGCGATGACTCCTTCAATGGGTGTCCCTCCGAACGCAATATGGACCGCTACATCACCCACTGGAAGTGTCATTTATCCAGCCGCCTCTTCACCAGGACAACCAATATGGATACAATCGTAAGAGTTATTCAGAGCGGGTGGATTTTCAAGATTTCGAGATTCTGAAATCCTGATTTTGAGATTCTCAGGTTCGGAGGCTTCAAGATTATTAAATATTTTTAGAACTGACGGAAATGTGTTCCCCATGTTCGATCGTGGTTCAGGAATGGTTTGGGGGCCGACAACAATGCTGCGGGAAAGTGGAGCTGATGCTGAGCAGCTTCTAGCGAAGAGGTACGAGATTCTGAAGCGTTTGCAGCCTTCCGAAGACGATGAAGATCAGGAAGATGGTCTCGGGCATGTCTCGTACACTGTCGCCTCTTCAGTATTAGATGACAGGTTTGTGTCCAAAGAAAGAACCGTTTCTTCAATCATTCTCATTACAGAATGGATCATCTGCCAATCACAATGATACCTGTTCCTGCTATCGATCTTCCACCAATCCCAATCAATTTTGCCAACATGCCGAATGAGGAAACCATGACAATGATCGGAGAAATGGTGCAAAGTCGTCCTCGTGCTCCTTCACTCACTACTCAACCATCTGGACCGCAGATTATCGCCGCTGTCGGCTCATCGTCAACGGCTACTGTACAATCAGATTGTGGTACGATGAGTGTGATGGATAGTATTTGTATGCCGATTGCAACATCGGCAATTCATACTTGTGGGTGGAGTTGGTTTGCATGATTTCCAGCACTTTCGTCATTTTTCGAAATGGATTTTGGACCCGAGTTGCAAACTTTTGAGACTCCTTGCATGCTGTTATTCGTTTCACACCATCCCTAACATGTCTCTCAATCCTCACAAATTTCAGCGGGCCCCATTCCTCCCAATGTGATCCCGATGGCTCCCGACCAGGTCCTAGTGCAAGTACCCGTTGTTCCAGCTGAAAACTTCAACCCTTCTGTGCCACCGCCGCCGCCAGGACAGCCGATGATGGTAGACAGTGCAACTGGTTTGCTGACACCAATCAGACCGATTCTCGTTCCACATCCACAGAATGTTGTCTCCAATTCGCTTGACAAAATTGTAGATGTCAAGGAGAGACTCAGTGAGGCACAAGGTAAGGGATAAAAGTCAGGTTTTGGTTGCAATTAATAGAATATCCAGGGAACGTCTCCGAAGCCGAAAACGCTCATCTCCGCATGGAACTGCGGATGGCTGAAAGTGAGATGGCGCACCTTGATCCATACACCAAGAACAACTGCTTGTTGCGAGAACTTCATCAAGTTGACATGGAACTTCAGCAGCTTCACATCAATCCCGCAGTCGAGGGATGATCGTTCTTCCCCACCTAATTCTCTCATCATTTTCTTTCTCATAGATGGCAGTGCCACAGTTCGATTAAATTATTATTATTGTAATAGTGTTTTTTTATTGTCTTGCTGTAGTTTTGTTACCAATATATATTGTATCAGTGAGAGCTTCCCAATAATTAGAGTGACATTTTCGAGTCTTCTCTTCACCGATTTTCTCCCGCTTACCAAACATTTCCATACATCCAGTCACTCTAGTTTCCATATCTTTGCTGCATTACTTTCTTATGTACTTTCCATTCACTAGTCCCTCATTCGCTTTTTCATCGCAGGCCATTCATTGTTTTCTATGAAAATAAAGGCACCCCAGTTAAGTTTTTTTAACGATTCGCTAGGTCAATGTCCCCTAGTCTTGTATTATTTTAGAAGTCGACGCAAGTTTTTGGTTTCCAATTTTTGTAACCCAAGGTTTTCAGAATGTCCGACACCACGATACTACAATCCTCCTCTTCATCGCTTGCTCCGAATGTTCCATATGTTCTAACAACTGGACCGAGAAATCCATTAGTTAACACTGAGGAACCGGGAGGAGTCCCTGATTTAAGTTCAGTTGGATTCGATTGTGTTAGGTTCATGGGTGAGTAAGTTTTGAACATGGAAAGGGTTTAAAGGTTTGCGTTTTCAGGAGGTTGCAACGGAGGACAAATATTTCTCGGGAAGCAACGTAGTGCGAATACTAACCAACCAACACTTTTCGTGGCCATCAAAAAATTCTGCATTGACGACATCGAGGACTTTCACACGATTGCAGTTTGTTATCAGCATTTTGAACTAAACATCGTGTTAATTCTTGCAGAAAGAAACTTCCTATATGCGATCCCTCCAGCATGGCAACATTTTGAAACTCTGCGAATGTTTCGTCTACGAGAAGTACATATATCAAATCACACCTGCAATGAATCTAGGATCACTGTTCGATATTGTCTTCGAATACAAAAAATGGGGACTCAACGAGAGAGCGATGGCCGCCATCACTCATCAGGTTCTGGACGGATTGAACTATTTACATGAGAGACGATTCATTCACAGGTTTTTCAGAACTCTGAGTGGCTGATTTAATTTGTTGATTTTATAGAGATGTGAAGACAAGACATATTCTGATCGATTCCCGCGGGAGAGTGAAGTTGACGGGATTCCGTTACATGGTCGAGTTGAGCTACAACTTGGATAGTTTCTTCGATTACGACTCGACACTGAACAATCAAATATACTACCTCGCTCCAGAAGTTCTCAAGCAGAATATGCACGGTTACACTTCCAAGTCGGACATTTACATGTTGGGAATATCAATTTGCGAGGCTATTAATGGAGTTATGCCATTTGCGGAGCTGAAGCCGTTGGAAATGTTGCTTCGGAAGATGAATGGACAGGTGCCAAGACCAGTTGATAAGCGGAGTCTCGATGATGATAAAGACATGGGAATAGACATTAGTGAGTACCCAATAGAGATGGGCGAAAATATGTTTTTTAGTTGGTGGTAGCCGGAAAATGAGGGAAAATTTCGAAAGCCGAGTATGAGAATCTCTGAATTTCATAACCTCAAAAGCTCAGAATCTTAGACTCTCAGAATCTCAGAGTCTCAATATTTCAGAATCTCGGAGTTTCCAATTTCCGCCATCTCATAATCGTGTAACCACAGAATCTCAGAATCTCAAATATTTTGAAAGTCAAACGTAGTCCCACTTTTTTATTAGGTTCCACTATGTTTTGTTCAGTTTCGTCTTGTTTCACACGTACTCCTCCTTTTTTCAGCTCAACGCCCACAGGAACACAGAGATCGTCAATTCTCAGACGAAATGCACGAATTCGTCGCCAACTGCTTGAACTATGATCCGAGCGTAAGGTGATTATTTCGCTTCACTGCTTTCTTCATTCTGAGTCATCAATTTTCTTTTTCAGAGGAACAGCTTCGGATTTGAAGAATTCTGATTGGCTCGGATCGGAGGAGTTCGGAAGCTTGACACCTGCAGATGTTAGAAAAGAATTGCAACTCGATTATACTCATTTTGATCTCTCGATGTGGGAGCAAGAACCTGTGTTGCCACCGGAGCCAGAGCAGAAATACAAAATCGATTTCGACTACGATTGCCTCTGATAACTCTTCAGAATCTTTTCTACTACATTCAACTAGTCATGACTGTTCAATGTTTGGTTCTCGATTTCCTGTAAATCTCTATGATTTAATATGTTCAATTAGCAGCTGTAAATATATTTATTTCTATCTGAAAGAAGCGGAACGTATTCCAAACAGACAACATTGTTTATTTTTGCTGGAACAAGGGAACAATGAAGTTTTTGGTTCGGCGGTTTTTGCAAACAGGGAGAATATGAAGAGAAGAGAGACACGGGCGCTGAGAATGAGAACGTAGCTAAATGTAAGGGATGAGCGATGACAGATAAAGAAAGAGAATCGTTCAGTTTTTGCAGACACAAATAAGTTAGACTTGGATTGAGCAGCGGAAGGAACATTAGGCCAGCATGTAGATGACGGAGGCGTCCTGGTGAGCAGATCCGAGGGGGTTTTCGGCGACGCATCGGAACGATTCCGAGATGGTTTCCTCGTCTCCGACGATAAGGAGATCTCCGTTGGTGAGGTGCTGGAAAAAGATTGAGTGAGTTGAAAAGAGCCGCGGTTGTCTTTTTCTTTTCGTTTTCTCTTATTTCTTCTGACCACTAGCATGCTTGTGCCGACGTGGCTCACAGAGGCGTTTCGCTCATATTCTATCGTAGGCTCGCGATTTCTCATCTGGGTACATCTGGGTATAAGCAAGGTTTTATAGTTTACAACTTCACTGGAACACCTTTGACAAGTCAAATGAGTCGCATTCACTGCCCCGACCCCAAATCTCGAGCATTTTCGAGCCTCTTCTTTTTAGTTACTTAATGCATCCACCAATTTTCAAAAAATGGGAACATTGTGAATCATTTTTCAAGTTTCAGTACAACCGTTTTAAACCATTTTGCGTTAGATCACAAAATTCAATAAACCAAAGAGACTATAGAGAATTATGTCCCCAACCAACCATGTAATTCCGTTGTCCCTGAATCGAACTCAACGACTCATCGTCCTCAATCTTGAACCAAGTGGTCTTCGGCGCTGGGTATCCCTGTGTTCGGCATGCCAATTGAGTCACACCTCCTGGAAGCTCGATGCGGGAAAGGGTGAAATCGGAGATCAGTGGTGGTAATTCCAGGGGTTGCCGGATTGACTTGCATGTTCCGGTGATGGATTTCGGTGCTGAAACTTCTCATATGATTCAAAATTCTTCCGTCATTTTGATGCACCTTTGATAATGGATACTGTAGAAGACGTGACGACTGGCTGCGTGCATGGAGACGTGGCTTCACAGAAGTATTCCCCAGCGGTTCGTTCATCCAAACAATCGATGCGAAGTGCTGAAATGAGGCGGCTATTCTTGGAATAGGAAGTTTTTTTAATTAATTATATTTTTGTCCGTGGCATGTGACATAAATTGTTTACTCTTCTTGCACCTATTCAAGCTGAAAAGGGCCTCGTTTTTTTGAGATGGATGACAAACAAAAAGTTCGCACTACGGAATCTGACATCATACAGTGGTCAGATTTCAAGAAATAGTCTGAGTAATCTTCTTTTCCACTCACCGGATTCGACGACGGATTGTCCGAGATTAGTGGCCGAGAGCAGAGTTTCGAATTGAGCCGCCGGGTGAGTCTCGATTCTTTTCCCTCTGTGATACCAAGTGATTGACGGTTGAGGAGAGGCGTAGAAGGCACATCGGAGAACGAGACTGTCGCCTCGGTTGGCTTTGATATTCTCGAGTGGTTTGTCGATGGACAGAACGGAGGGCTCGATCAGACCGTCACATATTGATGGGATGTCGGATACCTGGAAGTTTGAAGATGACACAAGATTCATGGCTGGGAAAATGAGACCAACTTGATGTGCTTCAATTCATCAAAATTCTAGGCTCTGGCTGTATTCTGGTTTCAAGATTTCGAGATTCAGAGATTCCATGATTCTGATATTTCAGAGCCACAGATTCTGAACTACTTTACCAATATTCAGAAGGACCAAGATTACAAGATCTTCGAAATTTTGAAATTCAGAGATTCTCATATTCGGCTTTCAAAATTTTCCCTTCAAAATTCTAAAACCTTAGTCTCATGTTGCGAACTCCAAAAGTTCGGCAACATTTTTTATGCTCCCAAAAAAGATCAAATCCAAGTTTTCTCACCTTTGTCGGAGACACGTGGGAACCCAGAAGAATGATGGATAGAATAACGTGGTTCAATGGTGATGGCATCCTGAAATCAAAAATGAAAATGTGACGGATGAATCAGAAGAAAAGGAGAGAGCACGAATCGGAGAGATGAGATATTTTACTTATAAGTATTTCCTACTTTAGTTGACGAGATTCTTTCTCAGAAAGCTGATCTTTTGGGATCATCCATGTCTAGGACTATTCGATGTGATGTTCCAGAAGACAGAAATCAAATGAACGACAAAATAGAGAGTTCGGGAGCCTCATGTCAAGTGTTCAAAATGGAATAAAATTCAAAAAAGTCTTATCAATCCGGAAGCAAAGCATCCAGAAAACCGGAAGAGCAGAAATGCAGAATAAACTGAAAAATTGAGATCAAGTTTCCGGTTGAACTTTTGTGTGAAAACTGGAGAGAATGAGAAAAAATGAAAATTCAGATGAGATCTTTTTTGGTGACGGAAGAGAAAGGGAAAGGGTAACTGCGAAGACCATTAAATGACTCTGTCTGACTGAAGAATGAAACTCTATTCCATCCAAAGTGAGGGGAGGAAAATAGTGGAGACTAGAATGCTTGTGTTTTTGGAGTTGAGAGGAATCCCTATTTCACCAAACTGATACGTTTGGAGACAGGTACCACTGACAAAAAGTAGTTTGAAAATTGTATGAAGAGGCGGGTCTTAGAATGACTCCAGAAACTCGTAGTCTTAGTAGGAGTACTAATCTAGAATTAGGAATTCGACTGGAAAATTTCAAATCGGGTTAAGTATGCGTCGGAGAACTTCGAGACGGCTTACTAGCTGGGATGGGGGATTTTGATGGATAGAAGATTCACAGATCTCCAGGATTTCGAAAGTTTGAGGTTTTAATCGAACTGATATTTCAACTGAAAACTGAACATTTCGAAAATAGCTGGAAATTAGAATTCAAAACTTGAATGCGAGGAAACACAATCGGAACTCGAAGTTCGGAACTCGCGACCTGGAAAAAGGAACTCGGAACTTTCATGGTCCATATGGTTAAAAAGAACGGAATAATTTTTTCAAACGGAATCCTCAATACGGAAAGTGGAATTCGGAATGAAGTTTTTTGGTTCCGGAAAGCCTCAAAATTTTTTCCTATTACAATGCGGAATTATAATGCTCAAAAACAAGGGTTTCCACTTTGAGACCCAAAAAAGGAGTCGGTTATAAAATGTTGACTATTTCGTCCCCCGACTGATTTCTGTCAGCGCCTCTTCGCGCCTGGAACTAGAACTAGAATCAGAACCCCAACGTTTTCAGCTGCTCTCTCCTCACGAATAATGTCATTTTTCGTCACTCTTTCATTCCGAATTCATTTTCGTTCTCTCCCAAAGAATGCTTTCGAAAAACAGACAATAATTGAGTGAAAACGCATAAAGAGCATATTCTGGGGGGAAAGGCGACTAAAGTTGAAAATAAAACAATGAATAATTGATAGAGAACACCCCCTTTTTCAGGTTCTTTTTATGGATCTTCAAAAATGAAAATGGAGGCGAAAAGACAGATGACGTGCTGGAAGGGAGGGATGAGCTGTGAAGAAATCAGAAAGTGAGTAATGAAACGGATGGAAAGAAACGAATGAAGGATAATCGGGGTGGTCCAGGAGAAGAAGAAGAAGACTCCTACGCCAATGAATAAAAGTCACGTCATCTGGAGAAGACAATCGAAATGTTGAGAAAAGAGATGATGATGTTTCGAAAACATTTTCATGGAAGTTGGTGGTCTTAATCCGCTTTCTGATAATCCTTGATTGATAATGAGGACATTTGTATTGCAAATAGAGATACTATATTCAGGAAGAAGCTCGCAAACTGTAATCAAGGAGCAAGTTTTCAAAGCTTTTTTTCTGATGATACAACAACAAATCACAAGATATGAATATGGGCAAATTTGTAGACTAGGATGAGTTGAAAACACAAATGAAGAAATGATTTCTCTGGTCTTGAACACAATGGTTTAAAGCTAAAGTTGTTTTTCCTTCCGGTTTCCATAAAATGAAGATTGGAAATTAGTCAGAGTCTGGACTTGAAGTTTGGTCACGGAAACTGACAGTAATCAGAACTGATGCTAACAACGGAAATTGCGAAGACGTCAGCGGAAGCTGGAAGGGATGGAGGTTCGTTTTGGAAGTTATTGCTGACATTTAGGGTTTTCGCATGGAATTTCCATTTCCGTTGACTTTTAGGAAGTAAAGTTCGGGTGGGCATTATTGGATGAGAATCAAAACGATTTTCGGTTCTATTTTCAGAGGTAAGGATAGTCTTGCTGCAAAGTCGAAATTCTTTCGAACGTTTTGAATAGTCAAAACGTTCGAAAGAAGACTCTCAATTCCAGTAGAACTACATTTGCCTGGAAAGTTTTCTTTGCACTTAAATATTTTGTCAATTCTGAATCAAAAGGTTTGCCTGCACCTCGACTCAGATTATAAGAAAACGTTTATTTGAAGAAGCCAAAGAATTTCCTTGTAACTTCGCTCTTTCCAATTTCTGATCAGGTCAAAAAACTCAGAAACTTCATCAATTCTCGGTGCAAGAAACCAAATAAAGCATCGTGGGAAACCCTCCGAGTACTACAAAGAAGTCGCCGAATTCTGAGAAGACTGGAATCCCAGGAAGTTCGGCGTAGACCTTCTGAACTTCTCGCTTTTCTTGAGATTCTTGTTCTTCATGTCTTGAAAACAATGGAAACGACAAGGAAACGTGATTATTATTTTGAGAAACCAGATGAAAATAACCAAGAATGGTCTTGAGGAAGGCGGGCAGGTGATGGCTTTTAATGAGGACGAGAAGGGATGGAAAATTTCGAAAAATTTGTCAGTGAAGCGGTAAGGGACGATTCGATGAGCATTACATGATATTCTTGATGTTTCTCGTGACGTCGTCTGATTTCAGAAGGCGTAACGGTAAAAATAACTAACAAGGTGAAACTATACAGAAATGATGTCGTCGTCAGAAGGAGGGGCCAAAAAATACGCATATTCTAGAATTTCGACGTCATCTGGTTTCGGTGAAGAGTAATTTTTATGAGAATGAGTCTAGACCGGGAGACAGAGAAGGGAACATCTTTTTTGTGGGTGTCGAAAACATGTCAATCTTCTCCGTTTTTCCATCTGTCAATTTATCCGCAATCTCTTCGCCAGATTGACAAGGAAAACAGATGGGAAGAGTGAACGATTTTTGGTTTGGACAAGAGAGAAGACCACCCAGACAAAGGATGGAGGATCGGAAGATCATTTCAGGATTTTGGAGAGTTGAAGTTAAACGAATAGTTGGAAGATTCCGAGGTGCCCCGAGTTTCGAGGATTCTGAGGTTCTAAGGGTTTGAAGCGTTCTGAGCAAATGGGTTTTTGGATTCTCAGGTTCTGAGAGGAACCGGAAAACCAAAAGAACTGCATTCAAGCACATATTGCTCATCTTTAAGAAATCTTCTCCTCATAGATCAAATAAAAATAGTAGTAGAGGAAAAACAACTCAAATTTTCAATATATCTCTCCTACGAAAGTAAATAGTCTATATTGCTGAGAAGTATTCTTAGTCTCTGCAAGAAATATCATTAGTCTTCGATACACCCAAAAAAGGAGAAGAAAATAGGAATTGCGTGGGTTTTTGATTGGATTTCTTCCGGTTGATTTTACTTTCGCTTCGATTCACATCTCACTATTTTGGAGTTGAAAGATGACTCAAAGAGTCACGTTGTCTGAAATCTAAGAGTTCAAGAGTTTCACTATTTTGACTGAGATTCTAGTTTCGAGAACTTACTTATTTGTCTGAAAGTTCGAAAAAACATCTGATGACGACGTGGAAGTTGATCCAATTTAGATGACGTCGGTGGAGAAAGGGGTCTAGAAATAGTTGAACTGGAAGAGACTTCGGAATCAAAGAACCTCCAGATTTTAAAGTCTCAAAACTTCTAGAATCACGGAATCTCAAAAAATCGGAATCTCGGAGTCTCGATTTTCGGAACCTTAAATACTGAAGTTGAAAACCTCGAGGAGTTTCAAATTCTTCAAACCTAGTATCTAGAGAACAGCGAAAATCAAAACTTTCGGTGTAAACTTTTCAAAAGTTCAGATCTTCAGAACTTCGAAAGATTCGACTTGATAACTTTATACGATTTCTCGATCATGTAACTCCGTCTCTATTGATAGAATTCTGAATTTCAATGTTTCGAATCGAGGCTTCAACACCTCCGCATGGAACTCTCAAAGTCTGAAATCATAATTTCCTTTTCCGCAGAAACTGCGAATCCATCATAGTCTTCCTATGGATCATACCTAGAACATCAGGACATCGTGAAAACTATAGAAAACAGGGAAATGTGAAAAGGATAAGGGTGACGAGAGGAATCGGAAGGAGCAACAGAGGAAGAACTGAAAAACAAAACAAGAGAAAGAGAGAAAGGGATCACGATGGAAAGTTTTACGAGAAAACGGGACCAGAGATGTTTGGAAAAACAAACAAATGAACGTACTTGATTGAATCCGTTTGAAGGAAAGAAAGATTCGGAGTAGAAGAATTCTTCTTAATTTCGCTTGTCTTATTTTTCTCTCGAAGAGGCACAATCCAATAAAGAGAGTTCTGGAAGGAAACAAAGCACACATACAGATGGAAACACGAGAATAGAAACTAAATTGAAGTTGGGGTGGATGATGGAAGACGAAATGATTGAACGATCAGATTTTGGGGCTTCGCGAGGGGAAGATTTGAAAATTGATTCGCAAGAGGGCAAATCTCGAAGGAGGGTCTAAATATGGAAGATTTAAGAGGCGGGAGTTTTAATGAAGTGTATCAGTTCAACGGTTGACTCATTTTAGAGGCTTCCAAATCTTTAAAAAAATTTTGAATCTTCGAAACTGATAATAAAGAGTACCGATATTTCGAGAACATGGAACTCTGAGATTCTGAAGTCTAAAGGATTCTGAGGTGTCTGACGACTCTGAACTTTAGAGTTTTTGAGATCCGTTGATTCTAAGATTCTAAGATTCTAAGATCCTAAAATTCTAGTAATCTGGGATTCTGGGATTTTGCGATCCCGAGATGCTGAATAACTTTAAGATTTACTGTGTAGACTCTCAACGAACAAAAAAAAAAAGAAAGAGAAAGTGTTTATACTGAAAAACAACAAGAAAATTGAGTCCGTGCGGAAACCCGTAAAATGCATTGGGAGTAGTGCGTGAGTGACAAAAAAAAGGAGAAATCAAATGAAATGAAGTGATGTGAAAAATAGGAATAAAATAATCTCCCCCCATCTTCTTCTTCTTCTTCAAACAAAATGCAAAAGTTTTACAAGATGACGATGACGTTTTTGGAAGAAAAGGAGGGAGAAGAAAAGGGGCGGAGACTAATCCGGGAAACTGAAATCTTCTCTCGGTCGTGAGCTTCTTTCTTCTTCTTCACACACAAATTCCATTATTGTTTTTGTAGAATATCGGACATACTGACGCTGAAATGATTATGGGATTATGGGGGAACTTCCGAACTCTATTGTTCTTTTTTTCTTCTGACACACATGGATTATTGGAAAGATTAGAAGATTCTCAAAATAGTCTAGAAGATTGATATGAATACTGGAGTGTCTTCAAAGGAGACGATTCGAATGAGCTTTTTTGTGATTTCTTAGAGATGGGATTATCGGTGATCGAGGAGAGAATTTTCGAACGGAAACTTTGAGCGCTCTTACTGTGGCGCCGAGGAAAGCCATGCTCTGGATGGGTCTGGTGTGGAACGTCAAAAATTTGTCAGTTTCGAAACAGTTTCAGACAAAAAGGAAGGTTTTGATGATGAAAACTTCCAGGCAACCACGTTTTTTTTATCTCACTTTGATACAAAATTCAGCTGTCGAAGTTTGTGTATTTTGGAGCTTTGAGTGGAAGAAAGCGCTGAAAAGTTCTTCTACATTTCAGGCGCAGAGAGTACATTCTGTTAACACTCAAAATGCCTAGGAGAGAAAAAAAGGCAGATTTTCACCGTTCGTCGTTAGTAGTTTTCGAGAGACGCCCACTTTCCCCGATATCTCGGGAGTCACTTCTCTTACCACACATTCTCCTGAACTGAACCGTCCCTCTCGGACACGTGCATCGTTTCTCGACACAAAGCGACGGTGCAACACACTGATTGTCGACCTCACACTCGGTTTCACCTGGGAACATTTCTGGAAAAAAGTCAAGTTTCAATTTTCGATTTCTCTCTTTCTGGAAATAGAGCTGACGTACTTGGCAGGCATGAACCCATAGTTGACTCGGCTTCCGATCTACATATTGGTTTCTTAATCTGACCTTCGGAGAGAGGACGGATTAGTAGGCGGGCTGGAAATACTGGGGAGATTTGGAAGTTTATTGGAGGAACTAAGTTTGGGGGATTAGGTGGGAGGGAAACGTTGAAAATTTTGTTGAATCAGTAAAATCACGAAGATTTTAAAATCTGGGGGATTCTGAGGTTCTGAGATTCCATGATTCTAAGACTCCAAGATTTCCCATTCCAATTTCAAAATTCGCAAGGTTCAGCTCATGTTCCCTAAATTCAATAAGAATCAAAAACCCACTTTTGGGAATCCTCCTCTGACAACATATACTGTATCTCAGCACCGGACTCTGCCTACAAATCCTACTCGCACACCGACTGCTCGACGAACATCGAATCGGATTGCCAGACTTGTTGAGTGTCGGCTGATAGCTGGCACCACACAAATTGTTCATGAGCATCTGGAACGACGGCGGATGTTGACAACAGACAAAGTTTCGTCCCGTTGTTGTCTTGAGACACGTCTCGGAATCGGAGCAAGACTTGAGAGTGGTGATGCACATTTGGGGATGATCCAGAGGATTGACATAAGGATGAGGGCATTGAAGATCCTCTTCGTTGATCGGCGAATGAACGCACATTTCGATGCATGATGAATGATCGAAGAAGTGGTTTTGAGCTGTTGATGATTGAGCGTCTCCTCTTCGATAGTTGAACGAATGGCACGTATTTGTCTCTGAATCATAATAGTATCTGATGATGGCATCTTCTGATTCTTCTTCATTGCTCGATTCGGGGATCGGTTGAGCACAAGCGACCTCTTTCTGGGGGCAACAGTAGTTCTTATGACATTCGTATCCAGTTGCACACATTGAGCATTTCTGAACTCGAATCGATGGATACACTCTTGTTGGGCAGATATCTGTGATATCTAATCCACAGCATACAGATTGATACGTCGAGGATGCTCCTTGAGATGTGCACTTGTAGAACTCTGGACAGTCGTCATCAACTTCACAAACCTTTGCCTCTCCGTCCACTTTCAACAACTTCTCTCCTTTCGGACATCGATCTGAAATTCTTTATTTTTTGAATGCATTTTAAAATGTCTCATACATCTCGATGTTTGTTTCCTTGATGTCGTCGTTCCTGGTTTCCTCGTTCTCATTGGCATCATTTTTTTCAAGCTGAAAATCGAAAAAAAAAATTAATGCGTAATTGTTATTCTGATTTTTATAAGAAAGCAGATGTTTTTCTGTTTTCCTTTAAATGAGGAAATACCTGGGATGTCGACAGCAGATTCCTTTCCGATCAGTTGACTTTTTCATACAAAAATGAGTTTTCGGGCAGGGACTTTCTGGGTCACAGTAGGTCTTCGTCAGCTCCACGATTGAGCCGGGAGGACATTTGGCGAGGGCTTGGATCTGACGAGCTTCTCGACGACAGCAGACGAAACGATTCTTGACATCCGAGTAGAGGCAGACGGACTGGCTGGAACTGAATGGGACTAGAATTTCGATTAGAGACGAGACTGCTATATCTCGTCAAAAAGAGAAATAAAAGGTTTGCATTTTTGGGATTTTCAGTCCAAAATTGCGTTCAGAAGTTGAAAACGTATGTCCCGATTTCTCGATTTTCAAATAAAGATTCCGAACAAATCTACGAGTTTTCAGGAAAATTGGGTCATTGGTATATACTTTTCAACAGCTCAAAGTTGACATTTTTGTTCTAAGATTCACCAAAGTTCATACCTTTTTGGCCAGCACTAGGTTGTTTTCAAAACGTTCTTTCCCTTGTTTCTCTACAGTAACGCTAGACTTCTCGTGCCAAAATATCCAAAAAAAACCCTCACCCATCCCTTCCACACGTATTCTTCTCCAGCGGCGAGCACTGTCCATCTGAAGACTTTTGCTCATCATAAATAAACGTTGCTGGACAGATTTCGTCGATTCTCGCACAACAAAGACCCGATGAAAATGGAGTTGGAGTGAAGCAAGAAGTCGTCGATGGACATTGAGAATCACGAGAACATGCTCGAGGCTCTGCTGTGCTCTGCCAGATTTCCGGGCGAGATCCTTGAAGACACTTGTCGATTCTCTCGATGTCACGACAACAGAAATAGAGCATTCGGATGGAGCTGTACGTGCATTGGAAGCCGAGAGGGCACGAGTTCTGGAAATCGAATAGATTTTCGGAACATTGAATGCTTCAAACCTGACTGTTTGGAGTACACGACATGGGTTGTTGAGTGCTGAAAAGAAGCATCGGGTGTTGAGTTGAAGAGCAGACTCCAAAGTTGGGACTTCCGCAACACACGTTCTTCGTCTCATCCCACACATTTCTGACACACGAAAAATGCCGTGGACAAGTTTTCAAGGAGCAATCGAAGGGTTCATCGAGGTTCGATGGTTGGTAGACAACTTCAGATGAGGAGCAGGCTGGAATCAACACGTTTTGATCCATTTGGTACCTTTTAACCTTACAAGCACTCTGACAAAACTGATAGCAAGCGACACGATTCGAGAAGCTGTTTGCGTTGCCCGCACATCCAAGATAGGTGAATTGGAGGCAAGTTTCTGTGTTGGCGTCGAAATAGAATCTCTTGGAGGGAGTTCCGCAGGAGACACCCTCATTCGCGTCGTGCGAACATATCCATTTGCGGGATGGACAGCAGGAAGTTCGATTGGAGTAGAGCTGGAATCTTGGACGGATACAAGGTCTAGTTTGAAATCAAACATTGAGAAAAGAACCTCATATGTTTCGTGATTTACTAAATGTACTAGTCAAGTTAAACCAAAGTTTCGACATCGGAAGTCTCAAAGCTTCCTAAAGAAACCGCTGTCACTTTCTAACTGACCTGTCTGGTACAAGTGTGTGTGCTCGGGCAATCATCATTCCTCTCACAGGCTATAACCCTTCCATTACTCGAATCTATCAACGCTTCTCCTCCATCCGGACACTCCGATCGGTGACAAGTCTCAATGCAATCCAATCGAGTCACAAAGTTATTATCATTTCCGTTGCATCCTTGATACTCAAACTGATTGCATCGATTGTGCAGCGGATCGTAATACCATCGCTGCAAAGTCGACATGCCACATGTGGTGCCCACTTGCAGTCCTTGGTTGCAGGTGAACTCTAAACTTATGACTTTTAAAAAGAAAAGCGGATAGGTATACCTCGAGATGGACAACAGGCATGAACGGATCCCGTATAAATGCACTCGTAATTGGAGGGACACCTTTTGGAGGAAGAGCATCTTAAGACAACCTGATCCGACCCTTTATAAGCCCTTCCAATCGGACACTTTGGTTGCTGTTGGACACTTGCACAGATTGTTTGACACTCTTCCATCGAATCGAACTGATTATCTCCCGTCAAACATCTACTGGCGAGTACTGATTTACACATGTTATGCTCCGTCGAGTATGTCCATCTGGTTGTTGTCTCGCCTGGTTCACAACTGTCCCTCGTTTTCAATGTTTGAAGACAAGTAGCCGCTGGTCGAGGACAACACACTGAATTCTTGCATTGATGACTCTCTGGACACTGTTCCTGCCCTTGACACCTCTGAACATTGTCACTCGGATCGTGTAGAGGATTCCCGTGGGGACACAGTTTGGCAGAACAAAAGTCCACACACTCTTGCTTGTCTCCAAAGTTGTTGAAGTTGCCACCTTGTCCGTAATACTTGAATGTTTTGCATGCCAACTCGTTCGTGTCCCAATACCATCTTTGAAGAACTTCAGCCCCTCGTCGGGGTGATCCATTGGAGAAGGGACTCATTGTTCCTTTATCCAGGTTCACTCCTCCCAAACTGCTACAAATGAATGATGGAGTGGGGCAGCAAAGTTGGCGATCGGATTCGTGGATTTTGCAAAAATAGTTTTCATTTGCGTTAGGGATGGAGTCTTCTAGAGGTAATGAATCTCCTCGGGTGCACCCTGAAAGTTTGACTTTTTGCAAAAATCATCGTCTCCTGAAACTTACTCCCTCCACAATAAGATTCGCACTGCGACTGCGTCAAAAAGTTATTCGAATTCCCGCCATTCCCAGAATACTTGAACGGAGCACACTGGCCAGTGGCACTGTTATACCACCATCTCTCATCCTCAACCGTCGAAGAATCCTTGGTTTCTCCTCTACTCAATGGTTGAATGCAAGCTAGTCCACGTGTTGGACAACATGTTCCAGCTATACAATCATATACTTCTGGATACTCATCGCAGCCAATAAACTGAGTATTCTTCTCTTTTTTGGAAGTGAAAGTGAGACAAGTGGAGACTCGATGGGTGGCTCTGTCGTAGAGTGCTCCATTCACGGTATTGGTGGGACAGTTTCCTGAAAAACGGTTGGAAATGAACTGAAAAGCATGAGATAATAAGAACCTGGGACAACACAAACGTTGCCTTCCGGAGTCTCGATGAGTGTCTCTTCCTCAGAACACGCACATTGTCCATTTTGACAAGTTGTCATTGGCCAAACCCCTTCGCATTGCTCGTCGAATGTGCATCCGACGTTTCCAGGCTCGACTTCTGAAATTGTCAGAATTGGGTTTGAAATTTGATATAACTCACTTTTCCAGCACTGATCTTCCACGGAAACATGTGTATTTCTGCATCGACATGTGCCTTGACAAACTGCTCCAGATACGCATTCCGTGTTTCTCGTGCAGTTGTCTCCGAGTTTTTTAAGGTCTACAATGGTCGAAAGATTAAACATTACTATAATTCACGTCTGCAGATACAGTTTATGGTTTGAAGCTGAAATTGAGAAAGCGACTAGTTTCGAGTAAAGTTAAGCAACTTGGTGTAGAAACAAAAAACCCATAACTTTGACCAAATTTATCAAAGTTGACCGCTCTCCACTGAAAACACCGCCTGGTACTGTATCTAAACTTTGTTGAATAGAAACGAACCTGCAGCGTTTCTGGCATAAATCTGATGCAGACCCTCTGATAGGGGAATAGTTCCGAATGTGAGAGTTACTTGGATGTATACAATCAGAAAGAAAGTCAACTGATTCAAACTATGCATTCTTCTTCTCTTGATGACTAGACTTCTGTGACAGTCGACACAGATTCAATCGAGATTCATTTGAAAATGTTTTGTAAATTGAAATCCGATTCGTTCGTTTTTTTGGACAAGAGAGAAGGGATAATAGAAGAAGGTGGTAAGAAAGGTCAGTGTATTGGGTGTGGAGTAGAAAGCGAGAGAGAGAGAAAGAGAAGTAAATAAATATAGTGACCACTTCAAGTTTTTGACGGGAGAAGAGGAGCAAGTAAGCTGAACGGAAAAGAGATATAGATGGTAATGTGAGAAAGCTTCTCATGTCGTGTGCCCTCTAGCACTTTGATTGTTGACAAAACAAGAGGAGAGGAGGAGGAGGCGATATATGGAAGAGCAGGATGAAACTGTGTTTCACAAGACGAATGGGTCAGAGATTACTCGGAGCAGGTGATGGTTGTGGCTTGTAGTGGCAGTCTGGAGAGTGGAAACTCGGGTGGTACCAAGGATAAGAACTGCACATATAAGAACTGCTACAAATGAGAACTTTTACGCTTAAAAATAAAACGAATGAAAAAATTTACAACTGAGAAAGTTCTCATTTGTAGCAGTGTGCAGTTCTTATGTGCAGTTCTTATCCTTGGTACCACCGAAAACTCGTGGAAAACACAGGGAGAAGTATCTTGGGTTCTCGTATGTCTGTCCCTGATGGTTCTAGAAAGTACCAACCTGAAGTTTGTAATAGTGGACGAGGTCCAAATACATGTGGTGTACCTAGAAACTCTCAGCTGAAACTTACATACCGTGATATTTCGGAGTGTTTCTCTATTTTCCTCTCAATATTGTACGCCATTTTCCCACCTATAACAATTCACATCCAGACAATGTTGACTATCTCCCGACACCTGCTCACATACATCTGTTTAGGGTCCTGTTACAGGGTACCTTCCCAGGGGCCACTAATCGATCTGCTCTATAATAGATCGAACGTTTCCGGAATTCCCGCCTAGAATGCACCTGACGTAGAGTGGGGAAACAAAGGGACTAAAACAGAGGTAACTTTTTCTCTATCTGTGTTTTATTTCCAATATTCTGTATTCTCTACTATTTTGACCATGGATATGTCGACTCCAGTTGTTGTTGTTGTTGAGTTGAAAAACGCCAACATGTGGGAGGAGCAGCGTGGATCGATGGAGATGATCAGCAGAAGACCAACGCCGATCTTCCCAATTCTGGATTGCTTGGTGGCCGGGTTGCATGCTGAATCCCTCTACGAAGTGCAGCTGACCATCGAACGATTAGGATCGAGTAGGATGGCGTTTGCTGATGGAAAGTGGACGGAGTCGAAGAAGCGATCCGCCAAACAACTCCACCATTACAAATCGATCAGCCTTCCCGGAGGACCACGATCGGGAAGAGATTTGATGAAGGACGGCATTTGCTTCGGAACCGTCAAGATCAGTTCGAGATCACAAGATCGGGATTTGGACAACGTGATCTACCTTGACACCATGCACGTCTACACCCCAACCATCAACATCGCCAACTCCGACACTGGAATCATCGTTACCCGGGCAGAGATGAATGTTGCCTCCTTCATTCCGGTGACAATCTACCAGAATCCGACGATTGGAGTTTGGAAGTCCAAGCATAACAAGTTCGCAACTGTGAAAAATGGTGGACAAGGAAAGAAGAAACAAGGAGATGGCGGGAATAAGGATTCGGGATTGCAGAAGCAGCGCAAGAATCCGATCAATAATTTGGAGAACGATGAGAATCGTTCAACACTTCCTTTTGGAACATTTCATCCGGAACCTATCATGAACTGTCATTCGACCGGGTACAACGAAAGCCCTTATTTCTCGTATGGCACTCATCAAATCCAAACCGAGTTTTCCGGACACCAAGATCCCTACGCCTTCACTTCCTACACACATCAGTCACACGCAGCGAACATATTCTACCCAACTCAACTGCCTACTCTTCACGGATATTTTGTGGACCCAATGACCTCCGCTTACTATAACAATGCGACGACCCACCCACATCTTCCCTACATCCCACCTACTCCAATGACTCCAACTATGGACCCGATGTACTGGAATCCTTACCAGCCAGCTCAACCGATGCATTTCTTTTGATGACCCTTTTTTTCTATTTTCCTATTCTGTTTTTATCTTTATGTCCGTATTCCTATCTACCCTTACATCATTTATCATTAGTTTGTGTTCAATTAAAAAATAAATGTATTGAAAACTGGAATACAGCATTTTGGTTTAGTTTATAGATTTCATTAAGAAGTTAAACACATTGTTTCAAGAAATCAAGTCATTTATATTCTTTCTCCATCCGATCCAGATAATTCTTGGCATCCTCCGGAATTGCGCTCTTCAAATCTCCTCCACACATGTAGCAGTTCTGATTTATATTCGACAACTTTCGGAATTCGGAGTAGAATCCAGGCATTTCGCAGTGTGGGCATCTGGAGAAGTCGTCGGTCACTATGTGACGACCCTGAAAAGAAATTTTGAATAGAATCAGACAACTTTCTGATACCGTCAGAATGCAATAAGGAACGAGACTTTTGCAATTGTCACAACTCATCGAGTAGTCTGGCATGGAGGAATCACAAATCGGACATGGACTGCTCTCTTCTGGGACGTCCTTCTCTCCACCGCCCCTTCGAACGAGATCTTCTATCTTTTTCTTGTATTTCTCTTGAATCTTCGGTCGGAATTCTGGTTTCATCAATTGAGATGCAAACTTATGTGAAGACTTCTTCAAGTTCGCTTGAGCACAAATCATAACGGCGCTGGTAAGGATGGACACGTTGTCTGAAAAACAAAAGAATTGCTGCAACAGTTCTCTATTTTTGGAAACTTACGAGCCGGAAACTTTTGAATTTCCGAACACGTTCGGATCAAACATCTCGCAGCAAACATGTATTCCTTCCGCTGAACCAATGGCTTGACAATCTTATACGAATGAAGTAACATCATACTCTTATTCATTTCCAACGGGATCCTCATCATTTGAGATCTGAGCTGTTGATGCATATCAAATAGGAGTCCTCTCGCCTTTTGATAGTCTCCCTGAGCCTGGTGATGTTGAGCCACCACAACTGCCGTGGCAGCTGCATCTTGAGTTTTTCCAAGTCCCACATAAAGACGGAACAGTTGAGCTGGATCCTTGGGATGTCCATCGTTGCCAACCAAGAAACCGATCAGTTTATCGCTCAACGCGGGATCCTTCGACTTGATTCCACAATCAACTGCCAACGCGACACAGTCCTCATCATCCCCGTTTTGGAACAGAAGATTCATTGCAGTGGTGAAGTGACCGGCTTGAGTGTAGAATCTTGCAGCCATGTACATATCATTCAACTTGTTATAATACTCGGCAAGCTCCAAAGATTGTCCAATGTTCCCATATTTTTCAATCGCATTCGCATACTCTTTCAGCAAATTGTTTTTCTCCGCAAGCTCAAAAGCTTCTTGCACGCATTGAGACATCACAAGAAACTGGATTGCCGAGTTATAGTCTCCGAGTTTCACAAAGAATTTGGCAACAAGTTTCGCTCCTTCGATACTTCTACTTTCCCGAACTACACGAACGGCTTCATCAGGTTCATTTAAGGGATCCAGAAGTAGACGGACTTGGTTATCATAGTCACGTCCTCTTTCGTAACACTGAAACGGGAAATATGAGATGGGAACTTCTAAATAGAAGCGATGTACCTGAACTGCAATCTTATATTTCTTCTCCTTCTCCATAATCTTTCCGTATTGAATATGAATCTTTGGACTCTTTACTTTCTCCAAAAGCTCTCCAACTTTGGCCCATGTGTTCGCTTTCAGACAAACCGCAGCTGCACGGTCGTAGAAAAGACCCACTTCGTACAGCTGAGCAGCTTCAGTGAATTGCTGAAACACTGTTTTTGAACTTTCAACGATTCATTCATTTTTACCTTCATCTGCTCCAGAATGATAGCACAATCCCTTTTGACAACTCTTCCTTCCAACTGTTTCGCCAACTGAACTCCCCTTCTCAAATCTCCTGTCTTTATCGCCATTCTCGCAATTCCAGACTGACAGATTTCATTGTGCTCTTGAAGTTCGGGAGTATTAGCGTTATCCACAACTCCCTTCTCATAGTTTGCGAGAGCATTCGCATGGTCACCACTGAAACACACAATTGATAGAATTTCAGACTGGTGCTCGAGGGAAGCTTACGTTAGTTCCAGTTCTTGAGCGTACTCTTTGGATAAGAATGGGATCTCTTTCGGATCCATAGTTTCAGCCAACACCAATGCTTTCGGCCATTCGAGGAGGTCACGACGCATCTGGAAAATTATGAAAACCTCTATTTAAGTTTACGTTTCGGTCCATGAGCTTTCAGATGCAGTTCCAATTCCAGTAGTGATGAAGCGGGGGAAACTGTCAAGCTTGATCCAGAGAATGGTCTTTGAGGAGTTGAAAAAGTGTCAGTTTTTAGTATAACCACATCGTGTGTGTTTCATGAGAAGATCTTCATTTGATCAGTGGCCAGCTTTTTGATATTCTTAACGCGAATCTTGATAAATGTTCTTGAAGTAAGGCAACACTATTACAGGTTCTCGAAGTTTACATTGATTGTATTCATTATGTATTTTTTCATGAAACTTTCAGATGAATTTTTTCTTTCTCAATTACAAAATGACAAATCAAGATCAACGTTTTCAAATTAAAGCTATTTATTAAATTTTGAGTTCGTGTTACTTTGAGGGAATCAGAAACTGAAAGTTTGTTTACTTTCTCTCTTTCGATTTTCAAATGGCGCAGGTGCATTTCCGATTCCCAAATGAAACCCCTCAACATACATTTAGTGCCTCAATAGGTCTCGAGGAGTCCAAATACAACTGCTCGGCTTCATCATATCGGCTCAAAATCGTGTAGATCTGAGCGTGAAGCAAGTTTTTCTCCTCGATCGTCTCGATCTGCTCCAAAGCGGTGACCATCGCAGCATCTCCGATTTCTCGGAAAATGCGAATCGCTGAAATTCATTTTGGTCCTTGTTTCATAACTTTTGATTCCAGCTCAACTTTCACTTATCACATGTATGGAGTCTTAGCGAGTAATGAGTCATGCTCTCTGTTAGTATCGAAATTCTCACCAATCAATTTTATGCTCTTATCAGTTTCGTACACGATGCACACTCACTTCAACGTTTAGAAACCTCCGAAAGAACGCATCATTTTCCGATTTATTTATTGTTCAAAAGTAGTTATGTTTTTTTTTTGACATGATCCTAGACTGTCCAAGTCAGTTTTTGAAAAAGCTTCGTTTTTGATTTTGGCCAAGAAATGTGAATTCAGATAGAAAAATGCATGAAGTTGCTCAAAAAGTGTTTCGAAATTACGACCGGAAGAACAACTTTTGTTGAGCTGGAAATTTTGACTGATCACGATTTGTTGTTGACTCGAATTTTCAATATTTTTCAAAACCTAAACGAGTCATTGGTCAGCTCCTAAATAGAATTGAAATTTACAATTGGTGTCTAAAAAAAATATTTTTAAGCAGCAAATAATAAAGTTAATATAGCATCGTACGGAAGATATTTGACAGCTTTCAGTGCTAAACCATTGAAAATTACCAACTTTGAACAATTGAAAAGTGGTTTCAAATCAACTGACCAGTGAGTACTTTGAAAATTCAATGAGCGAACCTAGATCTTGCTAATTTTGCACTTTTAACTTAAAAGTTTTAAGACAAATGCTCCCCAAATTGACCTGACAGACTTGATAAAGATTCTCAGAAAAAAGTTCAATGAATCGAATACAGAAAATTGGTTGTTAGTGAATGTTTTCCAGTTACTCAAAGTTGGTCATTTTTTAATTTGCTCAGAAAATTATCAAATTTCATACTGCGTGATGTCTTTCAAAACTGACCCAAAGAAACATCTGAATCCAAAAGGGCTGACATCGCAAACTGATTCCAATGAGACATGTCGTTCGAGTGAACACATATCTTCCACGCAGTTGACCATCTGAAAATTCAGAATTTCAGGATGATTCTACATCGATTAATATTGCTATCACTTATTCCTGTACTCTGGTGTGCGGATTCTGTTCTGATAACTTCCGTCGAAATCAAAAATGATGTTGGAGATATAGGATGTGGATCAACTAAACTGAACGTAAGTGAATCATTCAGATCTCTTCACATTCAACATTTTTCCAGATTAGCAAAGTAGCAGCGAATGTCACTTCGTGTGAAGATAGTTACAGTACAACGACCAATCTCAAATATGTCACTCTGACCCTAAATACTCCAGTGACGGAGGGGAACATTACATTTTTCCTAGAAACCAATGTCAATATAACGAGTACAACCACCAGTGAGCAGTATTCGGCAGTTTTTGTATTGGATAAGAACCCCAAAACTAATCAGTTATTAGTTGGAAAGCTCACTATGCCAAAGTATGTTGCACCCACTCCTGCTCCAACTACTAAGCCAGCTGGAAGAAAGAGATCTGCGGGATTCCCAGAGGAAACTGAAAATGATGATGCAGCAACAACTCAACCACCTACAAAGGCGCCTATTCCTGTATCTAACAGCTCGTCTCTCACTGTGAGTCAATGAATGTTTAGTAAGATTTAAACATAAGAAACCTTCAATCTTATTCCTCGGCTCCTCTAGCGGAGCTATTTCTCACCATCTGGGTGCATATAAAATCGAAGCTACAGTTTTAGATTGCATAATTAGAATAGACAAAATACTCTCTCTTTTGAGTTTTAATCTTGCAAAGTGGTCCCTAGGGTTATTTAATATGAAAAAACTTTACCGTGAACCTGTAATGGTACCCAACCCGTTCTCTTACATTTAGGTAATTTATCTTGGTTCAGACTCAAAACTTTAGAAAACTGTCAACTAATTAAATGTTGTCCATAATAAGAGCTACATTTAATTAGTTGACATCTTTCTGAAAGTCTCAATACCAACCGAGATAAACACAGTTGAACGGAAACGATATGAGGAATGATATGACAGGTTTCCTCCTGAAATTCGAATATCTATCTCTAGATCAACTATATTGTCCTTCACATCGACGAGACCAAAACTCAAGTTAACAAAAATGGAGGAGCTGTAGCCGTAGCAATCATCGAAGGAATCGCTCTCATCTGCATTCTAGCTTACATGGGATACCGTACCATGGTCAAGCATCGAATGAAGGAAGCCACTATGAATGCAGCCATGTATGGATACGACAACAATTCAAGAAGTGAGATCTTTGAGATTTTTCAATAATCAAGATTTTGTTGTAGTAACAGTTCCAGATTCGATTCGAATGAGTGACATTCCTCCACCACGAGACCCGACCTACACAACTCCACCGCCGGTTTCTACCGTTCAACAACAACAACCGGTTAGGAATACTGTAATGACTACTCAAGAACTTGTGGTTCCGCAGACATCTGCTTCCGCTACCGTAAGCTCTCTAGAATCTGTTTTCATGAAAAAATTAAACCTTCAGAGACCAACTACTACTCCAACGACTACCACAAATGGTCAGTTCAATGACCCATTCGATAGCTTGGATAGCTGGTGAACTTCTCTACAATCTGAAATGTTTTGAAAACCTGTATTCATCTCTGTACTTAGTTCCCTACATTATTTTTATCTGCTTACCTGTGCATGAGTAAAGATCTTGTGAGAAGCTCCTGAATCACACCACTGGACTTGTCAGCAATCACTGATTCCGTTTTATGGGACTCCAGAAGCACGGAGGACAGTTTTCCATTACTTATGAGACACGTCACGATTCCTTTGTTCAGTGACAGAGGGACATATGCATGCGGAAGACGAGTTGGACTGACGTAGATGACAGAGTCTCCTTGGATATGTTGCTTGCTGAGCAAGAACACGTATATGCTTTGTGAGTCGAACACAGCGAATGTGTTCTTGTCGATTGTGAAAGTTTCCCAAATCGCTCCCTTGTACTGAAAATTAGGGTTGGGAAAGAAAATGTTGAAGGCCAAAGCTTACATGGGCACTGGATCCAACTGATGGAAGTTTGTAGATCTCATCATCCACAGCTCTGAAAACTCCATTTCAAAAAGTTATCAGCTAATGAAATGTAGCTTTTATTGTGAACAACTTGTTATTTGATAGGTTTTGAAGATTCTTATTGCGAACCGAGAAATATGCCGTCAAAGTAAGGCGAGGGGAAACACTACTACAAGTTTTCCGGTTTCAGGAAAGTTTTAACAGAAAGCCCGCGCTCCGCTTCTTTCCATTGCTCGATGGAATATGTGAAAATCTCTTCCATTTGACCAAGTGCATTAGATCGAGGATTGGATATCTTACGAATAGATAAAAGCATCCAGTCGATCATCAAAACAGCAACAAATCACGTTAGTCGGATGAGGGAAAACTGAACGAACTGGCACAACGTGTCGGTATTCACTCACAACAGCCCATTCAGACAGCGAAAAGTACACAATGTAGTTGCTCTGAAAGAGTATTTATTGAATCAATGTTTCCGGATTTTTTTTCTGATTTCCCGAGTTTCTGAAAAACTCTGACAAACTCTGACAAACTCTTAAATATATAGTACCACGAGAATTGCTTTTTCAGTGCTACTTGTAAAGAGGATACTCCAATTTCCTCTTCCTCAAAATGTTTCTCGATTTTTTTTTCAAATGTTGTTTGAAACCGAAATATGCTTGCTTAATTCTGATATTTTTTTGCTAAATTGATTGAAACCCGCTCAAAAACTGGCGAAAATCAAAATTATTCGAAATTACGGCATGTTCCTTTAAAGTACGGTAGCAGTACACTCCAAAATGCTCGTGTGATGCAACGTTTTCTGTGCATTTTCCCGCAAACACGTCGTCTCAAACCGTACTTTCAACACTTTTAATTTTTTTTCCCGCGCCGTTTCATTCAACGAATCTTTTTCGATGAGATTCTCAGCCGACAGCTTTTTCGCTGCGTCACGTCACACTTTGAATTTTCACTTTCTACTCGCGTTCTTGCAAATATACTTGTTTTTCCACTTGCCTCCCTTCTCGTTTGAATTTTCCACTTACACTGGTGGTGAAAATCAAGAAGTTTTCTGTGAGAGCATATGCATAAAGCGATGCGTTTCGGTTTGTCTCTGGAAACTCTATCGAAACACTGTCTTCAGAATTCCGAATTTGATGTAAACGTAGCCGCCCTCCGAAGTTCACTGCTGCGAACAAGTTATTGAGCTGGATATTCGTAACAGTTGATAAATATTCAACTCGGTTGATAGGATCAGCATTCACCACGGCCGCTGCAAATCTTCTGATATTTTTGGTCTCAAAACTCATTTAACGTTTGTCTGCAGCTGACTGGGAGGACTGAAGCTGTTGAGCAGCTTGCATCTGTGCCGGAGTATGATAGTCGTAGAAGAAGACCGTGTTATTGTTGGCAACAGCTAAGTTTTGTGGTCCCAATCCCATAACTGTTGGTTCGATTCCAAGTTCCAACGTTGACGAACCTTTCTTCTCAACTTCAGCCACAACTGTCACCTGCGTCAGGTTTGTAAGGTAACAAATGGAGTTGTTGAAGGAAGCTGCCAGGGTTGGCATTTTTGTAACAAAAACTGAAAGGACGCCATTCAGAGAGGATACTGCAACCAGTTGTCCGTCCTCGGTGGCTTCGATATTAGAGAGGTCTAAAGAATGATACTGTGCGAAATTTTACCAACATCCGATTACTTTTCTCGTTCTCGCATTCCGTCATCATTGTCACAGAAGTGAGCTCTTCCAAGTCACGAACTTTGATTCTAAAATTCGCCCACATTTTCATTGAAGCTATATGCACAATCTTACACATTATCTCCAATGGTCAACAGTTTATTGAATGAGGCGCTTACTGTAAGTCCTGCCAGATAGACTCGGTGATCCAGGAAACTAGTGAGCTCAGAGCCGATCTCATTTCGATGAGCTGATATCGAGATAATGTAACCACAGTCGAATCCGATCAAGATGTAACCATCGTTAAACCACTCATAGGAATGGATTCCTCCGTACTTCTCTTGAAACTGAAGATTAACCGGATCATCGAAAGTGCTCATGTTGAGAAGCATCAGTATTTTCTTGCCGATAACGGCACTGGCCTGAAATTTGAATAAATTGATAGTCAGGTGTGATATTTCTTGAATTACCATCGTATACCCGCCACCTCCTTTCCTATTTACTGAACCATAAGACATTTTTGTCGGTTCCCCATTTGTCGTGGCTGTTTGCATAGTTTGACCCTCTAGTGTTGTGGCTGCAAATGAAGCAAGAATTCATCAGCACTTTCTCCTATACTATTTACTGGAAATCGTGTTATCATCACTACAAGAGAGGATAATATCTTCAGGCGTGATGGCTATATGGGTCACACTTCTTTGATGTTTTCCCATCACAGCTACTCTCCGAGATGTTCTATGATTGTAGACGACAATGTTTCCAGCATTGTTTCCAATCACGAGGGTTGGACTCGTGGGAGACCATGCAAGGCATGTTGGGAGTTCTCTGAAACATCACCGTCTTCTCAGCAACTCTTTCAAATAGTCTCACTTTGAAGACGCAGCACTGCTTTCAACAGTGTCTGTATTTCGAGAGTTAACATCCCAAAGGTAGATGGTTCCAGTGTTGGCTACTGCGATTGCAAGAACATCTCCTTCTTTATCCCAAGCAATGTCCACGATTTTTCTAAGTTGAATTTGCAGAATATTTAGCTACAAGTGAAAAACTCACCCAGATGGGTTCAACGCATCGATAACATTACCTTTCTTGTCGTAATAAATTACACTGTTGTTTGCGCTTAAAATTTAAACCTCAACCTAATCTCACTACTATCAAACCATGCAACTGCCAATGTATGTCCGTGGGGTCTCCATCGATGAATTATTGCTCCTGATCCATGCTCTTCCTCGCCTTTTCGATATTGAAGCTGAGGAATGGTCAGGTTTGCAGAGTCATAAGAATAAGAGAGTCTACACGGGGTTACCTTGAGAGACATAATGAAGACTATTCTAGCACCAGTGCTGCATTCAATTCAGATTGGAATATAGGTACAATTTACGGATTAAAAATCCAAAGTGCGCCACTACGAATGTATTTGGGCTGCGAAGCAGGCGGTGAGCCAAATGTATCCATGGTAACCACTCAACGCATGTTTGTCCCCTTGAGAGACGAATATGTCGGGTGTCTAGAGAAGGAGCAAACAGTGTATGGAAGCATCAATTTGAATTTGAACTTGAAGTTTTCAGAAATCAAATTTCACTCAAGAATTATGAGTTTGGTGGGATTTATGTGGGATTGTCAATCTGCCTTCACATGCTTTGGTGGAGAAATGGGGAATCTTTTTGCTTGAAAAAGATTATAAATTTCTTCCATTTAATGGTAAAACATATCCGGTTGCTGTTTCAGTTGATGTCTCAAACTACGTAATTTCTCTCTCTTCTACATGTACAGTGCTGGAGAGAAAGGTGTGGTCGGGAGGGTTTTGAAAATAACCAAGTTTTAGCTGTCGGTAAATACGAAAATTTTCTCACAACTGCTCGAGAAAAATCAAAAAGAAACAAATGCGATATTCATTCCAAATTCTGAAACAAAAAATTATTTCAGAAAGCCTCAAAGTTGAGTCGATTTTTGAGCTTCGAGGGTTTGAAACAGTGGTTTTCAATGACCCGATTGTTTTGAAATCAGTGGATCCCTCAAGCAACTATCGGCCTTCATTTTAGTAGTTGACAATTTTTTTTTAATCGCTGTCAAGTTACATTATGTTAAAACAAGAGGTCCCAAAATCTTCGAAATTAAATACCACTGATATGGACTGAAATTTTGGGTTGCGTCACTTTTCGCGCTATAACTTATTTATCAGCGATTTTCAAAACAGTTTGCAACTACAATAATGAGGACCGAGAGTTGCTTCATAGACCCACCATGTTTTACCGAAATCGGGTGATTCTGAATCACTTTTCAAAGCCTCAATGCTCATAACCGATTATAATTTGTTCTGCTCTGGCTTGACTGAGTTTTGGGAGATTCTATTTTTTTCAGACGCATAAAATTTGCAGTTGAATCAATCATATTTTTCTCGAGAAATGTTGTGTGAAAAATTCAGCATCTGGTGAAGTTATAATGAAGAAACCTTTCGACCATACCATTTGGCCAGCATTTTTGCGTTTTCTCAGCTTTGCCTATTTTTATCTTTTCGATCTTCATTTTTCGTCGGTTTTATCTTCAAATTCATTTTTTCCAGTCGTCTTTCGTCGTCAATCTACACATCTTCTGCCGCTTGTCAAACCGGTCTGAGGTTGACTCCGCAAAAACTATGGCGTCGACTACACCAAATGCATCATATCGGACGAGCTTTCGCCGTCACTTAGAAGCCGACTCGAGGTCGGTTGCGCCTGCAATCAAGAAACGGTAGAATTTTTAAAATTATTTTCTTCCTGATTACTGTTGTGGAAATTTATATGCTATGATGAGGACCTGAAAAAAACACTTTCCCTTTTTTTCCAGGTCGTGAAAAATTTTTTCAAGTCACGTGGTCATTTATCTATTTTTTATCTAATCAATCGATCATTCTTCGTAGAACAAACTTCGTTTTCACGTTCTTCATTTTCCTCTCACCGCATCTCCCCTCCATTGTTTTCACTCAAGGAACATTTATCGATTTTATCGCAAATTGTCATCATTCCTCTCGAACTCATCTGTGTAAAGTTCCAGACGACTGTCGGACATGTATTCTCTCAAACCGAAGGCTGTTGACTTCGAAACTGTTTGGGAGAATCTCAAACCAACCATCATCGATATATTGAGCTTGAAGCCGATATCGAATGTTCACTGGCATCACAAGTTCAGGTACTTTGACAATTTAAAAAGCAGGAAAAAAAGTTAACCATTTTCAGCGATGTCTACGACATTTGTGTGTCGATTCCAATACCCCTCAGTGAGACATTGTATAAAGAGGTAGGATAGTGGAAATCTGAAATAAAGCAACTCAAAAGCGGATTTCAGGTCAAAAAATGCATCAAGGATCATGTTCAGCAAAAGCGCAACGCTATCATTGAAGTAGATCCGGACTCGTTGATCCAAGAATATCATAAAATGTGGGAAATCTTTCACGAAGGAGCCATCTTCATTCATCGTCTTTTTGGGTGAGTTAAATTTTGTTTCCGTGTATTTACAAATTGACAACCTTCAGATACTTGAACAAGCAATTTGTGAAGCAAAAGCGATGCACGGACCTCGAAAACTTCTCGCAGTACGCTGCTTTCCTTCAGATTCCTGATGTCAAAGAAATTGGATGTGTGAGTCTCTTAATTTGCTTTTTTTAGACTCAAGTTGATATTTTTTAGCTTGCACTGGAAATCTGGAAGGAGGAGCTTGTCAAAGTCATTCTTCCACAACTTGTACAATTGCTTCTTGCTTCTATCGACAATGACAGGAGAGGAAATTATCCACCAGAGGCGAACGTTGTTTCTGGAGTGATCAACAGCTTCGTGAAAATGGAGGAAACCGAGTTCGATGTTGTTCCAGAACAAGGAGTACGACACAAGACTCGAGAATCGATGACCATTTTCTATCAAGAAAGCATTGAGAAACCGTGAGTTTAGGATGAAACAAAAAAACTCATCGTCTTCTTGTTTCAGACTTCTTGCTGACACTGAACAGTATTATTCTCTCCTGGCTCAAAAAATGCTATCAGAGCTCAGCTGCAGTCAGTACATGGAGCAAGTTATCGTTCTTTTGGAGCAAGAAGAATTGCGTGCAAAGAAGTATCTGCACGAGTCATCAGCTGAGAAAGTGATTTCTCTGTGCCAAAAAGTTATGATCAAGGCACACAAGGAGAAGCTTCACTCTGTTTGTCACGATTTGATAACTAACGAAGAGAACAAGGATCTTCGCAACATGTACCGTCTACTCAAACCAATTCAAGCTGGTTTGTCGGTGATGGTCAAGGAATTCGAGGAGTACGTCAAAAAGAAGGGACTTGAAGCAGTTTCAAGACTTACCGGAGACAATGTTCCTCAACAATTCGTGGAGAACGTTCTGAAAGTTTACAACAAGTTCAACGATATGAAGACTGTTGTATTCATGGAGGATGGAGAATTCTCGAGTGGACTCGATAAGGCTCTCCAGGGAGTTGTCAATTCGAAAGAATTCGGACAACCTGTTCCGAAAGCAAGTGAGAGACTCGCTCGTTACACCGATAGTTTGTTGAAAAAATCAACAAAAGGCCTCTCGGAGACTGATTTGGAGACGAAACTCGGCAATGCCATCGTTATCTTCCGTTATATTGAGGACAAGGACATTTTCCAAAAGTTCTACTCGAAGATGCTTGCCAACCGTCTCATTGGCAGCACTTCTGTATCCATGGATGCCGAAGAAATGATGATCAATAAATTGAAGCAGGCATGTGGGTACGAGTTCACCAGCAAACTGTCTCGCATGTTTACGGATATTGGATTGAGCCAAGAACTCTCCACCAGCTTCGACAAACACATCGCAGAAGTGAAAGCCGCTCGTCCAGATACCAAGTTCGTGCCGACCCAAGCATTGGTGCTCCAAGCTGGAAGCTGGCCACTTAACGCTCCACAATTGTCGACGAACGCAGCAAACAATCAAACTGCTCAGGAAGTCACCAACTTCCACTTGCCAGCTGTTCTTCAACCTGTCATCCAGGAGTTCGAGACATTCTATACTGGAAAACACAACGGGCGTAAACTGACCTGGCTCTTCAACATGTCTCAAGGAGATGTTCGTCTTACATACCTCGACAAACAGTATGTGGCGCAGATGTACGTCTACCAAATGGCAGCTCTTCTCTGCTTCGAACGACGTGATTCGATTGTTGTGAAAGAAATCGGCGAGGAGATTGGAGTCAGCGGGGAGTACCTACTGAAAACTATGCGTACCATTTTAGATGGGGGCATACTGACATGTGAGGATCAAGCTCTGACCGCCGACTCTACCCTCAGATTGAACATGTCAATGACTTCGAAGCGAATGAAGTTCAGGTTACAAGCTCCTCAAGTAAACAAGGTCACCGAGAAGACTGAACAAGAAGCTGTTTCTAATACGGTGAGTGTTTTAGTTGAGGTTTATAGTTGTAGCAATAAGTGTTAGCTCATATTTTAATTATCCTTTTTCAGTTCCAAGTGTCACAAGATCGCAAGTACTACATGGAATGTGCCATTGTCAGAATAATGAAGACACGCAAGGTTCTGAAGCACAACGCTCTTGTCACAGAGGTCAGGTACCAGAATGTTCCAATCTACTAACTGTAGAACTTTCAGATCATGGATCAAACGAAGGGACGTTTCTCGCCAGATGTTCCATTCATAAAGAAGAGTATCGAAGATCTGATTGAGAAGATGTACATCCAGAGAACCGATCAAAACGACGAATATCAATACCTCGCCTAACTTCCTTCTTCATCCTAATGTTCAATTTTTAACTCTGTTCGAGATTTCATCTCCTCATTTTCTCCCTATTTTTTCTGATGTTCAATTATCATTATTTATTAGAATTCTAACACTCCTGAAAGGTACACATCATCTTCCTTTTCAAACCTTTTTTGCCTGTCCCATTGAGTTCTTCTTCCCAATATCACATCTCTATACGTTTTCCTCCCCCCGGTCCCGCCTGAAACTACCATTATGTATATGTACTATATTGTGTGTGTGCGTGTCTCTTTCCCCCATGAATCTTTGATGAATTAGTGAGTAGATTCCTTTTTTGTATTTGATTTCATCCTTTCACCTGCAGCTATAGGAACAAACTGACTAGTCGGAGGGGTTTTTTGCTCTGCACCTTTTTCTGTTCGGATTTTTTTCTTCCTCAAAAAGTCACAACCACCCCCACAATATACAGGCAACCGCACAGGTGTGCTAGAGAGTGAGAAAAAGAGGCGAGTGGCGTGTACAGTTTCGTCCGCTCCAATGCTTCGTGTCCGTCTGCGCATCCATTTCCAGCACCATCTCTTATCATTCTCTGCTTTCCGCTCTCATAGCACTTTTCGGTCAACCGACAGGCGGGTCGAAAGAGAGGGAAAAGTGAGAGAGCTGTGATGATGAGACTGCCTCCCGAGTATACTGATTTTTTTGGTGTGCTAGTTTTCAACATTCACATTTTTCGAGTTCCTGTTTTGTTTTTAACGATTTCAGTTGGAATTTCAGTGAACATTTTGAGAAGAATCGCTATCTGGATAGCGAGCTCGCTTAAAAGAAGAGAGAATCGTCGGAACTTGAGAAAGATTCTCAAACTTTTGGAAATCTGAAGTCGAAAATAGGAAGAATATCAAATCTGTGCAAGACCCGGCACGATTTTTTGTCGTGCACCTTTAACATACCCTAGTGACTTAGATTCCAGTTTTTCGCGGATAACGCTCTAAGGAGAACTCCTGAGGTTCAAAGTAACACAGCTTTCAAATTAGAAAAAAATGTCGACATTATGAATACTCAAAAACCAATTTTCAATTTCGAATTTAGAAAAGTTCTCAAGATTCTACCGTATACTCCTTGTGTCCCTATCTAGCGATAGAGTCTCGTTAAACACTTTCCGTTATCAGAAGACAATGCTCAAAATACGTACGAAATGTGACGTAGGATAGTTTCATTTACGTTTTGCTCTAGGAGCCAGTCTTTAAAATTCGAATGCGTTTTTACTCAACAAAAGTAGACCCTTTTGTAGTTCGGATGATTGAAAAAAACACAAAATGATTGACAAGAACCACGTGGTTGTCTAGTTCCGGTCCCACCACAACATGATCGTTAAACGAGAACAATCAATATTCAAAGTTTGAGAATTTGTGCGATTCGATTGTGATTTGAGAAGGAAACAAAAACGCGTCTAGAAACCGAAATAATTCTTCTTTGTTTTTCGATTTTTTCAATGGTTCCTGGTCGTCGATCTTTATCCGGGAGAACAGTGAAGAAGAAGAAGAAGCAGTCTTCTCGTGTTGTTCAGTGTCACTTTCCTTTCGTTTCCCTTTCGGCCAATTCTTCACTTTCTTCTCCATCTCGCAATCCGCGAAATTTCCCTTTCCTATCAGGATTTTCGATTTTATTTTCGTTTTTCGGGTTTCTCGAAATGGCTAAGAGAGAAAACCGAATTGGTGGCAAAAAGTAGATGGGAAATGGGGATTTGGAGAGATCTACTTTTATTGGTTCTCATACTTTTTCTCCCCTTCTCTCAAGATTTACTGGACTTTCATGAACTTGGAATTCACCCTTTGTAAACTATCAGATTCAGATTGTAATCCCGAAAATTCCTCATTTTTTGAATACGTAGACATGCTCCATTGTGCGGAACCTGTTGGGTGAATTTTTCCCTCGTTCCTAGTTATAGGAAAAGCTTTAACTGGAGGAGCCGATGAATCTCCTTGACAACTTCATTTGAAACCCAAACAACTCTTCTTAGAATACAGCATCCTCTGATGGTTCTCGTGCCTTCTGATAATCCCCGTTTCTCAGTGTTCCGATCCCCCTCAATGCTAGTAGCCATGGTCAGTTCGAAACCTCTTCCGTTTCCGTCTCCTCCTTTTCCTAAGCCATACTTCATTCACCTGTTCGTTTTCCGTGTCACCATCCAATTTCCAAATGTATCTTTCCCTCTCTCCAATTCACTTTCTCTCTCCAAAAAAGATTCCACCATTTTTCAAAAACCTGGACTGCTTTCCCAATGTTTCTTCTTCTTATATTCGACTCCATTCATTTAGTTTGGCGCTGCTGCATGTTGTTCATTCATAAATTAGACACATTTTCTGTTTCTCCTGGAGCCACCATCTGTTTTCGGTTTTCTCGCAATGATATATTGTCATCATTCTAGGAACCTCGTCAAGGGGTGGGTGTCTGCCGCCAAAAAAGTTTTTTGAAAATGGAAAAATATATATACGAAAGAGAATTTGTTTTGTGACTTGGCTATTATGAGCTTTGTGCTTCGTGTGACTTTTTGGGAGGAATGTTCAGAATCTCGTCTGCTTTATACACTTCTCGTCGGCAAAGTTTTCGGAAAACTTTCGGAAAAATATTAGTTCAGAGTGTACGATTTCTGCAAAGTCTGGAAAAATCTACGGGCTTGGGAAATCAGAAGTTATTCTCCAGACATCTCCAGAACATTCTGAATCTGCTAGAATCATTCACGTGACATCAGAATCTCGCAAAGCTTCTAAAACGCAACGGATCTCTCCAGATGCCTAAAAAATTGACTTTTTTTCTCCAGAATGCATCTTTCAGGATCCTCCAGAACTTTCGATGATCTCTCAAAATTTCTAAATTCTCCAGAATCCATCATTTCTACTTCTAGAATCTCTTGGGTCTGACAATTCTGAATGATGCCCGAATCCCGAAACTTCAAAATTTTAGAGATTTTCAGATCGTCGAATCGTCGAGAGATTCTGAATCTTTGTAGTCTGAAATTTTCGGAATTTTGAAATCTGAAGGTTTCCTCCAAACCTATCAGAATCCTTCAGAACCCTCTAGTTTTCGAATCTTCTTGAAACCTTTAATAATATTCAGCATCCTCCAGAATCTATTTTCTCATGAATAAAGCTTTGAGTTCAAATATGAAGGCGGATTCATCAAAACTTTCAGAACAAGTACGTCCAATATTTTCTTACAGAATTTTTGGCGCTTATATTAGCTCCATGTTCATGTCCGAGCGTTAATGTTATAAAAGCTTCTAGTCTCACTTGACCCTTACGAATGATGTCGGTTTCTATTAGCTCGGGACGTCTAGTCATTTCTCAGAGCTCCATCTGACGATGCTTAATGTCTCCTCTCAATTTGAATTTTCGTCAATTTCTTTGTCACCAAGCCTTTTTAGGGAAGAGACCCACTTCTTGTTCAAGTTTCGCCTCCTCCTGGTTCTCCACACCCGTCACGAACCCAGAAATAGGATTCCCATAAATTTCTACATCCGTATCAAGCCACAAACTATAGGCTTCTCAAAACTACAAATTCTTCTTCCCTTCTCAAAATCAAAATGTTTTTGATGTCATTCCCATTTTTGGTGGCTCCTCTCGTCTCAAGTTTCACTCACAGCCACAAACCAGCACCTACAAAAAATATTTTGGCTCCTCCACAAGCCGGAAAGCGTCGTCGACTAAGAAGTCGTCGGTTGTACACAAGAGGAATGTGTTCTTCTTCGGGTGGTGGTTTTTCGTCTTTTCTTGTTCCCAATACTGAAAGATACTACTGCTACTGAGGAATGTGCTCCTCTTTTTTGTCGCCCCGTCCGCCGGACGCCACTGGACAGGCCAACTGCTTTATTCTGTGCCCGAACCCTCCGAGCAAACGGGGCGGGGGGATAAGAACCACCGAAAGGGAGCACAGGAAGATGCGAAATATTTAGAAAATAAGAGAGAAGAAGGAGACATAGAGAGTGCCCCGACTCTCTTGTTCTCGGCTCGCGGGCGGCTACTACTGGGGTCCCTCTCTCCATCTGGACATTCTCTTATTCTTTTTGGAACTTTTCGAGAGAAACTGATCGAGGGAGGGAGCTGTAGTCCATACTTTGTGTACCCAGGTGTCATATAACTAGGTGTTTACGATGAAAAATGTCTTCTCAAAAGTATACTAGTCCGAGATCTTGTACTCTCTACTTTCACCGGCACCCCCTTCTCGTGTCTTTTACCAAATTTACTTTGGTTTCTGTCACAGATATCAAAAAGGGGTCAACTATCAAAATGTTAAACACAGTGTGAGGAACATTTTGATAGTTGCTAACTTCTTCATAATTGTTATAAAAACCGAGATAAATTAAGTTAAAGTGAGGAGAGGGGATTGCCGGTCTATTAGAGGCAATATGGTAACTTAAAAGGAGGTTAATTGGCTCCACTAGTCTAACTCATTTTCGTCACCTAGGTCAAGATAAACTCGACTCAACAGAGTCAGAATCTGGCATAAAACTCAGCAAAATTCATATCTAATTTAAGTTCTGACTTCACGAGATTGTTCCTATGGAAAAGTACCTTCACCCATAGACACAACTTTGCGAGGGAATCACTCAATCCACGTGAGCATTCCGGTTATTCTAAGTACTTCTTGATCGAAATCTTTTGGGTTGATTTTACCTTGACCCAGATTGTGGGGAAAAATTCAACTGGAAAAGTTCAGTAGGCCGAGGAATATCCTTGGTAGAGAAAAGACTTTGAGTTAATAGACTTTTACTGATTCCAAGTTTTCAACTTGATTTCCTCCATTTCTATCTAATCCTACTTTTGAGTGTCTGTTTGTGAAAACATTCGAACACATCCATCTCGGATTAAAACTGAGGATATTGACAAAGTCTTTTGTTATTTTTGAACATCAGTGGATTTTCTGAAAACTTTTCAAATATTGAACTCTTTTTTTCAAGAAACAGAGAAATCCTAATTCGAAAATGGCCAGTTTTGTTTCAACCCAGTCTCTCATCCGAGTTTCAGATCCTAGGCTCATTTTTCGAGAATACTTTTCTGAAACGAATCACTTTCAGTTACATTTCGATTCTGAGAGTTTTGATAGGGAATTCGAGAAATAGAGTGTTCTTTTCCATTCTGTTCCTTCAGTATTGCTCAGAATGTGATTGTAACTTTTTGGTTTGAACTTCACGTCCAAGCTCAACATTCAAAAACTATGAAAAAACCAAACATACTCCCAAATACACTCTCTCCTTCTTGCTCCCCTCAATTCCTCTCCCTTTCGCCCTAACTCTAACTTTTTGATTAATATCAAGATTACACAACTTGGAACATTTCCCTCCCCTCGACATTATTTTGTAAAAAGGCAATTGGCTCTCTTCACTCTCTCTCTCTCTCTTACTCTCCGTCTCTTTCTCTCTCTTCCTATCTCTGCTTTTGCTCCCGGCGCTCCCAAACGTTTGTGCTCTTTTCTGCAATCTTTTTCGCTCTTTGAAGTGTGTGTGCTGGATGAAAAACTCCTTGAGTTGACCCCGGATTCAGTAGTTGACCTTGTTCACGAGAAAATCCCTGTGCTTTTTTGAGCCGGGACCAGATTTCTGATCTTGTACTTGCTTGAGAAGGGGGAGATGGGGGAAGAAGGAGTACTGTATTCATGTCAACAAGTTATTAATAGCTAAGAGGTGAACCGAGAATCGAATATTTCAATTCTTATGATGCATGTAAATTCTATTGCTAGAGCTAGGATGCCTTGTGAAATCTAAAATTCACTATAAATTCTCCTGATGCACCCGTCAAAGCTTCAAAACACGTCTGGCTCTAGAAATGAGTACATAACTTTCTGAGATTGACTTTCTGGTAGGGTTCCTCGAAATTTTCTCTTTCATCAAGTTCTCCTTTCGAATGTCTAATTTAGTGGATGCTTTCACCCAAAAGGTTCCATGATTGGAGAAGATGAAGATCAGCATCCCGGAGTAACTTTTACTATAAAATGGTAGGAGGTGAGAACTGCTTCCGTTTGAGTTGTCCGAAAAACATGAGAATTCCGTTTTCCGTCTTCCGTTTTCGAAGTTCCACTTGCGACTTACTTACTTGTGAACATAGCCGATATGAGCTATTCGTAAGCCTAAAACCTTCAAAACCACTTTCAAAATTGGCTAGTTTTCCTGGGCGGGATAAATTTAATAAAACTGAAGAGAAAGAGTGCCGGTCTATTAGAGGAAATCCGGAATGTATTTTGTTCAGATAGGAACTTGTTACTTTCTGGTAATTTGAGCGTTTGGTCTTCCAAATTTCAGGTTTCATAAACACAAAATCTCATTCGATCCAAAAAAGTTCAACAAAGAAACCTTCACCCCTTAATCTTCAGTGGACTTTATCACCCTTTGAAAAACATGCGGGGGATTCTTATCAATTGAAAGACAATAACACTAGAAAGTTCCAGATTTTCCTTTGCCAACTTGCATCACGATTTATCTTCCCTCTTCGCCTGACTCATCCCTGTACAATTTCATCACATTGAATAAGCAATTCCATGACAGAATTACGAACCTTTTTCACACATTCTCTACATTTTTTTGTCTCGGTTAACGACGGTTTTTTTCTCTTCCCGATTCTAGTCGTCCTCACCGACTAGTTTCGAACTTAATCCGGTCAGTTTTCTCTCCCATCTCGTCTACATTCCAATAGTGGACTTGCCCTTTTTCATCCAAAAAAAATCACCATAGAACTGATTGTTTCAAGGATTATTTGTCAGACTGAACAAGTTTTCAGAGTCTTTTTTCTTTGGATCTAAAAAGTTGCCCATTTTTCCAAATCATAATTCCCATCGCTTTACGCTTATTACTTTTTTAACCACCCATCCATCGTTCGTTTTCGCATTCAATTCGTTCAGAAGAGAAAAGAGAGAAACAACGAGGAGAAAGAGGAAAAAGCAGACGAGACTGGTTTATTGCTTCTCCTTTCGTCTTCCTCCAATCTCGAGAAAAAGGAAAGATGGGAGACTGTACAGGTTCCTTGCTGTAGTACTAGATACCTTCCAGAATGGTGTTCTCAGAGCGAATTGAGGATTACTGAATGTTCGATAGGTGAGGTTGTCAGATTCTGCTGTAGAACTGTCTTAGAAAAGATGGTTGATCTGGTTTCTTCGAAATTTGGATCAGGTCAATTAGGATATAAAAAAAAGAGCATTTGCGATATAGGTACTTCAAAAATTCTAGATCTTTCTGGTAGCTTCAAATGTGAATTTGTACATCTACAAAGCCAGTTTTACCCAAGTTTTATAGATTTTCAATATCCTTTTTTTCCTTATCCTGTCTCGATTTTCCAAACCTAACTTTTTCACTAGCTCACTTGATTCTAACCACATCGTGTCGTCAAATGAACTTTACCAGAAGCATATACAAAGCTTGTGAGCACAAATGTTCAAAAACTAGAAAGCAATCTGCATACCGTAACACCTGTCACAGTGTTATACTTTTTCAGGTTCAAGAGTACCTAAAAATCTTTGCTCAGTTTGAAAATTTGTATCAAAAACCCCAACAGTTTTCTTTTTTTAAATCATCAACTAGAACCAAATGACGAAGCTCTTCTTTTTCCTCAGAAACCTTCGGAATTCCAGAACTTTCCTTGACTACAAAGTACAACACTGGACAATGTCCGTGTTAGTCGACAGAGCGACTCTTATCAGTCATTGATAAGGTCGCACCACCTAGAATAAAGTTCAGTAACTTTCCCAAGCCCCCTTTTTTGCTATGATTTTTTCTCCATTTGTCATTTTGAAGTTTCCCACAGTTTTTTCTTTTCCTTCAAATTCTCTTCTTGATCTTTCTGAAACTCTCTTATTTGCACAAACGCTCCACATTCATTTTTGAAAGACCAAAAAGCTCATTCAACTCTAATTTCCTCGCATCAAAAGTACAAGTCTGTAAGTGCAAATGTATTCCAATTCCCATCCAAGGATCCATGTTCCTCCCATTTTCTTCCGAATCGTCTTCTTTTTACTTCTCCTCCTCCTTGCCATCCTCCTCCTACTATTGTCTGGAGTATCTTCGAGAGCTCACACTATGTCATTTCGCGTTTGTGGTTCTGATGCAATGGAGCAACCGCCGCCCGGGCAGGAAAGCCCAGTAGCTCCTCCGTGTCAGTGTATATGTTTTTGGAGGAAAGCAGAAGGAGAAGATGAGAGAAGAAGACGGAGGAGGAGGAGAGGACTTCAAAACGTTTATAAGCTATACGGCACTACTGTGGATTCCGGGAGGAAGAGATTTGGGGAAAAGTGTGTGTGAGGCGGGAATTAGAAGACATACTACTCACCTCATCATCCAGTAGTACCCTCTTTGAAGGTGGCTTCCGGGAATGGAGCTGTTTTAGTTTTTTAGAGCTTTTGAAGAACCTTAAAATAAGGGATGAGGGCGCGAATCTGCTACAGGTTTCATTGTAGATCCTATGAGTTTTCTCATTTTTCCTGATTGTCTACGGACCCAAGCTCTCAAATGAAGACATGGCTAGCTTCAAGACAATAATTCATCGTCATCCGTGTCTCTCTGACTCCTGCTCGAGCTGCAAATAAGATATTTTCATGCATAATTTTTTCCCCATCTATACATTCTAACTCTCCATCCTCTTAGACCATGATCTCATTTCCTTTGTTCTTCTGAGTTTCTGCCCCTCAAGCAGTCTTGCTTACAGCTCTTCTCCTTTTCGAATCTCCAGCTTTATCTATCTCTTAATGCTTCTACTTTATCTGATCTTTCCTTGTCACTGTCCACCATCTCAAAGTCAATTTTCAGTTTCTTCGGGTCCGACCGTCTTTCATTTCCACCGTCATCACTTAGTAGTGCAGATATCAACAAAAAAACTCAATTTTCCGTAGTGCCAAAACCAGGTGAGCCTCTTCTCCACTGTTCATTCGAAGCAGAACCTCCCTTGCTTTAAAACCGGTTCTTCATTAAAAACAAACAATTTGAGGTGTTTACAGGTGCATCAGTCAACATCGTCGTCCATATTTACTAAAAGAGAGCGAAAAACAAAACAAAACAAAAAACATTGAAACACTCAACTAAAAAAGTAATCAAGTAAGAAGGAAAACATGGGAAGAAATCAAGAAGGACAGTTCAACGGAGCTGGAAACTCCGAATCCGCAGGTGAGACAATATGTCTAGTTTTTGATTCTGTGACTGTTGTATTGTTATGCAATGATGTGACTGTCTGGCACGAAGAATTGCCCCATGGATAGAGAGAAACTCGAATGTCAAAGTTTCGCTAGTTTTTGGGCTGTATCTCGGCTTTTAGTGTTCCGATTTCAATGAAGATTTGCCCAAGTTTGTTCCGTTTCTTATAGTGAGTTTGCAACGGTCCGATTTTGAGGAAAATTATAGGATGATTGGAAGTTTTCTAGCGCGACTCCAGATTTCGGTGATTCTAGAAAAGTTTTCAGGAGTTTCAACTGACCAGATCAAAATCGTAGTAACGGGTCTTAGTCTACTTTAGTTTTCGATCATCAATATTCTCCTTAACAACTATCCATGAAACAGTCTACTGAAAGTTCATGCTCTCTAATACCTTTTTACTCATTGGAGCATCTAAAATGCTGGACGGCCTCATAATACTCTGAGATGTTGTGACTTTGCATAACTCTTTGTGTTTGTCCTTCCACTGACCTCTGTCGTATTGTGCAATACCTCTACTAACCTCCGATCGTATCCAATTACTTCTCAATCTGTTCATTCTCCAAACCCAACCTGAGCCATTGTGCCAGTCTTCAGTAGTCGACGCAATCAGAAGAGAATCAGAGACAGAGAGAAAACGCAATCCGAGTACGTCTCTCCACCATTTTTTCCCTCCGTCTGTCAATGTGTGTACAAACATGAAAACAGGCAAATATGCATCACATGTACCGCCGGGCCTGCTGCTGCTGCTTCCATCGTCGTCGTCAGAGAGACCCTTTCTCTCTTCAGATTGTCAGCGACTGTATTTGTGCGGTACGGAGAGAGAGGACTGACGCGCGGCGCCGCCATCGTAGTAGCAGTAGGGGAACAATTCATTTTGGTTTCTTAGGGAGCCTCTGGGTCGAGTGCAGAATCGTAGTAGGAAACTAGTCCAAATGTCTTAGAATTCTATCGAACTCTTTGATCGAACTATTTTTTTTTGTTGTTCAAGTCACCCATTCCAGTGTTGAACTGTATTTCATCTTCCGCCCTTGTTAGATGTATCGTTTTTCGTTCCCGTCTGATATCTTATTCATCCGTTCTTTCGCCTTTTTGACTGTTCCGTCTTCCATTTCCGCCAATACATTATCTTGTTCTGTTTTCCGTTTCCGCCTTTCTGTCAAACACTGTTCCATTTCGTTGTTAGTTTTTCCCCCTTCATTATACCATTCTCTCTTTGGAATTTCTCATTAAAGTTCGTTCTGTTGAACGTGTCTATTCTGATAGTGAGGTCTTGAATTCTAACATTCGTTGAATCTGAAATCCTCATCGCCATCCTTCCTATTTTTTTCGATAGTCTATTATTGGGTTTTATTCCCAGAGATAGCAGAGCGATTCTCAATTTTTTTCACTCTCCGATTTTGTCGTGTGGGCGTTTTTATGGAGGATGATAAAACATTTTGGAATACTGTCTTCGAAAAAAGATTTGATAGCAAGAATTGAGATTGGGAGTTTGCTACCTTTACTGAGATCAAATTTAACTGCGTTCCTGTAATAATTATCAAAAAGTGTTCAATTAACAAAACGAGCAAAATTTAATGCTGAGCACTTTCTCAGTTCCCCGCTTTCGATATCTGTTACAGGAACTGAAATAAGTCACGCCCCTCCCCCAATCTCCGAGTAACTTCAATTCTAGATTCTCTCTTCCATTTCTTTCCGTCTAATAACTTACAACTTATGAAAGTAGATACAGTCTAAAAACTGTGTTTCCTTTACTTTCCCGTCCCTCTCTTCAACAATCCTAAACCAGTTCAAATTCATCCGAAGCTTCTCTTTTCTGATGTCGTCTACCATGATGACTGTCGACGTTTGCTTCTCCTTCTGTATTCACTACTTTTGTATTCTCTGATTCTTCTAGTGTTGTGTTGGTTCACTAAGTTGTTTACGCAATAATCCATTTCTTCGAAAAGCGACAGATGACGTCGACGAAACACAGTGACAGTGTGACGGTTTTCGCTTTGTCAAAGACTTTCGAGAATCCCAAAATTTTGATCATCTATAAATTATCTGGGAAGTTCTTCGAGTACCTCAATGATCACATGAGAATGCTACGAACGCCGCAGCAACCAATAGCAATAATAATAATCATTTCACGAAAGCTGATTTTCGAGACATTGGTGATTGTTCAGATAACAGATCATGTTACTTTTCTTCGTGATGGATCATTGGCCTTGAGGGGAGGCATTTCCAAAACAAATTGTGTTTCTAACAGTTTCACCATCTGATTTTTATCGAATCGGAAGTTCTATTCTAGGAATTAGCTTATTTGATTTCCCGTGTTCCGAGTTTCTCTATTATCCAAGATCCTTCTAATCCGACTTCGATTTGAACAATTCTTAAGTCTTGATTTCATTTTTGGATGTGTGTCCAAAACCTTTTGCTTCCAAGTTTAAATGAACCGTCAGTCCTGAAATAGATCTCTACCCTTCCCCGTCACTTTGAGCAAATCCATCATTTTTTGCAATTTTGTAGTTGCTCAATTTTATATCTATGACAAGAACCGTCTGCTGAAAGATAGGGACAAGATATCCTAGGCTTTGTACGATTATCTGGAAACCATGACTATACAGTTTCCCCTGGCAGTCTAAACGGTTTATTTGTGCTTCTTACTATACTATTTCCCCCTTCAGGAGTTCAGGGGAAGAAAACGAATACATATTGCAAAAAGTTTCGAAAGAGAGGGAATTTTTACAATTTTTCGCACTTCTCTGTCGTATCCAAAATCAGCGCGTAACGTTCGTCTCCTTTTCCGTCGAAATCGTCATTGCGGTCGAAGGCGCGGAAATGCGGACGTTGCGCAAACATAATGCACACAGCGAAAAAGAGACAAACAGTGAGAGAAAGTACGGCAAAATAAAAAGAAGCAGCCTCTTCTCTTCCTTGCCAAATCGTCATCGTCGTCATAGGAAAGAAAACTAGTCCTGGATGCAGCAAAAACCGAGAGAGGGAGATGCAGAGAGAACCGATTTCTCTCTTCTCCGTTTCTGGAACGTTCAATGGAAAAGCACGTCAGGAGTGGGGAGACAGGCTCCGCCCACTACCGACATCATTAGTGAACGGCCCAATGCACTTTTACGTTCTCCAGGGCCAATTTTCAAGTGGAAAAGGGAGAGAGACTCACTTTCTATCTCGGAATTTTTGAATCGGATTTTTCTATGATTTTTGTGCTGTAAGGGAAATTTGTGATGTTGTATAGGGAAACTCTCAGGAATGATTTTGTGATGACGCAAAACTCAAGACAGTATAAAGTTTGGGTCTATACTACTTCCGGTATCGACTCCGCCTCTTTCTAGATTACCTGAGAATTCAGATAATATTTGAATCTTTTGAAGGTTTCAGAATTTGATGTTCAATGATGTGATATTCATTCTTGAATAAAAGTGGCATGGTTCAAAATCTAATTGAGTTTTCAAATTCATATTTTGCTCATGAAAAGCGTACTGGAAAGGTTTAATGTTTGATTCGAAGCTTTTGAAACTGATTTCCTCTCATTGTGTTCGAAAGCAAGCTTACCAATTTTCTGGATATTTTCAAGACATAAAACTCTTACTTCCGGCACAGTCAAAAGTTTTAGATCCTTTGATTTTCAGTAAACCGTATTTCTGCTAACTGCTACCCGAATCTATCTCGGTTCCTATAACAGTTATGAAAATGTAGGAAACTAACACAATGTTGCTCAGGTTTTGATGAACATTTTGTCAGTTTGTTCAAAGTGACTGGAAGAGAGTGCCCGTCTATTCTGAGGAAATACGATATTCGTGTTTTCGCAACTTTTTTCCATCACTGTAACTCCGGAGTCCGGAACTGAATTGAATTTTCTAGGACACTAAAACGTATAAACCTAATTCTGGACTTAGAATTGGGAATCTCAATGTCTTCCGATCCCATTGATTCCTAACTCCTTGAACCTTTCACAAACAGAACCAAATCCATTATCATTTGCCACCCCTCTCCATTTCTCGCCTCCGTTTTTTCGTTCTTTCATTCACACCGTTTCTTGATTTGATATTTGTACGTTCCTCCCTCCTCTCGCTCCACCACTCTAGTCCATCCATACCATTTTTTGTGCTCTATTCTCAAAGCAACTCTTTTTTTCTCTCTGTCGCCCTTTTCCCCTAGACCGTCACCCCCAGGATGGTCTATCTATTGACTCAATTGGTTTTACGGGTTTAAGTGCCGGTTGGTACCCGTACCATGAGAGAAAGAGTAACATTTGTCATTTCTCGTTGTCTGCCCTCTCTTTTATTTCGTCAACACTCTTTTTCTCGTATTTCCTAAGAACAGTTATTTAAAAGTACAAACCGTACATATGGTCTTTTGATAAGAGTTCGTTTTTTTTTGACAGAATGTTGCAAAAAAGAAACAAGAGAAAAGGTGACACTTTGAACTATTCAATTGACATGTGAACGATTGTCCATCATGACACTTCTCGTATGACTTTTTGTCACTTTTCGATTGATTTTACCGGAAAATTTTTGCTTTTTAAATATTTATTATTGTTGATTTTCAAGCTTTTCCCATCAACTTTCACATTAAAATCATCCAAAAAAATCATAAGTATATATTTTCTCAAAAAGGAAAAGATTGACTGAAAATGTTTCTTTGAGGTAAGGCTAATTACGCTTAGTTCATTGTGAGGTATCACGAAACTTTCAACTTTAAATATTTGAATTTACATATAGAAACTTGTCACATTTCTGTGACTTTTCCGTCATCTGTTATGCCATCTGTTTCCCTTTCTTTTGTGAATTTAAATGAGAGGGAGACCAATTTCACAATGGATTTGTGAGCCGTTTGTACCCTCTGAAGACCGAGGGGCAAGAAATTTCGGAATTTCAAAGAGAGAATGAGGAGACCAGTGTGATAATATATCCGAATATCCCTTCTACTCATCTGAACACATCCCCCGCCGCTCTTCGAAATGCTCCCCTCCCTCAGACTTGTTTTCTGTTCACTTCTTGTTGTTGTTGTTGTCGTTTATTTGCTTATCATCTGTGCCGTCTGTGTAAGCCGTCCAAAAAAGAGCCTCGACGAAAGGGTCGAATACTTGATTATTGTCATTGTTCTGGACCCCCGGTTGTTGATGATGGCACCTAGGAAGAAGGAGAAGATGCAGGAGCTGTACTATTTTTTAGGCTAACTTTAGATCTTTGGTTTTCAGAATTGGAATATATTGACCATTGAGTTTGAGGTTCTGAAAATATGATTATAGTGTTTGTCATATTTCAGACTAAAAACAATAACAGTTGGTCTAGGCTACAAAAAGAGGCAGTTGAGTGAACCTTAATTCACTTTTTACTCACAGCCCGTAGGTATTGAGATTGAGCTCTACTGGGCAGATTTTTAGGCTGACGAACTGTTCATTTGTCTTCCACTTTCACAAATTTTAGTCTCAGAGGATGATAAAAGGGTGAGCGATCTCTATAGGTTGGAAAAAACCCAAAAATTGTCCAACCCGAAAAATATACAATTTGAAGTAGGAGGCGGCATTCCTACGGCACTAGATCCCCTTGTTTTCCCTATCCTCAGAATTTCGATTCTCATGGATTCCGTAGTTCACACATCCTCGAGAAAGAGTACTGTGTAAGCCTCATAAGCACTTCTTGCCCTCGTTTCTCAATTCATTCGCTATGTGAAGCCGAAACGAGAGAAAAAGAAGAAGAAGCAATTCACCGTCGAGTCGAAGGAGACCTGTTCGATAAGCCTCCGATGCCGTCGTCGTCGTTACATTTCCACGTCTTCTATTCTTCTTCCTCGTTTTTCTCTCCCTCTCCATACAGTATACCCTCTCACCCGTTAGTCAGCTGACGTCCATCGCGCAACCTATTTGACGACTACATTCCAAGCCCTCTTTTGCTTACAAAGCTTCCATTCGGCTTCTTCTCTTCCAACGTAATCATCGATAATCGGCGATTTGCTAAAGCTTGTACTACTTCTGGAAAAGCGGTGAAAGCTAATAAAGGAGACAAAAAATGAAGAAGAAGATGTATCGGTTGTGATAATGAAACGAGGAAAGAGAAAGTTCGGCTTTTTATTAAGTGAAATTGTCTTATCTCCCATTTCCCTTTTCCGTTCACTGTTTCCGAACACTCCCTGTCTTCCTGGGAAGATTTTCTTTTCCTTCAAACATCTAATATGGCGATCTCAGCGACAAGTGTGCTGGCCTCAGAGTTCCCAACTCGGCCTACCGTATTTTAATGAAACTTAGTTTCAGGTCACATTCCCGAATTCCGTCATTTCTGAAGCTGTTTTGAAAGAAAATTGATCATAGTTTTTGATTGAATATTTTGAGCTTGAAAATCTCCAAAAAGAAAAAAATATTTGAAATTTGTTTATGTTCCTTTAAAGTATGGTAGCATTACGCACACTATTTTCGTGGTGAGATATGAATATTCTCGGTCTCAACCCCTCAAAGTCTTTGAAACAGAGAAACTCCAGAAGTCTAATTCCAAAATCCCTGGGAAAACGATTGAATTCCACGAATGATCCGTCGGTTTTTCTCAATGGAATGTAGTAGAAATATTGCACAAACAAAGACGACTGAACTCATGCATCTGCATGTTTGAAAGTTTGCTCCCTTTCTCAGTGTGTTCAAAGAGAATCCCTCCTCTCTCCGCGTCGTTCTATTTTCTAATTTCTATTTTCCGGAGAGGACACGAATAGAAACGGTCGAGTCACGGAGCGACCCCGACGCGGATAAAAATAGAATCAAGAGAGAGAGAGAGAGAGAGAGAGAATGGTAGAAACAACAAACACAGATTTCCGTGCGCATGCGCCTTGCGCTCCCACCGTGCTCTGTACCGGAAAGAGACCGTCAGTTTCGTTGCGTTTCGTTTCTATGTTTAGAACTGATCCGGGCTATTTTCGGAGCTCTCTCCTCCGATGCTTTTGTTGTTCGAACGTCGTTTTTTTTTTGCTCCCTCGTGGGTCTTTGAAGACTTTTGCGCGGCGGCTCCCCCACACGGGGGTTCGCCTTTTCTCTTCGCCGACTTATCAGTAGTTTATCAGTGTCTCCTCATTGTCGCAACATACCTATGGGCGATGGTGATTGTCATTTGTTTTTGAGGCTAATTCGAGGTGTCAGTTTTGAGATTTTTGACCTTGGCCACCCGGGTTTGGTTTTATCTTTACTTATGCGATGCATAATCACGCTTTCCATTCTTTCGTCTCTTATTTTCTCAATGTGAAATTTTAAAAGTTAAATTGAATAACGTTTCGCATTCTTGCAATCGCTGTGAGACCTGCTTTTTTTGGAGCATGTTCCTTTGAAAACCAAAAGAAACATGCATCCACAGATATGGGTCTCGCAGCGATTTTTGAAACAAAAATTTAGAATTTGTTTTTTTGTTTGAAGCAAAAAAAAAACATATTTTTCAATTTTTTTCGAAAGCTTTTCAGATTTTTTTCGCTGAAACTCACCACAATTCAGAAATGTTTTATTCGCACTCGATTATGTATCCGAGTGAGCGCGTAATCAAATTGCTCATTTTTCCTCACAGTTCGCAGTTTTCCTGGCTGAGTACTGTTATTATATTTTTCTCCTTTTTCAAACACATTTTTTTAATTCAGAAAATGCGTGCTTTCGACCCCTATTTGCTGCCGATTTTTGCTTATTCTGTTGATCTAAATATCCAGCCGGTTTTTGTTTGTTTCTTCGTCTTCTTCTCCTGTATAGTAGTAGTCGTCGACGCAAAAGAGAAGCAGTTGGCGTTCCTTTTTTGCTAGTTTTCCTTTTTTTTTTCTCCGGCCTCGTGTGCCCAATAACAACAACAAAAACACCACATATAGCAGTCCTTCCTTGTCTGGAAATCCAGATGTGACTTTGGTTGTATGGAATCACAGGAATTCAGAAGTTTTTTTTTCGCAAATCTTCTCACAATTTTTTTTTCTGAAAAAATCCTAGCTCCGAGTCTAGTCAACGTCTACACTTGATCTGAATGCGATATTTCTTCTTCTCAAAGTCACAGAGCACTCTCAGAATCAGCCCCGAACAGCCATTCGAAATGCAAATTCGAAATGCGAAATCGTAGTAATAGTAGTAGTTTATGTGTCGAAGGAAGGCAGCCAGCAGTAGCAGGCAGGCAATTCGGGAGACCCTAGTTTCTGCTTCTTCCCAGCTTTCTTCTTCTCCTCAATTCCCGTCCGTTTTCTTCCCGTTTGAGTGGTCAGTCAGATGTGTGAGGATGGAGTACTCGTCTCTGGGTCTCCGCGTGCTTGACCACTCTCTCGTTGTCGTGCTCTCTGCGTCTTCTGTCTGGGTGATGTTTCCTCAAGAAGAGTGACCACTGGTGGTCTGCATACGATTTGAATTCGTGGTTCGTCTGTCTGCTGCTGGGTGGTCGTTCACTTGTGTCTCTGCACTCTCTCAAGTTCATGAACTCTCTCTGTCTCCTCTCGTCTCGGGCTCTCCGTTTGTTAGCTTACGATCAGCTGTAGCTTTCTTTTCAAAAAGTCTCCGAGTACAGTACCCCGTGATCCGATTCATTTTCGATCGGCTTTTCCGTCGTCGTTTCCAATTCAATTGGCATTTCTGTCATTCGGGCGCCGCATCTGAATCGTTTTGAATCAGAAGCTACATCTTCATCTGAATCCGGTTTATCTTTAAGTCATCCATCATACCACTGATTTGATTTATTAGTCGGAACCACTTTTTTGTGACACGTGGCAATATCGAGAACCTTGGTTCTTCCTTTTTAGAGATCATAGATAATCATTTGACACTTTGAATACCTGAAACAGTATATTAGTGTTAAGCATAGTGCAGATCTGAAGTTTCTCAATACACCCGTCATATTTTTTAAAAATCTGGAAATTGGAACATACATTCTCAACTGCTCAAATTTGACAATTATCCACTCAAAATGACCGAAGTTAATAACCTTTTTGGCCAGCTCTGCTCTCAATAGTGCATCATCTCAGATTTCCAAAAAGACACAAAGTTCGAAACTTGTCCGATTTAGCATTGAAATGAGCCTGAATTCGCAGTCACCTCCCTATACGCGAGTTATCGGACTTAGCTTCAATTTTCAGAGAAAGTTGCCAACTACAAAAAATGAAGATCTAGAGTTGCATAATTCACCCACAATTTTCATATAAGTCAGTTACTTGGAAACCACTTTTTCAACTGCTCAGTTTATTATTTTGCACCGAAAATCACCAAAGGAGATATTTCAGTGGCCACTGTATCGTACCATTATCCTTGAAGTATTTCGAAATCTCGAAGTTCCTGAGGGATACAGTCGGGTCAATGTGTTGCGGGGGTTACCCAATGTACATGGTACGGAGGCAGGTAGTGAGGGACAAGGAGGTCTCTCTGTTAGCACACAGTCACTCGGACGCCTAGTCGGTGCGTGCGGCGCTCGCTCGAACAGATCCGAGATGGTACCGCAGACGCAGAGTGAGCGAGAAGTAGTAAACGAAAACGGTGTTGGCTGGTGGTGCGCGGATGGATAGGATGGTTGGAAGAAGAAGACGAAAAGAGATGCGTACTATCTCGATTCACTTTCTTCCCATCGTTCTCGTCTCGCAGAAAGGCACGGAGGACACATTCCATCTTTCGCCTCCTTTCTTCTTCCATGTTTGTTCCTATTTCTCAAACTTTCCACTTTTCCTAGAAACTCGAAATGAACTTCCCGACTACCTGAAAACCGAAATTTCTGGAATGACTCATTCAACTTGCCCACGGCGTCCTTCCTCAGCTTCCTCTTCCTTCTTTTTTTTTCCTCTTCTTCTTCCTTTTTCTGGAGTGTGTGTCGTGCTCGTCATGAATGAATAACTCTCTTTTCTTTTTCATGTTCTTCTTTCTGGATGTGTTCCAAATGCTTCCGTGTTCATAATTCCTCAAATTATCCCCTTTTTGATTTCAGGCTCAAGCAGTTCATCCGGCTGCAGCTCGTCGTCGACTGAGCTCTACGATCTAGCCGCAGCTCACGCGGCTCTCATCTCCAGACAGCAGCAGATTCTGAGTCAAGGTAAGACTTTCGAAAAGTTTTCAAAAGGATTTGGAAATAAAATCCTGATAAGACCTAAATTGAAAAAAATACTGCAAGTGAAAGGCTTCTCAAAACTTTTGAGGATCTTGCTCAGAGATCAAATATGTTTTTCTGTTGAAGATCAGTGGCTTCTGGCTGGAAAAGTTATGTTCTTGAAATATTTGAAAAATGAAAAAAAAAGAAGCTAAATTTCTGAAGTTACACTATGAAAAATGAAAAATATATATCTTCAGGTGTTCCAATAATTCCGGAGAATCAATTGGCAGCAGCAGCAGTCGCCGCTCATCACCAGCACCATCAGCTGCATCCTTCTGTACAGCAACAGTTAGTAGCAGCTCACCATCATCAAAACTTGCCGCAAGTGGCGCATCACATAGCGGTGCTGCCACGATCCGACGGTAAAACATCAAATTTTGAGAGAATTTTCCATTTTAAAAGTGTTTTCAGTGATACAACCAAATCCACACTTGACACTGCACCAACAGCTACAGAATTTCGTTCACCATCAACAACATCAACAAACGCTCAATCCGTACCAACAAATAATTGGTGAGTATTCAACGAAATCATTGACAACAGTTACTAGCAAATCGAAAAAAAGAGATTAGTCTCGTTTTTGTTCCCCCGCAAACTTGATCAGTGCGACCTTCAAAAGTGCGTCAGAACTCTCTCCGTTCTCTGCACTTTTCTGGTTATGTTCTTGTTGCGAGAAAGAGAGAGACAGCAGCAGTATGACCTACAAAAAAAAAACTATTTGGGCTCTCGTTTTCTTCTCTATTAGCACGAAGAGTAGTAAGTTCGTTCTCTGTCTGTGTTTGTTGTTGTCGTTCGTCGTAGGAGGCGAGGACGACGTTCTTTTCTAGAATTCTCGGAAAAATGAGCACGTGCGATGTGAGTCACTTCTAGTTCTTGAAATCATAGGAACGGATTCTGGGAGATCCTGTGAATGCTTACGAAATAATTATTTTTTACATTCTTCGAAATGATGGGATTTTCTGGTATTGCTATTGAGTTCCCAAGACAACATTGCAAACTACATGTACTCATCAAAGTTTCCCTCGCTTTATATTCAGATTCCTAGCTTTATCACGAATGATTATATCATAATTTTGAGTTCAACTATTTATTAGATTGATTGTATGAACATATTTTTTCGACTCAACATAATTGCGTCATAGCGTGTTGCTCTCTCACTATGTTTTCCTTTTCCTTCCAAGACTAGTTCGTCATAGAGCAATTTCTTCTGTTTCAGACGCTCTTTGAATACCGGAAAGAAGGCGTAAACGTCATGAAGCATTAGACGTCAATGAATTCTGTGAATTGACTCTCAGAATGAGACTTCAGAAAATATCTCAACTTTGATCTTCTCCCATTTGCTTTTCTTTTTGGCTGAATTAGTCTGCAGGTGTTGTCCCCAATTTTGACTTTTAGGACATCGCCCTTGAATTGAATAGCTTCGTGTGATTCAGAAAAGGAGCTCTGAACTTGTACTCCGTGTGGACGGCTTCAGCTTTTCCGAGGACTCAGAGCACGTACAAAAAGTGCAGCAGTATCCTTCCTCCCCCCACAAGGGCATTCGAAGATAGGCGTGGTCCGAGTAGTCCTTCTTTTTCCTCCTTCTCGGTCTCATCCTCCCCGAAGGTTCACTCCATCTTCTCCCACAGGGGCACAGAAGAAGACCACTAGTAGTCAGTATCCTCCTCTCTCGCTGCGTCTCGCACCTCCGTTGATTCTCTCTGCCCGGCTGTCTCATTGTGTCTGATTCTCTCCTGGTGTTGGGCAGTGGTGTAGGAGAGAAAGAGAGAAGAGGAACTGCCAGGCATTCAAGGTTAGCCCCACAACGGCCCGCCTTTCCCCTTCTCTGGCCCCCACACCACCATCACACCCACATTTTGTCACACAGAGAGAGTAACGACGCCCTGTGTGTGTTTAAACCCAAACTAATTCGTTGAAATCTCCATTCACAATCTTCTTCTTTTCTATCATTCCTGTTGTGAATTAAATTATTCGTATTTATTTGAAGCGCCTCCTAATACAAGATTTCGAATTCCGAAGAGCACTACATTCAAAAAATGAGGGACATGATTTATGGTAAATATGACACTTTAGTGTAAAATATCATAATTTTTATGTAGTTTTGTTACTCTCTCATTCAAATTTACGGATTGTTGTTTTTTGCAGGTGACATGGCGCTCGTATCACATACACACCCGGCGGCAGTCGGTTCGACGACGTGCTATGAAAAAAATCAGCAAAAGCAGCAGCAAGTGCCCCAGATTCCCACACAGCCACAGGTTTGTCCATTTTCCATCGGAATTAAATAAAAAACATAATTAGTTTGTATGAATAAGGAATCCTTACTTTCTCACTTGACAAGACGTGCCGTTTGTAGTATCAGTTCCAATTCCACTTTTGAAAACCGAATTTTCGTTCTGATCTCACTGGTACTTTGATGATGACACGTACTTTTCCTCGGTGTCCGGACGCAACACTCACCGTCATCACTGGCTGCTGCCAGCACTCCAAAGTCTTGATGTCCTTTTTTTTATGCGCGTGTTGCACTTTTCGCTCGCTTCTCTTATCCCTCTTTCGTTTGCACACTTCTATTAATGTGTGGCTCTCTTAAACTTGATGTCCTTTCAGTTTGATCCCTATAGAATTTGCGTATGGTTTTTTGAACTGAAAAGAGTTCCTAAAAAATAGGAAAAGTTCGCCTTAACTGAACACCCCACTGTTTACCAGGAACGTCTGACCTGGCCATATCCGATGAGTAAGAGCCAGTGGAAAGGAAAACGGAAGTTTATAGGGTGTTTGGAAATCTTTCTGAAAATCCATGACACATAGACGTGCTCTCTCTCAGCTGATGATGTTCGGTTCTCGGAAAATAAGAAAATGACGCACGTGTGTGCGCGCACACGACGACGACGAACCCACTGTGTGGAGGAGTGTATTTACGTTAATTGTGTTTTTTCTCAGCTTCTTCCTTTTTGAACCGTAGATCCTCGATTTCAAGAACATCAGTTGAACTCTGAGGAACAAGAAGAGTCTTAAATTAGCAAAACATGTTTTTGTTTTGAAGTTCTAGGAACTTTTAGGACTTTGGAATCTAGTTTTTGCTCACTATCAAAGAATCAAATGACCTCTCAAAGATTTGGAAATCAGTTGACTTTTCACCCGGCGGTCAGCTGAAAGCGATAGAGTTATCAGCAGTAACTTTCCGAACACAACTGTTCGTTTTTGTGCTCTTTGCTGCCAGGTAGACTCCAATCATTTTCGGCAGTTAGCACACAGGGCGCATCACCCAGTCCGTCATGATAAGATCAGATGATCAGTTCCCGACGGCCGCTTCAAGTCTGGTGCGTCCGGCTACATTCTGTGTCTTGCTTGCTTCTCTAGATTCTCTTCACTTTCTTTCTTCAATGAAACTCTGCTGCTGGTGGCGCCACCACTGTCGAACCACGGGGAACGAAAAAACGACTATTCGGTTTTGGCGCTGTTATTCCGGTATCTCGGTTCTACTGACAATCGGCATCGACTTCCGAAGTGCCTATCTGATTTTCTTCCTTCTCTTCGCCATTGTTTCCTCTCATGAACGATACTACGTGTATTTATTTCTATCTCTTTTCACTATTCAAACACGTTTCTACTACACCTCCCTCAATTCAGCCATCACCACGTGACTAAATCGAACCACGTGTGTGCTCCGTCTGCGTCTCGTTTTGATCTAGCTGTACTTTTTTAAGATAGAACAATTGGCACTCGATCTACGTTTTGTACTAAATGATTTTGGTGGCTATTTTTGAATCTCTAATCGAGTACCTGCGAAAATTCGTTTGGGTAGGATTTTTTTAATTGTTCACCCAAAAATCACCCATTATTCTAATTCCAATCTACCGAATTTTTCTAGTTTCAGGTGGCACATGTCTCTTCAAACGCCATACTCGCCGCTGCCCAACCCTTCTACCCTCCTCCAGTACAAGACACGCAACCAGACAGGCCTATTGGCTATGGAGCGTTCGGAGTTGTATGGTAAGTTCCAGATGTTTCAAATTGACACAGTCCCTCACCCTCTCCTATTTTCAGGTCTGTCACAGATCCGAGAAGTGGAAAGCGAGTCGCGCTGAAAAAGATGCCAAATGTGTTCCAAAACTTGGCTTCGTGTAAACGAGTATTCCGAGAAATCAAGATGCTCTCCTCATTCCGTCATGACAACGTGCTTTCGCTGCTAGACATCCTGCAGCCGGCAAATCCAAGCTTTTTTCAAGAATTGTAAGTAATATAACAGCTGACGTACAGCAGTCGGCGGGGGGTCGTTGACCACTAGGAACACGTCCAGACACGAAAGTGAAAGTAGTGAAATTGGAAAAGAAAGGGAAGAAAGTGAACGGGAAGGAGAGAAAGTTGACATGGTGTACGAGACCAGCCGACGACGGTTTATTATAAGTGAGAACTTTCGATTTGATGGGGTCGAAACTAGGTCTCGGAGGATGATCTTAGAAGGTCAAGGGCGTTTTGAAAATTTGAAAACAACTGACAAGGGAACGTTGTAGACGGGGGATGGAGCTTTGGTATATGATGGGGATTCTGGGAAACTTCCAACGCTCATTACCCCACCTCCGGAGGTCCTTAGCAGATTTTAAAAACACGACAATTTGTTTCCTCCTTTTTCCAATGCACCTTACTCTAGTGATGGATTCTGGATCACGAGCCCACTAATATGTTACGTTCTTGGATGTACTGTCTAATAACACCTTGGCTTTCAATCATACTCTGATACAATTTCGACATACACACAATTTGGATGGTACGAGATGAGCACCACTTGTACCTTTTAGTGCCAGCTGGCACCTCACCTCTCCGCCTATACACCCTAAGATTGATTAGTCATCAAACCTATTTGCCTATTTTTTGTATTGCGAGTGCCATTGGTGTGTGCGCATATGTGTGTTTATGTGGTGGCATGGCACTGCCTTACTCGAAGGCAGGGCGGAGGCGATAACGTGTGTCCTACCACCCATCATCACCAACACATCCTTGGGGGTTCCTCCTCTTTTTTTCGCGCCTCAATCGCCCGGTACTGGTGGGCAGGCCGATACTCATAATACTCGTTCTTCCTCCTTCCCATCATCCGCACAATGACCTTTTGGCGGGAGAGTGGACCGTGTGGCGGGTGACCGCCCGGGAATAGTGTTGGTGGCAGTCACCCAATGGTACGTGCCCTCGCCCCCGGGGCGGGAGTGCGCGTGTACATACTGGTCGAGGGAAGAGACGCAGAGAGTGGGAAAGAGGAGGGAAACGGCGGGGAGACTGAGACACTGGCAGACACGGGAACGGACGACACCACCCGGGACATCGGGAGCTGTTTTTGTCACGTGTGGTTGACCTTAGATTCTTGTTGTGGGGACACTGGCATGTGTCTTTAAAGAAGACTTGCGCGCGAACACAGGGGGTTTGAATTAGTGAAAGTGAGAAGACTCTTGGGTAGTGCGGGAAACTGATAGAAGAATTTTGAAGGAAGACACATGAATCAAGTTCGACTTTTTCAGATATGTACTCACCGAGTTGATGCAGAGTGATCTTCATAAAATCATCGTTTCCCCACAGACACTGACAATCGATCATGTCAAAGTTTTTGTATATCAGATTCTCAGAGGTAAATTCGAAAATTTTGAGGAAAAAAAAACTATAAACTGAAATTTTCCAGGACTGAAATATTTGCACACTGCAAACATCCTGCATCGAGATATCAAGCCAGGAAACCTTCTGGTGAATAGCAATTGCATTTTGAAGATTTGCGATTTTGGACTTGCCCGAACATGGGATCAGCGAGACAGACTCAACATGACACACGAAGTTGTCACCCAGTACTACAGAGCACCGGAACTTCTGATGGGCGCCAGGAGGTACACGGGAGCCGTTGACATCTGGTCTGTCGGTTGCATTTTCGCCGAACTTCTCCAACGAAAAATCCTTTTCCAAGCCGCCGGACCAATTGAGCAGCTGCAGATGATCATCGACCTTCTTGGAACACCATCTCAAGAAGCGATGAAATATGCTTGTGAGGGAGCCAAGAACCACGTTCTTCGTGCTGGACCACGAGCCGCCAACGTTCAAAGCCTGTACCGATTGTCACCACAAACCTCAGAAGATGCAGTTGATCTGTTGGTGAAGCTTCTACATTTCGACCCGGATAAGAGAATCAGCGTCCAAGAAGCACTCCAACACCCATATCTCGAGGAAGGACGTCTTCGATTCCACTCGTGCATGTGCACGTGTTGCTACACGAAACCGAATATGCCATCGAGGATATTCTCGCAGGAGTTGGATCCATGTGTAAGTTTCTTTTTTCACTCTGGAAAACCTGAACAATCTTCATTCATTAATTTTCAGCACGAAAGCCCATTCGATCCAAAGTGGGAGAAGGACATGTCCAGACTGTCAATGTTCGAACTTCGCGAGAAGATGTACCAATTCGTGATGGATCGACCTGCCCTCTACGGCGTTGCCCTCTGCATAAACCCACAGTCAGCAGCCTACAAAAATTTCGCAAGCTCATCAGTGGCACAGGCGTCAGAATTAGCCCCCTCGCCGCAAGCGTGGTGACACAACACTCAGTTTGATTACTGATCCTTGTCTGTGTTATTTGTCGCTTTTTCTCCTCACCTTTAACCACTTTCAGTCGTTTTCTTCATATACGTTTTGTGTATGTATGTAAGAATTCCCACCCCATGAGCTTTCTATGTGATTTTTGTATGTTACTCCTAATTTAGTTCTTTTGTGATTGTGCTGGTCGCTTTTGCATCAAAAGTGCTCTTCTTCTCATTCATTTCCCTTCTTTCATTCATTGACAAAATGCCAGAGTTCTTTCAAACAAACCCCCCTTTTGGTCGTACACATCGCGGTGAAACAACAGATTTTTATCTAATTTATCTCCATTTCAAACTAACCATCCCTTTATCCTCCTTAAACTGTATTTTTTCATGTTCCATTTTCCCTTCCGAATGCCCAAAAAGTGTCTTTCATTTCAAACATGTGCTTGTGTTCTTCTTCTGAAATCTATTCTTGAAGGCCGTTTCAGGCCTCAAAGTGCCAATACTACCGAGTTCTTTCATTTTCACGAAACTTTTCCTCGATTGTTCCTCTCTTCTTACCCCCAACAACCAACATGCTCACATAAAAAACACCAAGTTTTTATTTCTGTTTTATATCTTCTTCAATGACGTCTCGGGTTACTGTAGTGTTTACAGTAATCTCCATCGCGCGCCTTTCCATGAATTTGCAAGTGCTCTGGGAATCACGAAAGCCCCGAATGAAATAGCTTTGAAAGCTCGAATGCGTGTGATTTCGAGAACAGTTGTTCGTTTTTCGATTTAGCTTTGAGGATTAGTTTCGCCAAAACCCCCCACCCCACCCCATTTGAACATAATATTTGACCTCTTTTTTTCTTATTTTGAACAATTTTAATGAAAGTTCGATATTTAACTCGAGTTGTTCTTATTACACGTGCAAAAAAAATCCAGCAGTCAATCGAAACGTGGGAGGTAGAGAACTTGGTTGCGGATGCGAAATCAGTTTCTACAAAAATGAGTGCCGAAGAGAAAACTGGAACAGAAGTTGTGAGTTGGAACTGCAACTTAGAGCCCCTTCTACTTTGAACAGAGATGTGCGGAATTCCGATTTCCGGATTACGAATTCCGTTTGAAAAAGTCATTCCGATTTCCGGATTACGAATTCCGTTTGAAAAAGTCATTCCGATTTCCGGATTACGAATTCCGTTTGAAAAAAGTAATTCCGAATTCCGTCTTCCTATTTTATTCCGGGTTCCGACTTTAGTTCCAAAAAACTGTGCCGCACACATCTGCTCCAAATCCGCTGATTACCAAAAAGTGGAAACTTTGAATTCAGAAAACCAAAAAATCGGAGGAGAAGGAGCAACCTACTCAACAAGAAACGAATAGTGAAACAAGTTCGAAAGATTCTCGAAAGAAAAGCAACTCGAAATTGAAAACAGCTGAAAAGATTCCGTCTTCGAGAAGAAATGTAGACGAGAAAAACTTCAAAAAGTCGAAGTCCATAAGAGACGATGCAAAAACAAAGAAGGGGAAGGAGAGATCAAAGGAGATCGAGGAAATGCCGCCGACGGCGAATTCAGCCAAATCTCCGGCTCCCCAAAAGAAGAAGCAGAAGGCGATGGCGGCATCGAAAACCAATCAGACTCCATCGGCAACTCCTCTGGTGTCTAGTACAACTCAGAAATCGAGGGGATCCTTTGAAGACGGAAAACAAGTAGCAATCACCCCGACTCCCGACGTTCCACCTGATAAGAAGAGTGCGAGAGTGGGAGTGGAAGATGTGAGTATGAAAACAGCGGTTGGATTGAAACCGAAACCGAAGAAGGGCAAGAAGGAATTGAATCGGAAGACTCATCTGATTTCTCATGTCCGACCGGGATGTGATAAGAATTTGGAGAGAGCACGGAGAAGAGAGTTCCAGAATGAACTCATCGCTTGTGAGTTTTTGAATTGGTTTGGGGAGAAGCTTGATGATGTATAGGGTTTTGTTTTGGATACGGTACCGGTATAAAATTTGACCGAGTATTCTGAGAATCGATGAGATTACTAAAAAGCTCTTGATCTTCATTTTCGTAGTTGACAACTTTCTTCGAAAATCGAAGCGAAGATGGCGTTGAAAATATCTGAAATTAGCACTGACATGAATCGAAGTTTCGGGTCGCGCCACTAAACGCTAAATGATTGAATTGATTCTGGTTACACTTGGAAGTTATCAACCACAAAAATTGAGATTTAGAGTTGCTACTAAGGTTTTAGTCTGAAGAACCACTTTTTAAAACTCTCAAGTTTGCCTTTCGAACCGAAAACTGTCAACTTAGACTTGCTGACGCTACTGTATTCATCTGAAAACTGAACAAAAATTGATATTCGCTAGTTTCAACATGAGCGTCATAACTGTATTTATCGAGATCTCCATTCTAATGCTCTGAAACTCGTCCTCTCCCTACCCAGCCTCCTTAACCACGTGGGTACGGTGACAAACGCGAGCCCGGTTTTTGTCCGTACACAGACTGCCCCTACCTTTGCCACCTCGCCTTCTCTGCATCGCTTCTTCGGCTTATTAGCTAAGATCAAAGTGTAGTATCTGTTCTTATCGTATTAACCTACGGTATACACTCGAATGAGTGTAATAAAGGTTATATGATTTTTGGAACCTAGGAAAGACTCGGGGCTTGCTCCGACTTTCCAAGGGTCGTCCTGGCGTTGCACTGCTGCCGGGCTCGGCCCAGTCCCCGCGGGGACAACAGGAAATTGAGGTGCTTGAAATCGAGGGTGCAAGGTTTTCAATCTACGTTTAAAGAAGAGCAATGGTTTTATCACACGAAAACCGGTGGTTAAAAAGCTTGACTATTGAATTATCCTTTCACCGTGTAGTCATCAACCCTTCAGATCATCAGATGCCGTGTCGCTATCAAACCATTTTTCAGTCGAAACCGGCGAATTCACCTATCTAACCGACCCAACTCGCTACCGTTTCCATTCAACTCCTCCTTTCGAACTCGTCATCCAATTCGTATTCCCTTCACTCCTTCTTCTCGTTATCATGCTAGCCACTTTCTCATGCTTCATTTTTCTCACGAAAGAGTACGGCATGGAAGTGAGTTCTCCGTATTGTTCGATTTCTTTTTTGATACTTTTCCAGATGGAATTCGACGATATGAGTTCAGTGACGCTATCCAAATACGACAGCTTTATGATTGTGAACTCGATGTAGGTTTCGGTTTGAAGTTTCGGATAACCTTGAAGGATCTTGTTTCAGTGAAGACTACTTGAACAACGTCACCCTTCTTCGAGAGTACAACTGTCCGGGATGTAATGTTTAACTTTCGAAAGTTCGGATCAAATTTGATATTTTCAGTGATTCAAGGAATCTGGAAACCAATGTATGTGAATGAGTATGCTTATCTGAGAGTGGACAACCGAAAAGTGAGAAAAGGAATGAGGGCGATGACTTATAGATGGGTAAGTTCTTCTGAATCCCGATTCCCAAAATATGGAAATTTTCAGATTCCACAAGTGGGCCCAGTGATGAATATGACTTTTGAATGTCCTCCAAGTGCACTTCTTGAACTGGAATAAAACTTTTAAAAGTATTTATTGACTTCAATTTGAAGAAAAAACATAGATAATATAGTGAAGGAAGTCATGATGTATAGTTTGAAAATTGCGTGGCGTTTTATGGATTTCGGAGTTTTGGAGTGTACTTTTTGAAAGCGAATGGAATAGAACCGGCCTATTTAAAGTGTGGTTGTATGTACAGCTAATTTCAATAATTCTAGGCGTGGAGAGATCTGGATTCTTGTTTAGAACGTGGATTGGATTGGGAGCTGAAAAATAAGTGGATGAGGAAAGATTCAAATTTCCAGATTACTCACAGCTTGACGTCTTCTGTATGGTTCTTCAATAGTCGGTTGTGGATTCCGTGGAACCATCACCGGTTGTCCATTATGATCATAGTTGATTGTGATTTCGGAGTTGATTTGATACTTCTGAGGAACAGGGTTCCCATCCGGACCTCTTTCTCCGGAAGATGGTGGAATCACAATGTGTTGAGGTATCGTAATCCCTCCGGATAGCGGGAACGTCATCTCTTGGGATCCTCCAGAAGTATCCTGAGAATCCTGATGACGACTTCTCCTCTTTGGAACTTCACTCTCTCTGTCATCTCTTTCTCTCCTTCTTCTATCGTTCTCTCGATTATCTCTTTCTCTGTCGTCTCGTTCCCTCTCTCGATCCCTCCGCTCCCTCTCCTTATCTCTTTCTCTATCCCGATCTCTGTCTCTGTCTCTGCCGCCTCCTCGATCGTCACGCTGTCTCCTCGAAGAACTTCTCTGACTCCCTCCGTGTCTGTGTCTCTTCGATCGTCGTCTCTCTCGTTCTCTTTCCAATTCAGAGTCGTAGTTGGTGACAGATTCGTCGAATCGTGAACGACTTCTATGTCTTCGTTTTGAGCTGGAGCGATGGCGGTTTTGGCGGGTGAAGTCGGATGGATCGGATTCGGAAGAGTAGCCGTCGTAATCGTGGCGACTTTTCGACTTTCGACGACGAGATGATGATCTGAAAGTGGTTTCGATTGAGGCTAAAGTTTTGGGACCCAGAATCTCACCGGTGCTTATCATCTCGATGATCACAATCTCTGTGTGAGACTAATGTTCCTCCATGCAGTGAAGGCACGGATCGGGAGTGCTGAAAACAATAAGAACCATTGAAACTCATCGGGGCTTATCTTCAATCGAGCTACAATACCGATCAAAAGTATACCCTTTGACAAAATTTATCTCGGTTCCTGAAACAGCCATGCAAAAAGTGGTCTACTAACAAACTATTCCTCACTGTGTTCAAAACTTTAGTTTTCGACTTTTTCTACAACTGTTACAGAAAACGATATACATTTAGTAAAAGAGACGGGAAGGGGTGTCGGTTTTCACTAGATTCCTTTCCACATACCTGAAGAGTAGTCGGCTGAACCTGCTTGCTGACAGTAATCGGTTCACTTCTTGCCTGATGATCCCGGTCTGAAAGCAACGCTGAAAATGAGAAACCGTTCGAAACTGAGAGTGCATGCGGTTAGGAGAGGGAAAAAACAACAGAAAGTCCACAACAGTTCATACCTATCGACTGCTGATCTCTGACCCATGATCCCACTGGATCTTCGTCCAAGTCTCGAATAGTCTTCACTTTTGGTTCGATCTTGAATTGCATTTCCATCGGATCTACTGGATAAGGGGTGTTGATTTGTGTAGGAGGAAGAGGAATCGGCGTCTGAGGGACTCCGGCTCGAGAGTAACTTGGGTACACTGGATACGGTTGGGCTACCATTGCTGAAAAAAGAAGGTGAACATTTGAAAATACGGAAAATAAAGCATACGTTTATACTTCATTGGTGGACTGCGGTTCATTCCGTCATCTGAAAACACATGTTAGATGGAAATTAGTGATTTGCAAACTGACCATAAGACTCCAGAAGATCTCTCCTACTGTTTCCGTGCCTATTGATCTTGTACCGCACTCCTCTTCTATCCTTCCCTTCGTATTCATCAGTAGTCGCGTTGATTCTTCGGTAGTAAACCATCACAACCACCACGCAATAGATCTGAAAACCATTTTTCATCATGAGACACTTTTGAAAGGCTTACATTAATAAAAACCACAATGATCTCGATGATAGTGATGGCCAGCCAATAGTCTCGAACGTCTCCACACCACCACATGATACAGTATGCCAGCGTGGCGAGAATCGAAGACATCATAGTGGGGAACCATGGCCAGATGAGGTATTTCGACCATGTATGGATACCGTATATCATTGCAGCGGCCGCGAAAACGAGGAAGAATGCGGCGATGAGACAGAGGACTTGGATGACGAACAGTCCTGGAAATTATGATGGGTTTTAACATCTACTTCAAGTTCAAATTCACTTTTCGAAAATTGTTTTGAGCCAAGTTAGGAGCATTTAATTTCAAACATTGAAAATGTCTTTCAAGATCTTACCTGTGTAGTACCTCTCCTCGGGACTCTGCCAATAACTTTCGAAATACGATGGAATATCGAATCTTCCATAAGTGTTATAATTTGGTAGCAAAGTGTTCGCCGCTCGATCTCTCTCGTACTTGATCGCCGCCATTTGCCACCCCATTATCCCTAATTGAGCTATCGAAGACACCTGGAAACCAGGATTTCAATTTGAAACTCAAAATGACACACACACAAAACCATGAACATCACTGAACCTGTGGGGTGGCAAACAGGCGGCGAGCTAAGCGCGGCGAACATTTTTCATGACTGATTTTTTCGAGAACTTGCCTTCTATTATGGACGCGGTCCGTTTAGTGGACGCTCCGACACACGGACAATCCCATTCACACTGTAAATTGGATTGTGCCATTGTGACCGCGCGACAGTGATTGAGAACGCCTGTTTGCCACCCGAACAGGAGAAGTGACGCCAGTGCATACACCTAGAAAATAGTTTGAGACTAGAGAGGACTTGGAGGACTATTAGATTTCTGTAACCACGGGGTTGCAACAGGGTACATGCATTCCGATTGGTCCCAGTGCTGTTGGGGGCGCTGCGTACGCGTCGCGGTCGGTGATACGACACTGCGTAGCGACTCACAGTTCAAATTATCATTGAAAAATTTCTTGGCTTGTTGCCAAAATTTTTATTGGCATGTCGCCAGGGTCGCTTCGCAACGAAGCGCACTTGCTTTGAGTACCCATTTGCAACCCCGTGTGTAACAGATATCCAAAGTGGATCAATTTAAAAATGTTTATTGCGTCATGAGCAACGTTTTCGCAGTTCACCACTTTTTGATATCTGTTACAGGAAGCGAGATAAATTCGGTCAAATTGAAGGTAAGGCGTTTATTTCATTCCAGGATTGAGTTTAATACCTTCCCTCTATTAGTATTTGAGTCCGCTATTCTTCTACATATTGTCAGTCATTACAATCTATGACTTTTGACTCAGGTTTGGTCAAAATCAGCACATTATTCGAAGTGTAATAGTCACTCACTCCTGTACTTATTGCTTGCTATTTTCATAGATCTAGATCCAACTTTGAGACTGTTCGACAACTAAACGCCTGCTTCAACGCATAACAAAAAACTCACAAGTGACCATATTCCAATAGTAATCGCAGCATCCTTGCTGCTGCAGCAGCAACATGCTGTAATTCCCATTGAATGTCGGAAAATGGAATAAAAAATACTCTCTCTTTTTATTCAACCGGGCGAGAAAATCATAGCCCCAATCGGACGGCTATGGGTTATCTGGAAATTGGAAGATGAATTGGAATAGAGATAAATAGAGGACGGATAGAAAGAAAGAGGAGAAAAACGAAGTAACTTCTGAGCACTCGAGTCACATGTGTTTCGAGCCGTTCGCCAATGATCGGTGGCGGCAACCGGTGGTTGGCGAGGGAGGTTGAGACACTTCATTAGTGGACACATAGAGAGTAAATAGAACATACGAATGGATCATCGGTTACGCTATGTGCTCACGGAAATAGAGCACATCAAAACAATACTGTTGCAAGATTAGGTGAAACATTGGGAAAGAGGAGATGAGGGTAATAGGAGGAACATCTGGCAGTCAAGAATACCAAACTCGGTCTTCTTATGAAAAATGATTTCAGATTTTTAGACTGGTGAGAAGATTGAGGAACAGAGCTGATGCTTGATTTTTAAAGTTCAGCTTTCATGAATGTCAAAGATTCAGAGAGAAAAATGGGTGTGCAAAAAGAGATCTGACAAACTTTCGATTTTCTGCAAATTTCTTGCCGCGACTTTCATCAACATTATCTCAGTTCCTGTAAGAGATGTCGAAAAGTTTTGAACTAGCGAATTTTTATGACCAAATGAGATACGTTTTACCAGTTGATTACTTTTTGATATCTGTTACAGGAACAGAGATAAATTTGGTCAAAGTGACGGTGGGGATGTTGAAAGAAGAACTAGGATTCTCAGAATACGTAGGCTTTAAGATAGAAATTTAGGAATTATGACTGGGGTTGTGGAAATCTCATTATCACACTCAAAGACCTTAATTTTTGAGGATATGTCAAACTAGGATTTTCAGCATTCTCAGATGTTAAAATGCTCAGAAGTTTTGGTTTCCAGTCTAAAAAATAATGGCAAAAATTTACAAGCTCGGCTAATCTTAGAGAGGAGACATATTGCAAACTTCTAAAATTTGAAAATCGGATCAAGAACTCAAAAATCAAGATCAGGAAGAAAGGGGAAACCTGAAAGGAGCATACATATAGATGCCCACACATATCGTATGAATCATGCGTATTCCCCTCCATGTGCATACACTCATAGTCAGACAGAGACTTTACCTCACTTTTCCCGGAGTCTTCTCGTCTCGCTCAGTGCGAAATTCGTAATATTTGTTGTGTTTCTCTGTTTTTCTCTCGGTCTCTCGAATTCGTGAACTATTTGCCCATGTGGTCTCTTACAGTGTTTGCTTTCAGAAACAGCCGAGAGAGACATTCAAGCGAAGAAGAAGAAGAAGGACAATAATAACAATTTCAATGAATTTTAAGGATTGGGAAAAAGGTTGAAAAGGATGGGAAGGAGGAGCGAAAGGAAAATAAGAAAGTCAGACACAAAGGAGAGTGTCTGAACAAGAAATTGGTAGTAAACAAGAAGAGTAAACTGAACAATAAAAACAGATAAGTTTTTTGTACTAAACCAGAGGTAGATTGGTTAAAGGGAGGGAGCCGGGATACCGCAAATCCGGAAGCCGTCACTTTGAGCAACTTAATTTCGGTTTCTGTAACAGATATGAAAATGTGATCGAGTAAGAAAATGTTTATGGCATTATGAGTAACGTTTTATTAGTTGGGAACTTCTTGGTAGCTGTTACAAAAATCTAAACAGATTTGGTCAAAGTAAGGGTGCTTTTTGAGGGGAAACAATGCAAAGTCCATCTTTCCGTAGAACTCCGAAACATCTTAAAGTCGACAAAAGACTGGAATTGCAGTCGAAAACACTCAAATCAACAAACCGGGCAAAGAAAGATAGGTAAATTCTTGAAAATTCTAAACTGTCTCATCAAGAACCAAGAAAAACGTTAGACTTTCACAAAAGTTGAGGAAGATTCCAAGAAATTTACTCATCTATTCAAAAATCAAATGATTCCAAGAATGTTTCCAGTTTTGGTTCCTGGACCCAATTTTTTTTTTTGAGCAAACAAAATCAAAAAAGTGTATAAGAAATTTCGCTAAGAAACTGTATGGATTAGTGATTGAAAAAAACAGTATCACTAACAAAAAATCGATCGAAAAATGTACATAATCATGAAAGAACTGTCTCCCTGTCAGTCATGAAAAACTCAGCCAGATTGAAATGAAAGTTTTGATATAGAAAGTGACTGGGTATGAGTCAAGACTCTTACTGCAAGGGGTACCATCACTTGTATTTTGAATAGCGAACGATTTCGAATGTGTTGCAAGAGATTGAAAATGAGTCATGTAGTTGGAAAAGAACTCCCACGTATAGAATCTATATGCATGCATCTGTGAATCATCTTCATAAGTTGTACGAGATGGTCAGTTGGAATGAAGGAAACGAATCGATGATAACGAGATTATTGAGGAGAAGAAAACGACTGAAAACTCTTCTTTGTTTCCCCGTCTTATTTTTTACAGAATGTGCTTCGGGCGACGCGGAGAGTGGAGCGGAAAGTGATAACAGTGATAAAACTGAAAGAGAGTGAGAAACAGAGAAAGAGGGAGTTTTATGATTGAAAGAAGACGAGAATAGAAATGGGAATCGAGCAGTTGGAAAGAGGGATGATAACAGAGGGTGACGTGGCGACTGAATCGATTAATTTGTTGTGAGGTCTATTTGTGGATGGAGAAAAATATGCATATGGTTTTTGATAGTTCAAACGAAACGGAAGTGTGGGTCGTTGGTCCGGAATTGAAAAACTGGAAATTGGGAGGAGAAGTTTTATGGAAAACTTGGAACTCCTAGAAGTAGTTTTGAAAGATTGTGGCTTGTGATAACCTTCACAGAAAATTAGAATCTGGAGAAAACGGGAACCCAGATGATCCAAAATCCCTGTCTAGAAGAAATTTGTCATGAGACTTCAAGGCAGAGCCACAGTGAAATTCAAAATCAAAATCTGCAATTTTTGAAATTTGGAGAATTCTTAGTTCCGGAATTCGGAAGATCAGAACATTGAAAACTGGTAATTGCAAAGTCCAAATCTTGAAGACGTCCAGGTTTTCTGTTTTGTTTTTTCAATTTTTTTTTTGAATTCTAGAATCTCCCGGGTTTCGAATATCCAGAGCAGACTAACTACAGTTATCACCGCTTGATGAACAATAAGCTCTAGAGTTCGGAATACTGGATCTTGAAGTTCCAGCCAACTTTCAGCATCAAAGAAAATTGAACATCGATAGATTTCGGTTTGGCAAAGGGCGATATGTCCTGCATAAAGAAAACAAAACTTTGGGAACGCAACAGACTTAGAAAACTGGGTTTCCGAAGAAGAGCCAGGTTGATCAAGTTTTCAGAAAAGGTATCTTCATAGTTAAGTTTGAAACGAGATATCAAAACCCGAAAAGATGCAAAGATCCGGACGAAACATGAACATTCGAAACCAAACAGAATGAAATATTACGTTATACAGTAGTTCGTCGCAATTATAATGAGAGAGCACTTTCGTCATTCGAGCTTCTTCCTCTTCTGGCCAGTATTTACCTGAGGTGCGGCATGATGTCTCCGCGCGGAAACCAAGCGGATTGTATCTCCGACATTCAATTTCCATTCGCCTACCTTTTGCCTAACTATTTGTTTAGTATGCAAATTTGAGAGCAAACAAATGCGAAACATGTGGGAAAGAATGAAACGAGGAGACATCAAAAGAAGGTAAGAGGAAACGATGAGTCAGCTTTTTCGAAATTCTCTCAAGATCGGGATTATGGAATTATATGAATTGATGTTGAGTCAGGTCAAGGTTGTTGGATGAGAAGGGAGATTCGGAAGGTGTCCTGGAGAATTCTAATGAGTGAATTGGGTTTTAGAAGGATCCGAAACTTCTGGAACTTCTGGAAGTGTGACACTGTTAAAAAAGTTACGAGGTCGTCGGAAGTTTTCACATTACTGTGACTGTTTCCATCAAGGTCTCCATCCCAATGCTCTGAAACCCGCCCTCCCCCCTACCCACCCTCCTTAACCACGTGGGCATAGTGACAAACGCGAGCCCGGTTTTTGTCCGTACACAGACTGCCCCTACCTTCGTCACCTCGCCTTCTCTGCATCGCTTCTTCGGCTTATTAGCTAAGATCAAAGTGTAGTATCTGTTCTTATCGTATTAACCTACGGTATACACTCGAATGAGTGTAATAAAGGTTATATGATTTTTGGAGCCTAGGAAAGACTCGGGGCTTGCTCCGACTTTCCAAGGGTCGTCCTGGCGTTGCACTGCTGCCGGGCTCGGCCCAGTCCCCGCGGGGACAACAGAAAATGAAGTGCTTGAAAGCAGGGCGAGTATATATGTAGGTCCTGATCTCCATCGCCGTTATTGTGACTCGTAAGAGTTTGGAAACCAGTACAAGGCACAACAAACTGTGGCTTATCATTCAAAACTTCGAGGGCAAATTAGAATAAATATTCATTAGTCCCGTACAACGAGTTCTCTCTTTCTCATTACTTAATCATAGTCATCGTCGACATTCCAGCAGTTTTAGTGACCTCGGCAAGCAGAGCCGACGTGAAAAGCTGTGTCAATTGAACCGCCTTCTTTGTGATAAGACAGTTTGGATTTGCAATCGCTTTCCTGTGAACATCGATCTTCGCTACTTTCTTCTGAAAAAAAAACACGTAATTATAAAATCAAACATCCAGATTATGTACCTTGATGTAGTAGAAGAGGGAAGTATACAAAGACACATACTGCGTCAAGGATTCCACCGACTTTGGGCGTTGAGAGCGAAGAGATTTGACGGTTTCGAAAATCGATGGCTCCTCGGCTTTGTTCAGTTGGAACACTGCTACGGATAATGCGACAAAGTATCCAGCACGTCCCGCTCCGTGCTTCGAGACCACCAACGCCGATTCGTCTTTTTTCTGCAACCGAGCAAATGAGATCAGAAATGGAGAGAAAACTGACCGTCAGCATGAAACTCATCAACTCGATCGTCTCCTTGATTACCACAGCCTGCTTTGCGTAAACACTCTCGAAGTTCCAGTTCTTGATAACATTGATACTGCAGATGATGGAATTGGAGCAACCTTCCGGCAACACTTCAATCAGGAACCGATGAACGTCATCACTTGCAGTTTCCACTTTTCGATTATTCACGAACATCGTACCATGATAGACATGTGAGCCAGATCGATTTGGGAAGAACTCGACTGGTTCTTGATCGGTGATAATCTCAATGAAGGTGATTCTTTTATCAAAAATGACTTTCCAGAATGATTCCTCGTTTCCTTTGACTGGCATCTGTCCAACATAGATATTCTGCTGGAGTGGTACTTGCAAGAGACTCATGTTCACATAGACGTTCTCAAAAGTGGTGAGGTTTGAGTCAAGGGCAGGATAGTCGTCCGCAGATTGATTCAGTTTCCGATTGGCCTTCCATTTCTTGCACTCATTCTCCACATTGACAGTCATCATCTGGAGTCGTTCAAACTCTGATTTCGTCTTTCCGAAATCCACTTTCTCCATCCACGCCTTCCCTGAATCCTCTCCACACCATTTGTCAGTTGTAGACAATGTAGAACTCGGAGTCACAGTTGAGTGAATCTTGATGGAGTGGTCCTGAGCAGGAGATCTCACTGGGGCCACTTCAATCGGTTTCGGTGACGTGGCATCCACGTGATCTTTGGAGGGTGGAGGAGGCAGAACACAAATCGGGGGATGTTGAGGTTTTTGTTCCTCTTCTTGAGACTTTTTGATGAGGGCAGGAGAAGAATGGGCACCTGGCGGAGTTTGGACAGCATCTGGCGGTGTTTCGGGTTTCTGAAAATCAGAAAAAAGTGAAAACTTCAAAGAATTCCACTCACGACAACCTGTGCTTTCAACATGTCACCCGCTTGCTCTATGGATGTGTCTCCGTTAGTCTTCTTCTTCTTGCTGCGTTTCTTCTCTTTTTTGGACATCCTGGAATTTACAGCAGTGGATGTTTGCTCCTTGCTCCCGCCATCATTGTCTCTGCGACGATGTGGCTCTACAGACTTCTTCTTCTTCGGATCCTTTTCGTACGCCGTCGCAGTTGTATTTTCAGAAGGTGCATTGTTACTTTTCTTCTTTGTATTCGTACTTTTCTTTCGACGGAATCTACGAAATATCCGAACTAGAGGAGACAAGAGAGCCGAGAACTCACAATTGAACCATTCTCGCCTGAATGTTCTTTGCTTCAAAGAAAGTGACAAGAAGAGGTCTGAAGAAGGTATTTAATTGAAACTGGTGTCGTCGGAAAATCGAATATAGAGAGAATTTTAAAAAAGGAATGGGCTCATTGGGAGATCACGCAAAGAAAAAACATTTCGGATGTTTACAGTTGATGACATCCCACTTTGTGAAGTTGAAAAAGTGGTTTGCAATAACCCAATTTTTCTAAAAATTGGTGGATGATTCAGGCATTTCTGGATCTTTGTTTTTGAAGTCGACAATGTTTTTGAAAAAGTAGTGCCCATAAAGTTATGCCCTGAATAGCGACACTACCTCGATGTTTCGTAAAGTTCGAGTATTGTTGCTCTGCTTCTCTTGAACGCATCATAACTTACCGGACAGTAACTTTCCAGAAAAGTTGTCAACTACAAAAATAAAGATCTAGAGTTACATAATACATTCTATCAATTTCCAGAAAAATAGGTTCGCTTTTCAGATACTTAAAGCTCAAATTAGCCAGGTTTAGTACTGTGCTGAAGTTACCAAATTTCGATGTTTATCAGAAACGACTGAAGTTTTTTTCATACTTTCCCATTACATTCAGAGCCTTTTACATCTTCGAAAAACCTCATGACAATGCCTTTTTGGCCAGCACTGTACTTGCAACATCTGACTTCCTGAGGCTTGCCTGGTCGCCATAAGAATCTCAGGGTTGTCAAGACTGAAATCGCGTTGATTTTCATATTTGACCTTTTTTAGCCTCTTTCATCTTCACATCATACTACTTTCTCACGATTTCGTTATCCAGGTGAACTCTCCTAATCTCTGTCCCTGTCTTCACATCACAGTGTCTGCCTTCACCTTTAGTCGTCCTTCACTGACTATCCGGGACCTATTGTGCCTTCTGGGATATCACTGATCATTGTGTGTGAGAGAATTGAACAATTTGCGCGCCAACTCCATCGTTCACTCAATTCATAGTACTATTGGAAAAATCAAGATACTTACCTCCAGGTAGACTCCTTGATACAGTTATCGGATTTCTCTCGTTTTGAATCTAAAATTGATGTTTTCCCCCCTTCATAGTCTTGATTTTTTTTTCGGTAACCAAACCTTTGTACTTGACCATCAGATTTGTTACTCCTTTTCTCGTCTTTCCCTTCTATTTTCCCTTCTTCTATCAGATAACGTTGTTCTATAATTGAGTACTTCAGATTTAATTCGAAAATGAGCGCCCAGCAAGTCCAAGTTTTCAACTTGAACGATTACTGTGAGCTCCGATTCGCAGCTAGCGAACACTCCAAAGTCTGCATGGAACTGGTGCAGGGAAATGGAGAGGTGTTCGGCACCGAATTGGTACCGAACAAAAAGTACATGTTCCCACCGAGTAAGTTGTTTTTCTTCTCTTCAGCATGTTCTGAATTTCGTTTCCAGAATCTCGGGCCGCCGTGTTCACCTGGAATGGGGCAACGATCAAGTTGGTAGGATCCACCGAGACCGCCTATGTAGCTGGAAACACACCGATGCTCACCTACTGGAACATCCACAATTTCATTGAGGCAGAACGCAAGTGGAGAGAGCAGCAGGCGACAATCATGAACAAACCGAGAGGGCCAAGAGTGCTATTGGGTAAGTAGGATCTGGAAAAATGCAAAAATTAAAGAATTCTTTTTCAGTTGGACCAACTGACGTTGGGAAAACCACCGTTTCCCGAATCCTCTGCAACTATGCAGTCCGGGATGGACGCACTCCGATCCTCGTTGATCTCGACGTCGGCCAGAACAACCTCTCTGTGCCTGGATCGATTGCCGCAATGATGGTCCAGAAGACCGCCGACGTCGTTGATGGTTTTGAGAGAAGTATGCCGTTGGTGTTCAATGTAAGTTCTTTTTTCAACTAGTCTTCCTTAACATGAAATTTCAGTTCGGCCACACCTCCCCAGCCAAAAACCTCCTTCTGTACGGCACTCTCTTCAAATCGATGGCCTACACCCTCAACTCTCAGGTAAACCGTACACTTATTACGAATATTGAAAATAATAGTAATTTCAGATGCAAGCCAACGATCAGGCTAGCATCGGAGGGATGATTATCAATACTTGTGGATGGGTCGAAGGCGACGGCTACGATTGCATCGTGAAAGCAGCCTATGCATTCGAGGTGGATACGGTAATTGTGTTGGACCAGGAGAGGCTGTGCAACGATTTGAGTAGAGATTTGCCACCTTTTGTCAAAGTAAGAAGACTTCATATAGATTTTCTTTAATAACGATATCTTTCAGATAAACTACGTGCCAAAGTCGAATGGAGTTCAGAAGCGGATTGCCAAGACTCGCGCCGAATCAAGACGCTCAAATGTCCATCAGGTGAGTGGCTGTCTAGCTATAATACTTATTTCAAGTTTTCAGAGCTTCTACGGCACACGAGCCAACATCTCCCACCCATTCGCTTTCATCGTTCCGTTCAATGCTGTCTCTCTTTGTAGAGTTGGAGCCGAGCAGGTTGGTGTTCATAGTTACTTTTAAAAAACTAAACGTACCCTTCTTTTCAGAATCCTACCCAAGTGGTAACGCTAAGACCATCCGTAGACATGAAGAATCACCTCTTCGCCTTCTCCTACAGTCTCAATGCTGATGGAAATGTGCTCACTGCACCTGTCTGGGGATATTGTCTTGTCAAGGAGGTCGACACGAGAACACAAACGATGACTATTCTTTGCCCACAAAACGGTCTTCCGTCGAACGTTCTGGTCTACTCAGATGTTACTCACTTTGACGATCAATTGCAGCGATGAATAATAAGTCCATTTATCCTGTCATTTGTTCAACTGTTATTTTGTTGTTGTTGCTGTTTTTTATTCCTGTACATGACGACGTCAGTCAATGAACAATTCAGTAAAAATATTTTCCTGCACAGATCATTCACAACTAAAATATATCTAGGCTCACAATATGTACTGTCTCGGCAAATCTCGACAAGTCTTGCCCAAACTTTGCGTGTCTCCTCTAATTGTCTGGTTCTTCATTGCCGTCACATTGATCATGTTATTCTCGGTTCTTGTAACAATTATGAAAAAGGTGTCAAATAACAAAATGTTGAAAACAATGTTTAAAGTTGACCACTTTTTTAACTGTTGCAGGAAGCGAGATAAATATGGCCAAAGTAACGGCTAGGAAGTGCCGGTTTATCAGAGGAAAAACGAAAACTCGATGAATAGATCAAATTCAAAGCAATGGTTCATTTACAGAAAAGGCATCAGAAATCTCATTCATATCTATCAGGACAAGTTCTGAGTGCCACATCCAACTGCTGCTGAGCATCCAAATTTGATCCGCGAAGTTTTAGAATTCTAGACGAGACGCTTGGAGTCAATGTCTGAAAGACTCAAAAACATTCTTCAAAATACTCTAATCGTCCAGGATACCGTTTGAGAAACAACGAAACTCTCTTTTGGCTGGTTGACTGGAGTGGGAATGGACGATGGAAATTCGATGGTGATATTGAAGACTGCTTTCTTCGTTTCGTCGTGTTCTGGCTTCTTGAAATTGACCAGACATTCCTTTAATGCCAAATCCATTTCCTTTGATGCACCTGAGAAATCATTGAATGATTTCGACATATTTTTCATTCCGAGTCTTCTGATGACATACTCTCTGAAACGAACACCCTCAATCTTTGAGACTATTTTTTTTTCTTCACTTTTTCGCTGCTTGAAACGTCTTAACATCGACTAGAGCTGGCTTCTCCACCAAACCTCGATTGAACACTCTCTTCAATTTGGAGACGTGATGAGGACGAGGCGGTTGGGAGATACACTGAAGAACGTGACAAATTTCAGATGAATACGGAATCGGATTCTCACATGAATCGCATTTTTCTGGAGAAGAAGTTCGGTGCGACCGAGACGTGGCGATTGGATTGAATCATAGGAGACGGTTCCAGAAGAGGCACTGACGCATGTTACCGGATCAGCGTGGAAGTCGATTATGTGCTGAAAACGGAGTTATAGGAACAAAATTCCCGTTACGAAAACACATATTTTGATTTGAGGAATACGGATGTCGATAATATTTAGACCAAGCCCGCCCATTTTGGGGTCAAAATGTTTTTTTTTAATTCCCGAATTTTCCTGTTAATAGTTTGGCGAAAGACGGAATTTCGTGCTTTGAACTCACGATAAATCTTTGTGCAAGTTTGATGGGAACGATCGTATCTTCATCGGACATTCTCAAGAGAAGAAACGCGTTGACTAAATCAGTTCGGAAATGAATTTCACTTTTTTGAATCTATTGTTTCTAATTTTTTTACCAAATTGCCAATAGAAATGTTTCATTAAGTTCAAAGGACAGCGAAGGAAAAATATGAACGAGGGACAAATAATAGTAACTGAGAAGAGAAAAAGCTTTTGAATGAAAATACAAATTATGCCAAGTTGTGCAATATTGCATGCAATAGGAATGCATTGGTGGGAAGGAAGGAAAGGAGAGAGACTAGACAGGAATAATATCAGAATTCAATCACATTTGGGGGTTCTAGAATGTTCCAGAATTATGCATCGTATGAGTAGTCGGCTTTGTTGTGCATGACGAGCTTATTGTCCACAAAGTAGAAGCTGTCGGATCGAGTCTCGTTTGGATTGTTGATCATGTCGTCCACTTAAAAGAAAAGATTTATAAAAAACTGCGTCTGTATCACTTACTGAGTTGTTGCGAGAGTTGTGGGAATTCGTAGATGTGTTCACAGTTATTCCGTGAGTTTGGGATGCAGAAGCCAAACTCGAAGTCGAAGCACTTCAGGAGTCGATCTTTGAAGAAGTGACGCTCGATCATACGGAAGTGATGAATCGGGATCTCTCCAACTTTGAACTCCACCGTCGCTCCGACAGTTTTGAGTTTCAAGAAGTTAGGCGCGAATCGATATCGCACGTATCTTGCAGACTCTTGCGGCTGCTCCTCATTCTCTTGATCGTTCTCCGGTTTGGCTATCTCGAAGAGAACCATCTCGGTATCGAGATCACGAATTTGGAATTTCGTGAACTCGATGTTGTATATGTTCGCCGATGGAGCACAGAGGAATCCTGGAAAATTTAACTTTGCTCAAGATTCGAAAAGAAACAAGATACCTTGAGTGATTCCCGGAAGAGCAAGAACGTCATTCGGACAAATGTGAGGCTTCTTCAGAAGCTCTCCTTCCGACGTAATTCCTTGTTCGGTAACTGGTGGTGGTCGTGGCATCTGAAAGAGCAAAGAGTTCAGGAATAAAGAGAGAATGAAATCCGATATCAAGAGTTAGTGAAAGAGAGAGTTGAGCATGCGTTTTCTTCTTTCTTTCTCGTATGTCTCACCGGCGACGGGAAAGTTGCCGAGCCTGGTGGAATTGATTGTTGTTGCTCCGCCTTCATCTCGCCCTGGTTCGTGGCGGCTGAAAATGGAAGATGAAGACGTGAGAAGAGAGGGAAGAAAGGATTATACTAATTAGAGGAAACCAGCAATTTTTTTTCGAAAAGTTCGTCTCAAGTTGGAAGGTCGGTTTAATTATAGAACTTTCTCTAAATAGGCAATGAGAAAGAATTCTGGGCTTGTGAATGTGCTAGGTGGCTATCTGATCACCCTTTTGAAAGTCGAGATATTCGGTCCGAAAGATGGTGAACGAAGATTCGGCGTGACCTAATCAATGGGGACTGTGAAACAAATTCAAATGTGCTCCGTGCGATTCTTTTTTGAATCAAAATAGAAGATTGCGGAGGATTCAAGACATCTAGCACATTTGACAGCCTAGATTTCATTACACATGTGCCGATTGAGAGAACGTTTGAACTGGTTTTTCTGGTTTTTTATTGGAGCTTAACAGCTGCTTCAAGGACTATACTGTCTACACAGAACCAACTAGTCTAGATCTTTAATCGATATTATTATCTGGGCAAAGATCCCATTAATCCTCTAACATTGCTTATCAAGACTGCTCCCCCGAACCCATAGAACTTCAAACTATGAACCTGTTAAGAACCGCGGGTTGAATCCCAAAAACGAATGCGTCTTGGCAGAGTGATTGATTAGAATAGAAAAAGTGAGGGAGCTAGACACCGTCGCTTGCGGAATGGGCAATGAAAAGAATGAAGGCTCACTGGCCGGGAAAGGGGAGCACACCGACAAAAATGAAATGAATGGGTCTTCGCGACGAATGATTGACAGAAACGGCGGAAATAAGATGGAAAAGAAGACGAAGAAGTAAAAAAAGGGGATGAAGGAAAGAGAAGGCGTCAGAGAGGAGGGAGATGAGAGAAGTGAAAGGGGCGAGCAGAGGAAAAGAGCATCCGAAGAAGGAGTGAGGAAATATCATGGGACAAAGTGGAGAGGTCAGACAGACTACGAACAGACTGACAGATGAAGAGCAAAGAGTTGAAGGCAGAGGACGACGATGAATTTGTGATGAGAAATACGGAACCAAATTGAATGAACTTTGGATTAGATCTGAATTCCATTCGATTACCAGCGGAAGAGATTCATCGAAATTCAAAGAAAGATGAACGCTACAAAAATGGGACCACCAGAAATGGTACTTTGTTTGTCTTCCCTCGGAATACAATGTTTCATCCGCCAATATGTTGAACTGTTAATTGTTACAATCGTTAGATCTCGTTTTTGTGATCTACGTTTTGTGTCTTGACAACTTTCTTCCAGAGAAAACCCGCCTTTCGTAAACATCGGTTCTGTTCTTCCGCTCATCTTTGTTAAATAGTTTGCAGTAGCCAACGTTTCAAAGTTGAAATTGTTGAAAAAATTCAGAAACATTGCACACTAGAAGACCTAGTTGTTTATTTCGTAATCGATGGCTGGTCAAACATTGTGTGAACATTGAACAATTAAGCGATCGGAAGTTGAGTGGAGGCAGAGAGAAGTGCCACGTATCAACACTGGATCTGACAATTATCGGAAATTTTTATGAGAGCGAGTGATGATCCCTTTTTTCGAATGTACTTTAGGTGTCAATCTCAGAAAGTCCAGAGCAACATTCAGGATTAATGCACAGTGACGTCGCGTTTATTTTCAATCAAAAGTGTCCAACTCTTTCTTTCCCTGTGCCCCACTTTCTCTAATTGTTGTTGTGGCTCGAAGAGCACCAGAATGCAGCATTTCTGTTGTCATGACAATCATATGCTTTACTCTTTTCCACGAGTCTTGATGAGGAAAAGCAGATGAATACTGGGGAGAAGTTGTTGTGGATGAAGAAGAAGAAGAAGAGGAAGCCAGAGGCTAAATGTGAAAAAAATCGAAAATGTCAAAATGGCCGAAAGTGGGCGAGAAGCGCGTGTTAAACGAGAGAAGAGAGACGCTCTCCATACTAATTAGGGGTGAGAGTGTTGGACTTAGTATGATTTCTCGGAAATGATCAAAGGGCAGAAGAATTTTGAACTTCGAAAAAAATGATATCACTTTTCTGAAGCAAGGATTCAGGGTTGAGGAAACAAGGAAGTATTAACGAACTGCTCCATCTCGTAAAATTCGAAGATTTCGGTAGAACTCGTCTCAAACTTCTGTACAGCGTTGTACAGTATATCTCAATCTTCTGTGCAAAGCTTTGCATACGATGTTTTAGCAATGGCAGATCAAATCAAGTGTATTTTGAATCTAACATTGAGTAAGGAAAGAGGAATGCTAAAAATTGATCATTCTACTTAGGGTTTCTTTTGAATACCTAGACATCATCGTGATCTCTTTAAAATCTTTATGTATTTTTTCCCGCGACTTGGGTCATGTGGGAAAGTAGAATGGCTGAGTGTGCTTCTTTCATTTTCTATTTTGAGCTTATGAGTAAAAAAAATCAGCTCCTAGAAAATAGAGACCAACACTCTGACACGGCTGTTTTTATATTCGCAGGTGTTTTTTCATGAAAAAAAACTCACTCTCAAGCTCACTCCTCTCATCATCGTTTCCGCCTGCCATTCCGGATTCTGGAAGAAAAATCTTAATGTGTTAAGCGAATCAAAAGGGGAATGTACTGAAGCGAGGGAGAGAGCACACGAGAAGTTGCTGTCTCGCTGAGCATAGAATTATGAAGAACGCATGTATATGTATGTATATAGGCGGAGGCTGGTGTGCGAAAGGAGAAGAAGAGGCGAAAAACGAAAAACACATCACAGCAGCAACAACCAATTTGAAAAAGGAAAAGGGGATGAATTCAAAAAGGAATAATAGTTTATGTATAAGGAAAAAGTGAATATTGACATTAATAGCACAGAACATGATAAAAAAAGGATACACCGAGCTCTAGAATAACGCGAGTATTGCAAACAAGTTAATCCCAGTTATGAATTCCACCCTTTTCTTCTTTCTTCTTGGCAACCGATTCCCATTTGCGGTTCTGAGTCATCTCTGGTTGAACATCATCTTCAGGGCCCAAAGTCAGATCCCAATAACGTTCTGGAGTGTCCGGAAGTGGTTGATGCACATATCGATGGCGGCTAACCTGAAGTTGAGAAATGTGACTGCAGCTAACAAGAAAGACTGATTTTCAAGTGAAATTTCTATCTAAATTAGAAAATATTGAAATCTTCAGGAGAAATTTTTTCGCCTTCTAGGTTTGCAAAATGTGCCGCCTAGAACATTCGAAACGCCAGATTTCGTTCTATAAAAATGTGAAAACTTGGAAAAAATTATAGGAGATCATATGAATCTATATTTTAAAGCCTCCTACCTTATCAATGTACTCTTTCTTCTCATCCTCCTCCATATCTAATCCGTCGTAATACTTTCGACAACATTTGCACGCGGCTCCATGCATCAGATTCTTTCTCATTTCCTTGTTTCTAATTACTTCTCCATCTTTTAACTCTGCCCTTCGTCTTTCAATTCCTCCATTTTCCCTCTCTTCTTTGAACTTGTGATCTACAAGACTTCTCATCATCTGCTCCCGTTCTGAAACATGTCTTTCAAATTTCTCCCTCTCTTGTTCCTCGGCTCGAAGAGTTTCTCGCTTTGGAATATCTTTTTTAATTTTCGAATCTTCGTCGTCTGTCAGAGTGATCGGAGATGATGAATAGTCGAACTCCGGCTGAAGAAAAAGAATTTATGGAATACAGTATTTTCTCTATCAAACACACTCTCTTCCCCTTACTTTGACAAATTTTTCTCGATGTCTGTAACGGATGACTACTATTTTTATAATTGTTACCGGAACCGAGATAAATTTGATCAAAGGGACGGGAAGATGCAGCCGACTTATTAGAAGACGTACGATATACTTTTACAAAAATAAATACCTTTCTATTACTGCTCGTATATCTCTGTCGTTTCGCTTGAACTAATGGTTGGCGGTGCTGAAAACTAAAAATGTGGGAAATGTTTTGCTTCATGAATACCTGATCGAATGATTCTGGCTCTCTTCGTTTCACTCGATTGGGTTTCACCAAGTCCAAAATGGGTCTTCCACTTGGTCGCGTATTTGTTAATGTTCGTTTCGGTGTTTTCGGCGGACTCGGAGTTCCAAAAGGAACTGTTTCAGGGAGAATCGACTTATTCGGTGTAGAACAAACTGTTTCATCTAGAACACTTTCGCTCGAATATTTACTCGGATTATTGATGGTGATGGAGGATCGTTTGGGAGATTGAAACGCTGAAATTAGAGATTAACAAGTGAACATTTTCCGAATAGAGAACTACCTAGGGATCTTGAAGGATCTTTGTCGAAGAACTTGGTTAGCTTCGAAGCCTTCAAGGTTTTGTTTCTACCAGGACTTGGACTTTGAGTGGAGCATACAGTGTCATCAAGTAGACTGCTACTAGCGTACATACTTGGATCGTGGACAGTGATAGATCGCTTAGGAGAAAAGTGCAATGACGAAGATTGTAGGGCTATAAAGTATGAAGTATCAGATCTACAAATACGGAACCTCGATACCTGATGATAAACGGGGTCTTTCTCGATCCTTTTCAAAGAACTTCGTCAACTTGGAAGCTTTCGGTCTCCTGGATCTTGCAGGACTAGGGGATCCAAACGCTAGCGAGAAATCATCCAGGTCTTCGACATCTGCCTTCCTCTGCTCAACAACTGATTCTTTCTTCTTCTGTTTCATTCTCTCCAATTCTGCCTTGTCCACTTCTAAAACTTCAATGGAATCCCTTTTCTTCTTGCTCCCTCTCTTTGGCTCATGTGTTGTATGCAATCCAAATTCTCTCGCTCCTTTATCAACTCTTCGTGCTTTGAACAGAAAATCATCCATTTTAACTTGCTTCGGTCGCTGCTTTCGCTTTTGGTTACGGTAGCGCTGGAATCTGACAGTTCAAAAACTTCGGAAACTACAACAAACTGCAATACTATCCGGCGATAAGAAGTCTTGCATCAAGGAGTCTTCGTTGGTTCTATGTCTCGAAGACGTATTGAAGATTGGTGCGTGTTCCGGCTTCTTCACTTTTCTTTTTTGCCCTTGGCTCGGAGCCGAAGAAGATGATGACTGTGAACTCATTTCCTGAGAAGAATGAGCTGATGATACTGCTGCTAGAATTGAAGCATCATCATCATAGTTCACGGTAGATGTGGAAGGTGCAAAAAGGTCTCGCTCCTCCCAGTATTCAGGATCCAGAGCATTTCGTATTGCTCTTCCGATGCTGTTCGACTGAAAATCGAAAAATGTCTATTTTGAATAAATCACGAAGAAAAATATGCAAAATTTTTGACTCCGCCTACTTTTTTAAAAATCAATAGCGGTTTTTACAAAAAATGAAACAAATTTGATCGACATGTTTTTAAAATCGTCTGAAAAATTCTCAAGATCATAACGTCTGACAAAAATCACTGATGGTTGCAGTGGACGTGGGTGATCCGATTAATGCGCATTGCAAAAATTCGAACTCGATTCATGCGTTCTTTCTGAAGTGACGAAACATTTTTAGAAACCCGCGAAATCACTACTGTAAATCCGCACATTTGCATTACAATGGGAGAAGCCCGGGATGTTCGTAGTCTAATAGTTTTAAGTTTTCGTGCGATATTTTTTAACTGGCAATGCTCAATTGAAATCCTACTTCTCCACTTGATCTTCTTCTCGATGAGGATTCAGGACCCTTCTGATTGTTCCGAGATGACTGCTGCGGAGAAGAGAACGGATCGAAACTTGAATCCGGATTGTGATAATGTTCCGAGTTCCGATAATACCCGCTCATTTTTTGGAATGGTCTAAAAAACTTAATAAAAAGATATGAAGTGGAAGCTTATAAGTACGGATTGGATATATTTTGTGAGCCCGTTCATTTTTTTTATAAGTTCTCGAAATAAAGTGCAATCGAAGTTCATTTATTGATCAAGGTGCATCAAAGGCGTAAATGAACTGAGAACCGTTAGTTTGAGGAAAAAAATAACAGGGTCAAAATATGAATCGGGAATGATACATCAAACTGATAGGAAAATGATGGAAAAATACAAAGACTGACAGAGCAAGTCTTGGAGATCCCCCGAAGTAACAAAAATGTACAATAAACATCATCCTAGAATATGTTATTATAAATTCGCAGTCTGTTGGCACTCTTTTAAAGGCGCACAGACAAAGTTCTCAGGATATCTCGCCGCGCATTTGATCTCTTCCCAGTTCAATTCCGCGG
>LR546180.1:0-33996 GCA_900536305.3 Caenorhabditis sp. 40 LS-2015 | reverse complement strand
TTCAGAAGAGTTTGGATACTGTAAAATGGAGAGGTGCACCTGAGGGCTCGTTCTTTTCATTTAGTTTTCCACGAGGAGATGTTCCCTTTCGATGTCAGGTGCGCAAATGTAGAAGTTTTGAGAAGAGTTTGGATACTGAAAAGTGGAGAGGAGATCCAGAAATTTGTGCGATTTGGCCTGTTTTATTTTCAAGTCACCATCTTAGAATCCAAAACTGACAATTTCGTTACTTTTATCGTTGAAAATATGGATTTTGAGTCAAGCTCCGCCTTCTTTTTTTCATCGCAATCGTTTGTCATATCGGCCATTTTGACTGCGAGATTGATGTGAAAAGGTTGAACAATAATGCCGTAGAGAAGGTCAACATCAGACCACAGGTGCTGTTCAATCCTGATGACTTGAAAAAGGTTCCCCAGTATGCGATCTGTTTGAAATTTTGTGGAAAATTTGTTTGAAATTTTGTGGAAAAAGACAGTCAGCAACTCTGAAAGTTTATTTCTGCAGTTTACAACATTCTTCGAAACTTGCTCTCAACTCCGACGGATCACTGTAAGGTAGCTCAATACAACCACCAATTTTCAGAAAAATCGAAAACGTTGAAGAGAATTTTTGGGAGCCCAAAGTTGATTGAACCTCCTTCTTTCCAGGTAGATCGCTATCACCTCCCCAACGGACACCACATCATTCTCCTCGCCCAGGGTCGTGTAGTAAGTCTCGGCTGCTCCACTGGCCATCCCTTCTTCGTCATATCCAACTCCTTCACCAACCAGGTACTTGCTCAGATTGAGCTGTGGAGCAAGCACGGGACCTCTGAAGAGTATAAGGCTGGAGTTCATATACTCCCAAAGCCTCTGGATTAAGAAGTCGCTGCTCTGCATTTGGCGAAGCTGGGAGTGAAGTTGGCCGAGACTCATAACTATTGAACAGTTCATTTCTTTCACCATAAATTATTTATTTAGGTCCAAAAAAACTAGGAAACATGAAAAGAAAGAACCAGTACATTAAAATTTGAAACATTTGATATAAGGAAGTCGGAAACCGGCATGGTCTCTTGTAGTCGTTCGATAGCATTTCTAGTAGGTGTCCTTCTCCCAGCTATCTGAAAAGGAATTCATATTTCAACCAGGTACCCCCCCTTCTCCGAAACTTACTGCACCATGTTCCTCGTTGTCTTCCTTCTTCTTGTCCTTCTTTTACTCGTTCTTCTTCTTGAGCTCCTTTTTCTTCTTGTCCTTCTTCCCTCCTCCAATCTTCAAAACTGCCCCGAACTTTTGGAAGATTGACTTCCGCTTCTTCTCGTCAAACTGAGCCTCAGCCTCCTTGGTTTTGAATCGAACCTTTGAGGTGTCCTCTAGGTTGCCGGTGAAATCTGAAATTCTGAGAAGCTCAAGGGGCTAGTCGGTGGAAAAGGTACCTCCAACTCCAAGTCTCCTTCTCCGACGGTCTCAAGATCCGGATGTCCGTTCGGGTACATCTTCTTCAAGTCTCCACCTAGCTGGACATGCATCTCACTAGCCTTGGCTCGAATCGCGGCAATATCTTTCTGCATAATCTGAAAAGTGCGAACTTCGAGAATTCAAGAGGAAGACCAGAAATGAGATCACCGGTAAAATTCGATTATTCCGCCGGTTATCGGCGGTAAAAAGGACTAGAAAAAGTTCGGCCATGTAGTCCTCGTGGACAAGATTTAAAAAAAAATGTTGCTTTAAGTTTCAAAATTTCGCAATCTTTAGATTTCCCAATCAAAAAACCATTTTGGGCAAAACTTTGGCTTGATTCTATCCTTCTCTCTGTTGAGAAACATTCAAAAACTACTCACCTCTATGAAAATCCATTAAACATTCATATATTCAGAAAAATCATAATTCTTAGACGTCCTAAAACAGTCGGACGTCTTGGATGGTAGAATGAGGCGGTTGGGGAAATGTAGGCTTGTCTCTCTTTTTTTTTCTCTTTTTCTTTAACACTCTCCTCTTTCCAAGCGACGCGTGTGCGACGCTGCTTCTTGTGGGACTGTCCGGAACATGTGTGCGTCTCTCCATTGCCTATAGTTTTTCCAGCTCTCTTTCTTTCTAACAGTTCGGGGTAGAGAAAGGCTTCGATCAATCCATTGATTCGCTCTTTCATCAGAATGAGGAGGTTGGTGGGGGGAAACAGTGCTTGTTGGGGTACCACTGTCCTGTACGACGCGACGCGTGTGCGACGCGGCTTCTAGTGTGATGACTGTCCGGAACTTGTCTGCTGGAATCGGAAACACCGCGTAATCTTTGCGCATGTTCCTTTGAAGTACGGTAGCTGTTTTCGTGGCGTGATATCACAAGATGTATGGAGTAAAAGTGGAGTTTCATTCGAGAACCAGAAGACCAAAAGACATGAAGCTTGGTAGAATAATTTATTGGATTATAACTGATAAAATTTATCTAATCATGTCGACTTCTTCGCTTCATCAGAATTCATGTTGAGATGGAATCGTTGGTATGTCTCGAGGAACTGGAGCAGGGGCATTTCAGTTCTCGGGTAGATCATGCCGAGTTTCACAGAAAAATAGAAATGGTTGTAATCAGAATATCTGAAAAGAAATACGCTCACCTTCGTTGGTCATGCACAAAGTACCGGTTCCATTCGCACCCTCCACCGTTTTTATGGATTGGCTCACTCCGATAGCCGATCGGCGATCTCCATCTCGGAAGTAGATTGCTGTCGCGCTGAAAAATTAAGATTACGTTTTTCTGCAGTACTACCGTCTTTTACAGAAATCAAGATAAACTCGGTCAAACAGGATTCGGACTGGTAGTGGAACTACCGATTTTTTTTTCATTCTTACCCTCCAACTGGATTCCGTCCGATAAGGTGGTGGATTGCGCCGTCGACCGTGTGGACATCCTTCCTGAAATTCTAAAAGTTGGACATTGTCAATTTTTCCACTCTTACATTGAATTCGGTCCCTCAGCAAGGATGTTCGCGACAGCGTGTTGGAGACGCTGATCGACGGCTGCCGGCGTGGAGGAGACGGTGTTGACGACGTCAGCTGCCCTCAGCTCGTTCCCACCGTCGACCTTGTGCACGGTGAACTTGGCTTGAACGAAGTCCGACTGTGCCGTGACTCCCTCCTCGATAGCCAAGTCGAGGTCCTGAAAAATACGAATAGATTGATTTTTGCACCAAAATAAGTTTATGTAGTTTACCTCTGTATCCAGTGCCGAGAAACTCCAAAGAGTATTCTGAGAGTCGTAGAAGAACAGACCTCCTCGATGGAACTGGGGGTACTTTTCGGCGATGAGCGCATACACTCGGCGACAGCGTCTCAAGTTCTTCTCGTAGTCCTCGCCCTTTCGATGGGAGTTTGATATTTCCACCGCGAACTCGGTTCCTGGATTCTTGCGGCTTTTCATGACGAAGATCCCTTGGACGTGGTACTGATGGATGATGTGGTTGGGAGCGAGGGCGGAAATGATAGGGGGAGGATGAATCTTTTCTTTTACTAATAACATTTGAAAACTTGAAAAATGTGTCGCCAGCTGTAACTCATCTCTTTCGAGACCGAATTTATTGGTTTTAGTACCATAGAATAAGGAATTTTTTGTAGTTGATGCCCGTATGTTTCAATTTTTTATGGCTCAAAAATTGAAAAAGTTACACCTGTTTTCCCGTTTCCCAATACTAACTCTTGCAATTTTGAGACGACAAATGTGTAGCGCACCTTTTCTTACACTCAAAATGAACCGATATTCTCGAAATGTTGCCAGTTTATTTTTGAGAACCTGGGGATGATGCCCATATGCTTAGCATTTCAATATCTAAAAAATTGAAAACGTTACAGCTACTTTCATGCAACTCAATGCTCATTTCGTGTAGCGCACCCTTTCTTAAACTCAACGTTGACCGACGTTCATGAAATTTTCTCAGTAGATATCAGGATATCTGGGGATAATGCCCATTCAATTAGATTTTTTATTCGTTCAAAACTGAGGTCACAAAAACATAAGAAAGAGCCGGATGCCGGACGAAGAAGCGACAGACATCAGAAGAGAGAGGGTTAGGGCCGGCGGCCCTGACGATGAAGCCACAGGCTTCAGAGTTCCGGAGGGAACGGCCGCAGGCCCTGACCAAAAAGCCGCAGGCTCAAGAACGCAGATGTAAGCGAAGGCCAGGAGGTGGAGCCCCGCGTGAGCGGGGCGTAAACCGACTGGTGCTGGATTGTTCAAAAATTTTGAGGATTCCGATAGAGAACCAAACAACAATTTTGTCTCTTGAATATGTGATATGTATATTTCGAACACTCCAACAAAGATAAAACCATTTTTTTTCTCAATGTTTCACAATTTTTAGAATTCGATTTTCCCAATTTCTAACCATTTCTGGTGGAACTTTGGCTTGATTCTGTCACCCTCTTTGTTTAGAAATATTTGAAAACAACTTACTTTCATAAAAACCCAATAAAATCCATCGAAACATTGAAATATTCAGAAAAATCATTATTCTCAAATGGGACGTCCAAAAACAGTCGGCCGTCTTGGATGGTGGATTGACTGCATTCTTTGAATCGGCACACACACACACACACACAGTCTGATGGAAGGTGGAGACCATCATCACGGGGGGTCTCCGCCTGCTGAGAGTGACATTACTACTCCAGCGAATAGTGCCAACCATCATTCATCTCGTCTACACCCTCTGTTCAGAGCGCAAGATTAAACTGTCTGTTTGTGTGTCCTTGAAGACGGCAGATGGGGATCTTAACCTCCAACGCATCAAAAAGTAAATCTGGCTGTGCGAAGAGGTACTAAATCAAATAAGATTGATGTATGGTTGATGTAGAATTAGATTGGACGATAGAAAGACTACCCTCACTGTTAAATGTTTCATAGGGAGATAGTCGGTCTCAAAACTGCAACAAAATGGAACCTAACCTATCGACGGAATGAACAAAGTTAACCAGAAACCAGTCTCCTACAGAAACAGGGAAATTCATTCAAACCTAGTCTATTTGGATCGTTCTCATATATTTGGTAGCGGCCACTGAGAAATCTCCATTGCTGATTTTTAGTGCGAAGTGGTCAACTTTGAGCGATTGAAAATATGGTTTCAAAATCACCGATTCATACGAAAGCGGTGGGTGTATCAAGCAACTTTAGATCCTTTTTTTTTGTGGTTGAGAATTTTTTTGACAATTGAAGTCAAGTCAAATAAATTGTCTATAGGAAGGCGTATTTCGGCCCATTTCAGTGCTCATTTTGACACTTTTTAGACGCTGTGCCTTCTTGGCAATCTTGCAGACTTACCTGCAATTTTCGAAAAAATATGTCAACAGCAAAATAGAAGATCTAGAATTGCTCAATAGACCCAACAATTTTCGAATGAATCAGTCACTTGGAAATCAAAAACTTTTCATTCTCATTCCTGGCGTGCCATGTTTTTTTTTGTTACATATCTGGAAAATTTTTCAAGGAAATGAGGAAAGGTGGATACCATCATCGCGTTTCTTAAGACTGTCATAATTACTCCCGCGAATAGTGCAATCAATCAACCATCTCGTCTAAACCTTCTGCCCAGAGTTTATAAACTCACCATTCTCGAGATTAGCCACAGACTCTTTGTGTGTTCTCCAAGATGTCAACTACTACTTTGTTGAATATGAATGTGAAGCTGCAGGCGGGGAGCTCATGTTTTCTTCTCCTCCTTTTTTTTGCCGCCCACTTTTTTTTTCTTTTTCTCTCTCTTTCGTTTGCCGACGTCACACACTGCGAGGGACTGAAAAATAATAATGCGGTAGAAGAAACAGAGAGAAAGAGCCTGTCGAAATGAAAATTAGTGGGAAGCCGAGGAAAGATTTTTTCAGATTTTTTTTTTTTGAGGGAAAGGGGCCGACGTATCCTTCCATCTAAAGTTAAGGCAAAAATAACATGATTATAGATTAAGAGATTTATTTCTTCTCTCGTTTATCCTTGACAATCGAGGGATGGGAAAACGAAAGTTTGGATCTGACGTATCCTTCCTCCTAGGAAGGCGAAAATAACCTGAAATTGAAAAAAATTTCAAATTTATGAGGAGAAAAAACATTTATTTTCTAAAAAGCGGCAAGTCTCTATGGTGATGTCGCCTCTAAACACAAAAAAAAAGTTTGAACACTAGTTGGAACACAAAAAGGTTAGTTTACAATAATGAAATTTTGAAAAATCTATAAAAAAATTATTCAAAGCAACACTTCTTTCCGCAGATTCCGAAGATCCAAACTCGCACTTTTTCGAAACTCCCAACAAATCGTTTTTCCACGATTTCCGCTAGCATTTCTTCGAACATCCAAAATGACTTGTTCTTTGACATTTGGAAACTGCTGAAAATGAAACTACCGTAATTCAGAACCATGGTTAGATTAAAGACTGATTGAGGTTATTGGTTTTGAGAAACTTAATTTACTAACAAAACACTCTGATCTTGAACATTTGATGAACCCCGAACTCACATTGACTTCGAATGGAGAAGATGGCAAAATTTCCATGGTGGATGAAGATTTGAACTTCGAAATTTTTCATATTCCTGAAAACAGATTTCAATTTTGATAGGTATTTTCAATTCCTGAGTTTTGTTTCAGAACCCCTTTAAGGTCAAAGTTTTGTAGTTTCTAAAACAACAAAATCTTAGAAACTCTCAAAATTGTAAAAAAATTTCAACCGGAAAATTTTCAAATTTTTTTTTTGGAATTTGAATCCTTCCAAAAAATATAGGGATCAATTTTGGAAAGTTGAAAAGTTCCGAAGTTTTGAATGATCTTAAATTGGAATTTCTGCACGAAATTTATTTCATATTTGTGGAACACCCAATTTTCGATGAAAAATTGTTATCTGTTGAATTGAAGCTAAAACTTTGAAATTGAAAAAAAATCTTACCAATTATTTGTAGAATAACATCGAATATTTGAGTATTAGAAATATAATTATTAGAAAAATCAGTTTAAATGCAAAATATGAGGCGACCTTGAACAGTTGGAAGCCAGGGAGTCCAATATTGAAAATGTAGAAAATATGGTGAGATACAAGAATAATAGAGAAAAATGACGAGTTTTCACATGAGACGGAGAGGAACTAAACTAATGAAGAGAACAAAAATGTGAATTAGCCAGCGGGTCCTCACCCCCTTTCTCTCTTCTTTTCTCTTTTCGCGTTCCCATCAATCACTGCCAGCGGGGACAGAGCCCTCTTGGTTCTCCCGTCGCTTTCTCTACTGTTGAAGAGAAGAAAAATAATGAGCTGCCGCCGCAAGGGTCCCTCTTTTTTCTCTCTCTCTTTTTCCACTCATTTCTCTTTCTTCTTTCTCCCGGCCACACAGTTTGATCGTCTAAGAATAAGAAGAAGAGAAGAGGACACCAATGATTGACAGCTGCCTTTGACCGGAATTTTTGAGAGAAACCTTCTCTCCCTTTCGTCCCCAGTTTTAATCTGTTTTTCTCTCCTCTGTTTTCTTGCCCAGTGTTTGAAAGATACAGATGAGAGAAAAGGAAAGCAAGAGGACCCACTCAATAGGGACTTGCGTGAACCCAGTGTGAATTTTGATTGTTTTTCTTTTTATATTCTGAGTAATGAGTGAAAAAAGATGGGAATTGGAATCAGATTTCTATTATCAAACGTAGAAACGATCATTTTCATAACATAAACAAAAAAATTAAAACTGGATCTGGAAATGTAGAGAACATGAAAGATTTACGATGGGAAATATGAGTCTTCTTTTTAGTCAGTTTCCCACGAAAGGAAGCACTCTTCGTCAATCAGCTGTGCGAATGTAGACGTTTGGAGGAGAGTTTGGATACTGAAAAGTGGAAAGGAGCACCTGAGGAGTCGTTCTTTTCTATCAGTTTTCCACGAGAAGAAGTACTCTTTTTCAGTCTATGCGAATATAGACAATTTTAAAAAGTTTGTCAGCTGAGCGTTCCGCCCTATTCCCCCCATGAGCTTAGTAGAATGTCACTTGAATTTCTCTGAAAAAAAATTTCGAAAATTTTCCAACATCTGAAATTTTCGATTTTCTGAATCCAGTAATTTGTGCAGTTTGGTTTTTTTGGTTTTCAAGCCAATATCTTGGAATCCAAAACTGACGATTTCATTACTTTAATCGTTGAAAATGTGAATTATGAGTTAGGCTCCGCCCCTTTTTTTCTTTCTTCCGCTGGAGCGAATCCATCAAATTTTGTCTGAACATGCCGTTTTTTCAGAGCTCCCATCTCCATTGCGGTTCAGCCTGTGAAGACTTGGCATGTTGAAATGGCATGCCTTGGATTTCTAATAGCGGCTCGAAGTTTTTTTTTCGAAAGCAGTATTCATTAATTCCCCATCAAAGCCATAACTTTTCTATAACTTCGAGACCACATTTTTTGTTCACCTCACAACTCAAGCCTCGTCATTTTTCCCTTCCACCCTTCTTCAATCGACCAGAATCGTTTCCTGGCAAACTTGTAGACGATAACCCTTCACTCACCTCGCCGAGCCCAGGTCGTCATCACAGAAATAGACCCGTTGAATGCGCTACCAGCATTGCTGGATGGGTACGAGGTGACGACTCTAGAAGAGGCTGCTCCGCGAGCCAACATGGTCGTCACTGCACAGGAGGGACCGGAATCGTTCGAGGGAGGCATTTGGACTTGTTACCAGATGGTGCAATCGTCTATAATATTGGCCATTTTGACTGCGAGATTGATGTGAAACGGTTGAACAATAATGCCGTGGAGAAGGTCAACATCGAACCGCTGGTGCTGTTCAATTCTGATGACTTGAAAAAGGGTTCCTCAGTATGCGATCTGTTTGAAATTTTGTGGAGGCAGTGAGCAACTCTAGAGGTTCATTTCTGCAGTTCACATAATTCTTCGGAATTCGCTCGCAACTCCGGCAGACCACTGTAGAGTAGCTCAATACAACCACCAATTTTCAGAAAAACCGGAAACTTTGAAGATAATTTTTGGGAGCCCAAAGTTGAATCAGCCTCCTACTTTCCAGGTAAATCGCTATCACCTCCCCAACGGACACCACACCATTCTCCTCGCCCAGGGTCGTGCAGTAAACCTCGGCTGCTCCACTGGCCATCCCTCCTTCGTCATGTTCAACTTCTTCACCAACCAGGTACTTGCTCAGATCGAGCTGTGGAGCAATCCCGGAACCTCTGAAGAGTATGAGGCTGGAATTCATGTACTCCTGGAGTCTCTGGATAAAGAAGTCGCTGCTCTGCATTTGGCGAAGCTGGGAGTGAAGTTGGCCGAGATAACAACTATCGAAAAGTTCATTTCTTTCATCATAATTTTTTTATTTAAGTCCAAAAAAACTAGGAAACATGAAAAGAAAGAACCAGTACATTAAAATTCAAAAAACTTGATATATGGAAGTTAGAAGTCGGCATGGTCCCTTGTAGTCGTTCGAGAGCACTTCTAGTAGGTCTCCTCCACTCAGCTATCTGAAAAAGAATTGTCAACCAGGTACCCTCTCCTCCGTAACTTACAGTAAGATGGTCCTGCACCATCTTCCTCGTGGTCTTCCTGCTTCTTGTCCTTCTTCTCCTTGTCCTTCTTGTTGAGCCCATCCTTCTTCTTGTCCTTCTTCCCTCCTCCAATCTTAAAAACTGCCCCGAACTTCTGGAAGATGGACTTCCGATTCTTCTCGTCAGACTGAGCCTCCTTGGTGCTGAATCGAACCTTTGAGGTGTCCTCTAGGTTGCCGGTGAAATCTGAAATTCTGAGAAGCTCAAGGGGCTAGTCGGTGGAAGAGATACCTCCAACTCCAAGTCTCCTTTTCCGACGGTCTCAAGATCCGGATGTCCGTTCGGGTACATCTCCTTCAAGTCTCCACCTCGCTGGACATGCATCTCACTAGCCTTGGCTCGAATCGCAGCAAGATCTTTCCGCATAATCTGAAAAGTGCGAACTTCGAAAATTCAAGAGGAAGATCAGAAACGTGGACAAGATTTAAAAAAAAAGTTTTGCTTTAAGTTTCAAAATTTCGCAATCTTTAGATTTCAGATTTCCCAATTTCTAACCATTTCGGGCAAAACTTTGGCTTGATTCTATCCCCCTCTCTGTTTAGAAATACTCAAAAACAACTCACTTTTATAGAAATCCATAAAACATTCATATATTCAGAAAAATCATAATTCTTAGACGTCCTAAAACAGTCGGACGTCTTGGATGGTAGAATGAGAAGGTTGGGGAAGCGAAGGCTTGTCTCTCTTTTTCTTTCTGTTTTTCTCTGACACTCTACTCTTTCCATGCGACGCGTGTGCGACGCGGCTTCTTGTGGGACTGTCTGGAACTTGTGTGCGTCTCTCAAATGCCTAAAGTATTTCCACCCTCTTTTTCTTTCCAACGCATTGGGGTAGAGGAAGGCATCGGGGAAGAGAAAGGCTTCGATCAATCCATCGACCCGCTCTTTCCTCAGAATGAGGAGGTTGGTGGGGGAAACAGTGCCTGTTGGGGGTGGTACTATGTTTATCTGAGTCTCCTCGCNTTTTCCACGAGGAGATGTTCCCTTTCGATGTCAGGTGCGCGAATGTAGTAGATTTCAGAAGAGTTTGGATACTGTAAAATGGAGAGGTGCACCTGAGGGCTCGTTCATTTCATTTAGATTTCCACGAGGAGATGTGACAAAAAAAAACTGACAATTTCGTTACTTTTATCGTTGAAAATATGGATTTTGAGTCAAGCTCCGCCTTCTTTTTTTCATCGCAATCGTTTGTCATATCGGCCATTTTGACTGCGAGATTGATGTGAAAAGGTTGAACAATAATGCCGTAGAGAAGGTCAACATCAGACCACAGGTGCTGTTCAATCCTGATGACTTGAAAAAGGTTCCCCAGTATGCGATCTGTTTGAAATTTTGTGGAAAATTTGTTTGAAATTTTGTGGAAAAAGACAGTCAGCAACTCTGAAAGTTTATTTCTGCAGTTTACAACATTCTTCGAAACTTGCTCTCAACTCCGACGGATCACTGTAAGGTAGCTCAATACAACCACCAATTTTCAGAAAAATCGAAAACGTTGAAGAGAATTTTTGGGAGCCCAAAGTTGATTGAACCTCCTTCTTTCCAGGTAGATCGCTATCACCTCCCCAACGGACACCACATCATTCTCCTCGCCCAGGGTCGTGCAGTAAACCTCGGCTGCTCCACTGGCCATTCCCTCCTTCGTCATGTTCAACTTCTTCACCAACCAGGTACTTGCTCAGATCGAGCTGTGGAGCAATCCCGGAACCTCTGAAGAGTATGAGGCTGGAATTCATGTACTCCTGGAGTCTCTGGATCAAGAAGTCGCTGCTCTTCATTTGGCGAAGCTGGGAGTGAAGTTGGCCGAGATAACAACTATCGAAAAGTTCATTTCTTTCACCATAAATTTTTTATTTAAGTCCAAAAAAACTAGGAAACATGAAAAGAAAGAACCAGTACATTAAAATTCAAAAAACTTGATATATGGAAGTTGGAAGTCGGCATGGTCCCTTGTAGTCGTTCGAGAGCACTTCTAGTAGGTCTCCTCCTCCCAGCTATCTGAAAAAGAATTGTCAACCAGGTACCCTCTCCTCCGAAACTTACAGTAAGATGGTCCTGCACCATCTTCCTCGTGGTCTTCCTGCTTCTTGTCCCTCTTCTCCTTGTCCTTCTTGTTGAGCCCATCCTTCTTCTTGTCCTTCTTCCCTCCGCCAATCTTCAAAACTGCCCCGAACTTTTGGAAGATTGACTTCCGCTTCTTCTCGTAAGACTGAGCCTCAGGCTCCTTGGTTTTGAATCGAACCTTTGAGGTGTCCTCTAGGTTGCCGGTGAGATCTGAAATTCTGAGAAGCTCAAGGGGCTAGTCGGTGGAAAAGATACCTCCAACTCCAAGTCTCCTTTTCCGACGGTCTCAAGATCCGGATGTCCGTTCGGGTACATCCACTTCAAGTCTCCTCCTCGCTGGACATGCATCTCACAAACCTTGGCTCGAATCGCAGCAAGATCTTTCTGCATAATCTGAAAAGTGCGAAATTCGAGAATTCAAGAGGAAGACCAGAAATGAGATCACCGGTGAAAGTCGATTATTACGCCGGTTATCGGCGGTAAAAAGGACTAGAAAAAGTTCGGCCATGTAGTCCTCGTGGACAAGATTTTAAAAAAAAAATTTTGCTTCAAGTTTCAAAATTTCGCAATTTTTAGATTTCAGATTTCCCAATTTCTAACCACTTCGGGCAAAACTTTGGCTTGATTCTATCACTCTCTCTGTTTAAAAATACTCAAAAAACAACTCACTTTCATAAAAATCCATTAAAACATTCATATATTCAGGAAAATCATAATTCATAGACGTCCTAAAACAGTCGGACGTCTTGGATGGTATAATGAGAAGGTTGGGGAAGCGAAGGCTTGTCTCTCTTTTTTTTCTGTTTTTCTCTAACACTCTCCTCTTTCCATGCGACGCGTGTGCGACGCGGCTTCTTGTGGGACTGTCTGGAACTTGTGTGCGTCTCTCAATCGCTCATAGTTTTTCTCTTCTCTCTTTCTTTTTAACAGTTCGAGTAAGAGAAAGGCTTCGATCAATCCATCGACCCGTTCTTTCCTCAGAATGAGGAGGTTGGTGGGGGAAACAGTGCCTGTTGGGGGTGGTACTATGTTTATCTGAATCTCCTCGCTTTGTGAACTCTTTTGTCCAACGACGCTGCTTCTTGTGGGACTGTCCAGAACATGTGTGCGTCTCTCCATCGCCCAAAGAATTTCTCTTCGCTTTCTTTCTAACAGTTCGGGGAAGAGAAAGGCTTCGATCAATCCATTGACCCGCTCCTTCGTCAGAATGAAAAGGTTGGTCGGGGAAAGAGTGCCTGTCGGGGTGCTACTGTCCTGTGCGACGCGGCTTCTTGTGTGATGACTGTCCGGAACTAGTGTGCGTCTCTCCATCGCCCAAAGTATTTCGCTTCTCTCTTTCTTTCTAACAGTTCGAGGAAGAGAAAAGCTTCGATCAATTCATTGGTCTGCTGAAATCGGGAACACCGCGTAATCTTTGCGCATGTTCCTTTGAAGTACGGTAGCTGTTTTTGTGGCGTGATATCACAAGATGTATCGAGTAAAAGGGGAGTTTGATTCGAGAACCAGAAGACCAAAAGACATGAAACTTGGCAGAATAATTTATTGGATTATAACTGATAAAATTTATCTAATCATGTCGACTTGTTCGCTTCATCAGAATTCATGTTGAGATGGAATCGTTGGTATGTCTCGAGGAACTGGAGCAGGGGCATTTCAGTTCTCGGGTAGAACATGCCGAGTTTCACTGAAAAATAGAAATGGTTGTAATCAGAAGATCTGAAAAGAAATACGCTCACCTTCGTTGGTCATGCACAAAGTACCGGTTCCATCCACACCCTCGTTCTCCATCTCGGAAGTAGATTGCTGTCGCGCTGAAAAATAAAGATTACGTTTTTCTGCAGTTCTACCGGCTTTTACAGAGATCAAGATAAACTCGGTCTAACTGGCTGTGGAACTACGATATTTTTTTTCATTCTTGCCCTCCCACTGGATTCCGTTCGATGAGGTAGTGGACTGCGCCGTCGACCGTGTGGGCATCCTTCCTGAAAATAGAAAAGTGGACGAATTTCAATTTTTCCACTCTTACATTGAATTCGGTCCCTCAGCAAGNAGAAATGGTTGTAATCAGAAGATCTGAAAAGAAATACGCTCACCTTCGTTTGTCATGCACAAAGTACCGGTTCCATCCACGCCCTCGATCTCCATCTCGGAAGTAGATTGCTGTCGCGCTGAAAAATAAAGATTGCGTTTTTCTGCAATACTACCGGCTTTTACAGAAATCAAGATAAACTCGGTCAAACTGGTTGTGGAACTACGATATTTTGTTTCATTCTTACCCTCCCACTGGATTCCGTCCGATGAGGTAGTGGACTGCGCCGTCGACCGTGTGGACATCCTTCCTGAAAATCGAAACGTGGACGAATTTCAATTTTTCCACTCTTACAGGGTGCGCCAAAATTATTGCAACAGAACTTTTGAATGCGAAGGCGGCGCTGGTGGCAACTTTTTGGCATTGATTTTAACAGGATCTTTTTCAGCATGTCTTAGTTACTATAACTTCAAATTTTCTAGTTGCTAGCTCTATTTTGACTGAAATGGTGACTTAATCGGTACAATAATGCACCACCATTGAATCATTATTACTGGCTACGCCAAAGTCACAAGGTAACGACTCTCAATATTTTCACAATAATTTTGGCGCACCCTGTACATTGAATTCGGCCCCTCAGCAATGATGTTCGCGACAGCGTGGTGGAGACGCTGATCGACGGCTGCCGGCGTGGAGGAGACGGTGTTGACGACGTCAGCTGCCCTCAGCTCGTTCCCACTGTCGACCTTGTGCACGGTGAATTTGGCTTGAACGAAGTCCGACTGTGCCGTGACTCCCTCCTTGATAGCCAAGTCGAGGTCCTAAAAAATATGAATAGATTGATTTTCGCACCAAAATAAGTTTATGTAGTTTACCTCTGTATCCAGTGCCGAGAAACTCCAAAGAGTATTCTGAGAGTCGTAGAAGAACGGACCTCCTCGATGAAACTGGGGGGTACTTTTCGGCGATGAGCGCGTACACTCGGTGACAGTCCTTCTCGTAGTCCTCGCCCTTTCGATTTGAGTTGGATATGTCGACCGTGAATTCGGTTCCTGGATTCTTGCGGCTTTTCATGACGAAGATCACTTGGACGTGGTACTGATGGATGATGAGGTTGGGAGCGAGGGCTGAAATAATACGGGAAGGTTGAATGCTGGATTGTTCAGAAATTTTGAGTATTCCGAAATTGTTAAAATTTCGGAACTTCACAATTTTAGAAACTGGCAAAACTTTGCCTAGATTCTATCACTCTCTCTGTCTGTTTAGAAATATTCAAAAATATCTTACTTTCATAAAACTCCAATAAAATCTATCGTAAAATTCAAATATTCAGAAAAATCATCATTCTCAAATGGGACGTCCAAAAACAGTCGGCCGTCTTGAATGGTAGAATGAGGAGGTTGGGGGAGCGGAGGCTTGTCTCTCTTTGTTTCTTTGCTTTTCTAACGCTCTCCTATTTCCGTGTACTGTCCTGTGCGACGAGGATTCTTGTGTGTTTACTGACCGGAGTTTGTCTGCGTCGCTTGATTGCTTAAAGTATTTCCATCCTTATATTCTTTTCAACGCATCGGGGAAGAGAAAGGCCACCTGTTCTTTCGTCAGAATGAGGAGGTTGGGGGAGAGGGAGCTCTAGGTCTCCTCGTTTTGTTAACTCTCTTATCCAACGACGCGGTTTCTAGTGGGACTGTCCGAAACATGTGTGCGTCTCTTGATTGCCTGAAGTATTTCCTCCCCTATCTTACTTCCTAGCACCTCCAGGAAGAGAAACGCTTCTATCGATTTATTGAACCGCTCCGAATGAGGAGGTTGATGGGGGAAAGGGAGGCTCGCTGGTGATACTATGTCACTGTAGGTCTCCTCGCTTTGTGAACTCCCCTATCCAGCAAGTGTACGACTTTTGTGTCGTAACGAATGCCTGTACTTGCGGAGAGGTTGGGGAAAACGAGGGACAGACGAATCATCAACGCTTTCCCCAATAAAAATCTTTCTGCACACCCACCAGCTGCGTCCTATCGGAATCAAGATGACGGAAGTTCCAAAACAAATTTCCTCAAACTGAAGCTTTCGTTTTTCAGATTCCAAAATTTTCTGCAGCTTTGTTTGTGTGGGTGCTTGTCTGTGGTTTTTTTGAATTGGCTCTAAAATTTCGTTCTCATGTTTTGATACCATTCTGTTTGTCTTGACCAGAAAAGTTCAAAAACTTAGTCGGTTCCGCTTCACGCTCCCATTTCGGTTCAGCCTGTAGAGTTTCATACATTTTCTAGAACTGTGAGCTCACATTTTTAACTCTCCACCTAAGCCTCGTCTCTTTTCCTCCCCACCCCTCTCCAATCGACCAGAATCGTTTCCCGGTAAACATGTCGACGACAGTCCTTCACACATCCAGAGGAAAGAGAGAGAGGAGCAGGACGGAGGTGTAGAAATGAAAAACGGGGAACGAGGTGGGTGAGGAACGAGATGGGCCGCAGGAGGTCACCTTTGCTCCAAATCAAACAAACCATCAAATATGAGATTATTCGAATTTTTCGATTTTTCAAAAAACTTAAAAAAACTACAGTATTTTTTTGAAACTTTCTTCATTACTGAAAATTTAAAAAATAGAGGCAAATGAATAATAAGGACAAATGACAAAAAATGGTCCAAATGCAGTCCATCATTTCTTGTTCCTGGTTTCGCGGGAATCGTCTGAAACTCAAAAACTTTTCAAATTTGTAGACTGAGCTCAACACGTCTTCAAAATGAGTTTGAACACGCCTGGGCTCCGCCCACTTTAAGATGGGGTCCTAACAGGGCCTGTAAGGTGGGCCTGGAGGGTCAAAACACAAAGTGGGCAGAGCGTAGGTGTGTTTATACTCATTTTGAAGCTCTCGATAAGCGGAATCAAGCTCTTACCTTTTTTGCATTTTTTTTGAATCTGGATGGAACAGTCTCTTCTCAGAATCTGGAAGACGTTCCCCAGTTCTCTGGAATTGTGGTGCGGCAGCTATTGCAGATTTGGGAATCTGAATAACGGAAAATTTTGAGAATCTAGAGTTTTGAAAGTTTCAGATTTACCGTGAAGAGCTCCATTTACAGAAGACGTAGAGCCTCGATTATTGGCTTTTGGAGATCCAGTGTCGCTGGTTTCGCCGAATCCTCGGATTCCTGAAAAAGACTGAATTCTGAATTCTGAGGGAATTTTGAATCCTCACCTCTCACTTGATACGAGTATAGATACGGTGCATCTGGATCTGAGTATTGAGAAGACGAGGAATCTCCTCGAGGTCTGGACGATTCAGAGTTCCAGAATCCTTCTGATGGGTTCATCGGAAGGCCACGATTCTGACCTAAAGAAGGTTAAATAAATGAAAGTCTCCTATCAATTCTCACACTCACCTTGAAGTCATCCGAGTGGAGGTGGGTCGAAAATTCACTTTTTTTTTCATTATTGGCCATGGTTCTCTGAAAATAATCCGTTCACAATGTATAGTTTTTTTTTAAATTTAAAGTTTTCAACATGAGTGATTTCGAACATTCAAACGAAATGAGAAAAAATTTTTAAGTTTCAAAATTTCGCAATTTTTAGAATTCAATTTTCCCAATTTCTATCCATTTTGGGCAAGACTTTGGCTTGATTCTATCACTCTCTCTGTTTAGAAATACTCAAAAACAACTCACTTTTATAAAAATCCACAAAGCATTCATATATTTCGAAAAATCAGAATTCTTAGACGTCCTAAACAGTCGGACGTCTCGGATGGTAGAATGAGGAGGTTGGGGAAGCGAAGGCTTGTCTCTCTTCGTTTCTTTTTTTCTCTAATGCTCTTTTCTTTTCTTGTCCTGCGCGACGCGTGTGCGACGCGGCTTCTAGGAGAGGGAGCCTTTCTGGTGATACTATGTCACTCTAGGTCTCCTCGCTCTGTGAACTCTCTTATCCAGCAAGTGAACGGCTTTTGTGTGAAAGTCTGTACTTGCGAAGAGGTCAGAAAAAACGAGGTAGAGACGAGTGTTTGCCTGTTTCTCCAAGGCTCCTGCTTTCTGCACACCCACCCACAAAAATTGTATTGGGGGAGAGTAGGAAATACCGGAGGACAGTTTTGAAAGATTTGAAACGGCAGGGAGTTCTCCCATTCGAAAGACGGTGTCCTAGAAGGAGGAGAGAAACACACGAAGGAACAGTAATCGAGAAGTAGGAGAACGTACATTGGCAGCCAGTGGAATATGCCAACTTTAGCCAACTTTTCTAAAAAATTGATCGAAAAAATAGTTTTCAGATTGTATTCAAAGTTTATTAAGATATATACAAATAGAGAAATCTTGAGAACTTTGCAAATATGTTAGGGTAGAAAATTAATGTCGAAGAACTCCTTGTGAGCATAAAGTAGGTTTTGGAGTTGAACCAAATGGATTCGCTCGGAGCCGCAGGTCATCAAAAAACTGACATATTGAGGCGTCGTTCTGCAGGAGATGTCCGTCAAGACGATCATGACTTTCTTCTGAATCCTCGGCGCGTCCCAGAAATGTCCCATTGCTCAGCAGATTCCAAGTTTTCATGGTCTCCGTCTGCTTCCAGGTCATACAGACGACTCCAATGTCTTCAGGGGGCATTGTAGCGCCTTGAATCAGTTTCCGGACGGTTTCCATTATAGATTCTGGAGTTGGTGCACTCCAAACCTGGATCGCGTAGTCTTCTAGTCTCCTCCGCACCAGTGGATCTATCCAAACTTCATTGGCCTGTCCAAATCGCTTCTTGAGAAGATTGACAACGTCCGCCGGCACATTGTAGACATCCTTGGACTCGACGACCGGAAAGTAGTTCTCCGGCAACCAACGCGTTTTGAGCTCTGTAGAAGGCCTCGGACTCTAGTGGACTCGCATCCGGTTCCGCCATCAGACCATACACATCGTCTGGGAATACGGCAGCGATGTGGATGAGTTCCATCTGCGGGATTTCGTGCATATCGTCGAACTGAATCGAGTTGACATTCTTGAGAAGCTTGAAGACTCTCCAGAATTCTTTGAGGTCGAGAATGAGGACTTGCGGGGGGTAGAGTTGGATGTAGACCTGAAGCCAGTAGTCCAATGGAGCATTTTTGAGGTCTTGAAGGGACTCCTTGAAGTTAAGTGGAGTAGATTCTGAAAAATCTGGCGTCGGAATATGTCAGAAAAAAAGGTTTAATAAATAAAAGTCTTATATCAATTCTCACACTCACCTTGAAATCGTCCGTAGTGGAGGTGGGTCGAAAATTGACTTCTTTCCATTATTGGCCATAATTCTCTGGAAATAATCTGTTAACAATGGATAACTTTTTTGTTTCAAGTTTTCCTTCATGAATTATTTCGTACACTCAAACGAAATGAAAACCAATTTTAAAGTTTCAAAATTTCGCAATCTTTTGAGCTCAATTTTCCCGATTTCTAATAATTTTGGGCAAAACTTTAGTTTGATTCTATCACCCTCTCTGTTTAAAAATACTCAAAAGCAACTCACTATTTGATAAAATCCATCGAAACATTAATATATTCAGAAAAATCATATTTCTTAGACGTCCTAAAACAGTCGGCCGTCTTGGATGGTAAAATGAGGAGGTTGGGGAAGCGAAGGCTTGAATCTCTTCTTTCTGTTCTTCTCTAACGCTCTCTTCTTTCCCTGTCCTGCGCGACGCGTGTGCAACGCGGCTGCTGGGAGAGGGAGCCTCTCTGGTGATATTATGTCACTCTAGATCTCTTCGTTTTGTTAACTCTCTTATCCAACGACGAGGTTTTTTGTGGGACTGTCCGAAACATGTGTGCGTCTCTCGAACGCCTAAAGTATTCCCCCTTTCTTTTTTCCAACGCATCGGGGAAGAGGAAGGTCTCAATCGACCCAGCGACCCGTTCTTTCCTCAGAATGAGGAGGTTGGTGGGGGAGAGGGAGCCGCTCTGGTGATACTACGTCACTCTAGGTCTCTTCGTTTTGTGAACTCTCTTATCCAGCAAGTGTACGGCTTTTGTGTCGTGACAAACTTCTGTACTTGCGAAGAGGCTAGGGAAAACGAGGTAGAGACGAGTGTTCACCTGTTTCTCCAAGGCTCTTCTGCTTTGTGCATACACACCCACAAAAATTGTATTTTGGGAGAGTAGGATATACCGGAGGACAATTTGGAAAAAATTTGAAACGGCGGAGGAGTTCTTTCATTCGAAAGACGGTGGCCAAGAGGGATGAGAGAAACACATGAAGGAACAGTAATCGAGAAGTGGGAGAACGTACTGTAGCAGCCAGTGAAATAGGTCAGCTTTGAGCAATCGAAAATGTAGTTCATAATTGTTCAACTTTTCTAAAAAATTGATCGAAAAAATAACTTTCAGATTGTATGTAAAGTTTATTCAGGTATAAACAAATAGAGAAATCTTTAGAACTTTCTACAGATACAGTGGCGCGAAATGGGGAGTGTCAAAAGAAGTTCACAATTATTGAGATACATAGCTGAAACTGAAAAAATACGCGAGAAGACAAGGCAACTATATTGTAAACTCAATTATCAATTTGCACACGTGAAAAACGGTTTCTCATGTTGATCCTGTCCGCATGAAGCATGACTTTAGCATGCTCTTCAATTGGCTCTCCGAAAGCTTTCGTAAAATCTTCTAGGGGCACCCAGCAGCGAATGAAGAACTGTCTCGTGACGGAGGCAGGGCAGAGGAACATCTGCAAACGAAGAAAATCAGACTCTTTTTCGTAATATGTGCTTTTTACCTTTTGAAGTTTTATCAACATTTCCGGAGAATTTCGTCTCACGACGACTTGTCTAAATGCCATTCCACTTTGAACCGTGATAACGTGCTAAATTCTACTCCGCCAACACTCGACGTTTCCAGCATTTTCGGTTCGATGTAGCGTAGAATACCGGAGACCCTTTTTAGCGCATGCGAGCTGATGCAGAGGGATTTCATCTCGAGAATGCTTTGTATGGTCTCCAGATAAGTATTGATGCGTTCTTCTTCCAGTTTCAAACGGTTATTTGTTGGTTCAGCACATCCGTAGCCGAGAGTTAGTTTGTCCAGTGGGGAAGTCTCAAATCGAAAAATTCCCGTCATTGTCTTCTTCATGAGCGCAGTCACGTTCAACTTTTCTCTTGAAACGACAGAACTGTAGTTGATTATCGTGACCGTCTATATTGACATCCAAACTATAACGATCCGTGAAATGAAAGACACTCGTTATCTTGGAATCCATGAATTGATTGTCAACAATCTTCAGTAGGGTTTTCGTTACTTTTCGAACCGGAAGCCTGAAAAGCCAACGTTGATTGTTACTAGGGTGTCGACTCGCGAACATCACTAATGTTGGTAATTGTCTCGTGCTCGTCTTGCAAATGTTCGCAAACTTTCATTTCTCGCAAAATGCTCGCATTTTTTACGCGAGTCTTGCGAGTCTTCGAGTCTCGCAAGCTTCATTTTAAAACTTCTATTTCGAGAGAATTTTTAATAAAAGCGTGGTTTTCGTCTGGTTCCCAGTGGTTGCGGTGTAGATAATCTATTCTTTCAGAAATCCAAACGTTTTTATGTGATTTTTTTTTCTTTAAAAAAGTTGGAAATTATGAAAGAAAAACAAGATTCTAAAAAACAGAGAAAATCACCTATAACGGATACCAGTAATCCGTTAACGATGGATAATTTCTGCGCTTCAAGTTTTCCTACATGAGTGATTTCAAACACTCAAACGAAATGAAAACCAATTTTAAAGTTTCAAAATTTCGCAATCTTTAGAATTCAATTTTCCCAATTTCCAACCATTTCTGGCACAACTTTGTCTAGATTCTATAACCCTCTCTGTTTAGAAATATTCAAAAACAACTTACTTTCATAAAAATCCAATTGAATCCATGAAACATTCATATATTCAGAAAAATCATAATTCTTAGACGTCCTAAAACAGTCGGCCGTCTTGGATGTTAGAATGAGGTAGTTGGGGAAGAGAAGGCTTGTCTCTCTTTGTTTTTTTTTTCTCTAACACTCTCCTCTTTCCGTGTACTGTCTTGTGCGACGCTGCTTCTCGTGTGATGACTGTATGGAACTTGTATGCGTGTCTAGAGTGCCTGAAGTATTTCCCCCTCTCTTTCTTTCTAACAAGTCGTGAAAGAGAAAGGCTACTATCGATTCACTGATCCGCTCTTTCATCCGAAGGGAAAGAGAGTCTGTTGGGTTGCTACTATGCCTATTTAGTTCTCCTCATTTTGTGAGCTCTCTTATTCAAGGAGTGTGCGGCTTTTGTGTCGTAACAAACTTCTGTACTTGCGAAGAGGTTGGAAAAAACGAGGAACATTTACCGCAAAATCTTTCTGCACACCCACCACCATCGTCCTATTGGGATCAGGATGACGGAAATAGGAGGCACCGCTCCCTTATACAGTAGAAAAGAGATTCTAGGCAACGACGACAGACAAAGAACAGGTTAAAAATTGTATTGGGGGAGAGTAGGATATTGCTACCGGAGGACAGTTTCGGAAAGTTTCGGTAAGGCTCTTCAAAATACAGCGTGGACCAAGGAAGAGGGAAACATACGAAGAAACAGAAATCGAGAAGTGGGAGAACGTACTGTAGCAGCCAGTGAAATAGGTCAACTTTGAGTAAAAGTAGTCCACAATTATTCGATGAAAAAAAAAATTTCAGACAGTAAAGTTTATTCAACGAAATATTCAACAATGACGGCGAAAAAATGGGGCAGTAGAAATAAGGTTTGAATTCGGAAAAAGGAGGTACTCGTAACGAAATGCGGGGAATTTGAACACAGGCAGAAAGAGAGAGGGAGAGAGAAGAAAATCGACACATTATGAAAAGATAATTAAATCAAAATTGATGCATAGAATATTAATTATCAGAGTTTCTCTCGAATATAAGCCATTCTAGAGGGAGAGAAATTATTAAAACCAAGGATAAGGTCAAATATTAAAGCTAGATAGAAGTAGCCGTTGCAATCAATCACATCCATATATTTACACAACACAGAGTGGTATCATCGACGACGAGCTTTCAGATGAAGTTGATATCGGAGACGTCTGCACAGATCTCGGCGGGCTTCTACGGCTGTGAAGGCGAGCTAAACGGTGCTCGAGCTGCTCCTCGATGAACAGACGGAGCTTTCGGGTTTGCGAGTGATCGAAGTTGTGCTCACGAGATAAGGATTTGGCCAGCGTGGCTGCTTTGGTGTTCTGAAAATAACGAAAATATTTAAAAGATTTTTTTTTTCTGGGGGGAACATCAATGTCTTCTTCTATTATTATCACCTATCCACCAGAAAATATTCATAAATCTTTCAGATGGCTTTCATCACTGGATCTTTTTTGTTATTTCGTTCTCATGTGTCTGTGGTTCTTCAGATGGGCTCCGATTTTTTGAAAAAATGGCAGAAAAAGCGGGAAAATTTAATCTAGCTATCAAGAATCGAGGTCTTTCAGACATGATATGATCATTTTTTGGAGTTCAGTAAACCTGAAGAAGTACCTAATTCCACTAATGACGAACTTTTAAAATTACCTCGGTTCCAGTAGCAGATATAAAAAATTCGTCAATTAACAAAATGGTCCTCGTTTTTCCTTAACATTTAGTTAGTTGATCTCTATCTTATACCTGTCACAGGAACCAAGTTGAATTTGGTCAAGGTGAGAACTGCTACACTTTTTCTCAGTCCAAATCGCTCTTACCCTCGTCACTTTGGCCTCTTTCTGCTCGCCATTCTCCAGCGTCAACTCCAGCGTGAAAACATGCTCCTTGCCGTCCGTAATGCGATTCTCGGCATTCTGTAGCGTGTACTTGGACAGTGTAGAGCATATTTCATCGACAGACAGGTAGGTTCGTTCTATCCGTTTCCGGACCTGCCATCGGACCCGGTCATCAGCTGCCTGTTGCTTCTGTAGAATCGGGCATGTCGCCACGTCCTTCTCTTCGTCTTCGGACGATGAATCTGATGAATCCGAGTGTGACAGGCCGCGGGATGCTGAAAAAGTTAGGGGTATGATGAAAGGGTTGGCGCTCAAATCTAGGCTTACCCATCGCCGCCGTCTTCTGCTGCTTCTGCTCTTGCTCCTGACGTGGCAGGTGTGATGGAACGTAGACGTCGGGTCGTCTGGTCTGCTCGAGCGCTCGTTGCTCTTCGATACGTTTGCGGATCTCCGACTTGCGCTCCTCGTGAATCCGATTAAACTCGTCGCGATCGAGCTGATTTCTGCGGATGAATCTCATGAATCCGTGGTTTAAATCGATTCGTGGCCGTTGAAGTTGTGTCATTGCTGGAAATGAGAAAAGTGATTATTAAGCNAACTCGTCGCGATCGAGCTGATTTCTGCGGATGAATCTCATGAATCCGTGGTTTAAATCGATTCGTGGCCGTTGAAGTTGTGTCATTGCTGGAAATGAGAAAAGTGATTATTAAGTTGAAACGGGTTCCGAAATTAAAAAAGTATTGAAGGTATGATCATTTGCACTCGCTCAGAAAACGTTTTCAATAAAAAACTCGAAAAATTCACTAATTTTTCAACGAATTCATAATTTTTCATAAAAATTTTTNATTAAAAAAGTATTGAAGGTATGATCATTTGCACTCGCTCAGAAAACGTTTTCAATAAAAAACTCGAAAAATTCACTAATTTTTCAACGAATTCATAATTTTTCATAAAAATTTTGGCGAAATTCCTCGAGGGGCGGCGGCGAACGGGTAAAATCGGCCACTATCCGGTGAGTCAGCAAGCGCGCTCCACTGAACCGTGACCCCACAGCGCAACCGCGTGGCCCTGCCTTCTGGGAAGAAACAACACGCCCCGAAGAGGAGAGTAGAGGAGGGAAATACAAAGAGGATTTTGTTCAGATTGGGTGTAAAGTTTATTGAGGTCAAAAAAAAAAGAAAAATCTTGAGAACTTTTCACAGACATACTTGGGTGGAATATCAATTGCAGTGAATGAGAATGGGGTGGATTATCGATGTCTTTGAATACAATGAGGGTGAAAAAATGGGCAAATTGAGAAAAATGAGATTGTAGATTAGTTTTTTGCAGAAGTTTCTAAAAGTTTGGACTTGGAGGCTCATCTCAAACGCTGTGAAAATGTACTTTTAAAGAAAGATGGCAATAACAAGAAGCTTGAAAAAAATAATGGGTTTGTTTTTTGATTGAGGGGACGATGTCAGGTTGGTTTTGGCATTGCTGGTGCTGAAAAAAGATTTTTTTGAGGTGTTACGGTTTTCGGTTTGAAGTTGGTGCATGATTGCATTGGGAGATCGTATTGGACTCAACCCAAAAAAAAAACGTGTTTTTTATCTTCTTGCTGAAAACAGGGCTGACAAAATGTTGCATCGAAAAGTGAAGCCCTTTGATATTGGCGACTACAAGAATGACAGACTGTTATTATGTCAACTCAGTTTCTGAAAGCCTGTGAAATTTTGAAATTGTGTTGGGATTCGAGAGAACGTATAAATTACCCTTATAGCTACAACATACCTTATTACTCATTTGGATCAACAGTCTCGTTGCGTACGAGCTCAATCCGAAAACCATTATTATCGTTTGGTGGCATTTCGTAGTCTTGAAGCGACATCATGGCAATCATTGCACTGCCAAGATCCGAGTACTGAACGAATGCGACGCACGAGGTGTTTTTCTTTTGAACGTCGACACTTCTGAATCCGGGGTACNCTGCCTTCTGGGAAGAAACAACACGCCCCGAAGAGGAGAGTAGAGGAGGGAAATACAAAGAGGATTTTGTTCAGATTGGGTGTAAAGTTTATTGAGGTCAAAAAAAAAAGAAAAAAATCTTGAANCTGCCTTCTGGGAAGAAACAACACGCCCCGAAGAGGAGAGTAGAGGAGGGAAATACAAAGAGGATTTTGTTCAGATTGGGTGTAAAGTTTATTGAGGTCAAAAAAAAAAGAAAAATCTTGAGAACTTTTCACAGACATACTTGGGTGGAATATCAATTGCAGTGAATGAGAATGGGGTGGATTATCGATGTCTTTGAATACAATGAGGGTGAAAAAATGGGCAAATTGAGAAAAATGAGATTGTAGATTAGTTTTTTGCAGAAGTTTCTAAAAGTTTGGACTTGGAGGCTCATCTCAAACGCTGTGAAAATGTACTTTTAAAGAAAGGTGGCAATAACAAGAAGCTTGAAAAAAATAATGGGTTTGTTTTTTGATTGAGGGGACGATGTCAGGTTGGTTTTGGCATTGCTGGTGCTGAAAAAAGATTTTTTTGAGGTGTTACGGTTTTCGGTTTGAAGTTGGTGCATGATTGCATTGGGAGATCGTATTGGACTCAACCCAAAAAAAAAACGTGTTTTTTATCTTCTTGCTGAAAACAGGGCTGACAAAATGTTGCATCGAAAAGTGAAGCCCTTTGATATTGGCGACTACAAGAATGACAGACTGTTATTATGTCAACTCAGTTTCTGAAAGACTGTCAAACTTTGAAATTTTGTTGGGATTCGAGAGAACTAGTATTAATTACCATTATAACTACAACATACCTTATTATTCATTTGGATCAACCGTCTTGTTGCGTACGAGCTCAATCCGAAAACCATTACTATCGTTTGGTGGCATTTCGTAGTCTTGAAGCGACATCATGGCAATCATTGCACTGCGAAGATCCGAGTACTGAATGAATGCAACACACGAGGTGTTTTTCTTTTGAACGTCGACACTTCTGAATCCGGGGTAGACTTCGAAGACTTCGCGGAGCTGATTCATGTTCACATCAGTCGGTAGATTGATGACGGAGATGGTTGAGTAGGCGGGAGTCGTAGCTTGGTTAGAGTGTAGGACATCAAAAAGCAATACGTGTTTCGTGTCAGTAGAAAAGCGTTGAACATGAAGCGAGAGTCCATTTTCCATCAAAATGATGATATAATAGGCATCATGCTGACACTCCAAATACTGTTGGTTCAGTGCGGTGAAGACCTCGTCAATACGCTCCGCCGATGGAATACCAAAAATGAAGCAAGTTCCAGCTTCTCTGCCCTTCTGCACCACATCGTTGATCCATGTCAACCACCCATTCGTCGTCAGGAAGTTTACAGCATGGTTTTGATAGAAGGTGCATTCCAACTCTAGCAATTCAAAAAGCCAGTTTTGGTTGCAACCACAGTTATGCATGACTACTTGCTTGGCGCTTTTCAGCATTCCACACATGTCTCCGCAATAGAGCTCTGTGCCCTCGATGTATAAATATTCCAGTGGGCCACTAGAAGCGTCGAGCAATGGTGACAAAAGTTCTTGGAGTCCTCTACAAAAATCGTCAGAGGTGACGATCATACAGGGAATCCGAATTTTCAAGTCAACCGGAAATCTCAGAATCTTGTCAGTTCGGAACTGCCATGTCTCAATGTTCACAGGGTCGATTCTTCCTTCGAAAAACTTTGTGAAGAGGTACTTGACTGCTTTGTGAAGTTTCTTATCATATTTGACTCTCTCCATTCTGAGCGTCCTTCCATCTTTGGTCACATACAAATGGATGAATGCTTCAAATAGAGGCTTCGTCTTGTTTCTCTTGTGGAGAGATGGTTCCAAGTATTCCTCTTTGGCCTCCATGTCTTCCTTCTTGGACCGATAAATCTGCTGGAAGCTGAGTTCAAATTCAACCGAATGCAGCAGATCTTCAGGTACTTCTTGTCCGATATTCGTCTCTTGCAAGAACGCCTGGCATCTTCTCATTTTTCTCGTGTCCAATTTTTGGTAGTCATGATCCGCAAAGCTTCCAAGACGTGTTGTAAGACTTGTCATCCAGTTCAGAAAAATTTTCAGTTTTTCTATCTCTTCTCTATAGTTGCGTCGTCTTAAACTAGCCGTCCAATCTTCGTCCGGAGATCTCGATCTCCTCCTCAAATTGATGTCTCCAGGCAGCAAGGCCCTCTGAGAGTCGAAATCCCTGCCTCCATATCGATTTACATCATGACCTACTCCGCCGCGTTCGCAGTTTAACTTTGCCATTGGACGAGAGCGATTGTCCAAATACTGGACAAAGACTTTCAGCGAATACGTGACTTCGTTAATTGAGAAGGTGTTGTTTTTCTCCGTCACGAGACTCTCAATTTTCAATGGGGATGTTTTTTCGGCTACACGCAAAGATGGGCATTTATGAGCCAATTCGAATCTGAAAAAAAAACTCATAAGGAAAATTTTGAACAGGCCACGAGAAGGTTTGTTAATTAGGAGCTCTAATGAAATTATTGCTGAACTTTGAATTCTGCGCCGTTGTGCAAAATATGGTGAAAACATAACGTTTCTGGAAAGATTATTTCACTGGAAAAAAATTTGGAATATTTTCTCTAAAATTTAAAAATTGCATACATCACAGGTTTTCTATGAGAATTTGAACTGAATCGAACTATTATCAGACTAATAGTTTTCAAAAACTTCTCTCCAAGTGACGTCTACGTCTGGGAAAATTTTGGAGATTCTCAAAGTTTTTCTGTATTCAAAAGTCTGTCGGTGTAGAACACTGTAGAGTTTGTGTGAGTTTGAGCAAAATTGCGGATTCATAAACAAATGGGTGAGTAGTAAGCCAAAATGTCGTTCTATTTATGTGCAAATTTAGAAAACATTTTCAGATGCAGTGGGAAACGGGATTTCTGGTCAACAGAGCTTATATTATTAAGAAAAGATAAATCTTCTCACCTCTTATTCGCTTCCATATGCGTGATTACAGTCTTCCAACTGGAGTACGACCAAGGATAAAATGCCATTTCGAGTTCTGCAATGATATTTTGGGTTGACGATAATGCAAAAACCAAAGAGAAAGTCAATCACGACGACGAGAACGATGGTGAGAGAGAAGGATGATGGGATAACAAAAGAGACGGAGAAGATGTCCATAGATTGGAGAGTCGCAACCGGCAGATAGTGATCTTCTGGCTAGTATCCAAACGGTCACCATTCGCGCGCACACGCACGCGCACCACGAGATAGAATCGAAACAACCAGTAGTCAAGCAACGAGTGAACCCGACTAACCAGCAGGATTCCGGACCAGCAGGGGTCTTGAGAATTCGATAAAAAAGTTGGCCATAGGTACATTTCTACATGCTGAAAACAATGAAAAAAAATTGGCTGCCCTTCGGTAACCAGAAGCCCGAAATTTCGTCTGAAAGTTTCAGCTAAAATTGGATGATTTTCGATCACCTCTCTCCCCTATGTTTTCCTGCTGAAGAGATTTCGATACCAGCGTAGTGTTCTGGACAACATTCTTACGTGTGTCCCAGAACTTCCAAAAGTTTGAACTATGAGCATAATCAGTTACCAGTCGGTTTACGCCCCGCTCACGCGGGGCTCCACCTCCTGGCCTTCGCTTGCATCTGCGTTCTTGAGCCTGCGGCTCTTTTGTCAGGGCCTCCGGCCCTTCCCACCGGAACTCTGAAGCCTGTGGCTTTATTGTCAGGGCCTCTGGCCCTTCCCTCCGGAACTCTGAAGCCTGTGGCTTTATTGTCAGGGCCTCCGGCCCTTCCTTCCTGAACTCTGAAGCCTGTGGCTTCATTGTCAGGGCCTCTGGCCCTTCCCTCCGGAACTCTGAAGCCTGTGGCTTCATTGTCAGGGCCTCCGGCCCTAACCCTCTCTCTTCTGATGTCTGTCGTTTCTTCGTCCGGCATCCGGCTCTTTCTTATATTTTTATGACTTCTGTTTTGAACAAATCAAAAATCTAACTGTATGGGCATTATCCCCAGATATCCAGATATCTACTGAGAAAATTTCATGAAAGTCGGCCAACGTTGAGTATAAGAAAGGGTGTGCTACACATAATGGGCATTGAGTTGCAGGAAAAAAACTGTAACTTGCTCAGTTTTAGAGATTTGAAAATGCCAAGCATATGGGCATTATTCCCAATATTTCAGAAACAAACTGGCAAAATTTCAAGAGAATCGGACTATTTTGAGTATGAGAAAGGGTGCGCTACACATTTGTCGTTTCAAAATTGTCAGAGTGAACACCGGAGAATGGGAAAAAAGCTGTAACTTTTTTAATTTTTGGATTATAAAAAATTGAAACATACTGGCATTTATTACAAAAAATTTCCAATCTTTTGGTGCTAATATCAATCAAATCGGTGCACAAAGAGATAAGGTACAACTGGCAATGTCCAAACAAACATACGGTTTGATAAAAGTGCTGTAACTTACTCAATTTTTGAGATACAGAAATTCTGAGCATACGGGCATCATCCCCAAGTTTTCAGTAATAAACTGGCAAAATTTCAAAAGAATCGGTTTATTTTGAGTATAAGAAAGGATGCGCTACACATTTGTCGTTCCAAAATTGCCAAAATTAGTACTGAGAAAACGGAAAAAGAGCCGTAACTTGCTCAATTTTCAACGTATAAAAAATTGAAACATACGGGCATTATCTACAAAAACATTCTAATTTTTTGGTACTAAAACCAAAAGAATCGGTCCAGAAAGAGATGAGTTACAGCTGGCGACACATTTTTCAAGTTTTCAAATGTTATTAGTAAAGATTGTAGTTCCTCTCGCTCAACTTTTTATTGATTGCAGTCATAACATAATGAGAGGAGAATCGCAGAACAGAAGGTTTGCACAATCAATCACGACGACGAGAACGATGGTGAGACAGAATGATGGTGGGATAACAAAAAAGATGAACAAGATGTCCATAGATTGGAGAATCGCAAACGGCAGATAGTGATCTTCTGGATAGTATCCAAATGGTCACCATTCGCGCGCACACGCACGCGCAACACATGATGGAATCGAAATAACTAGTCCAGCAAAGGGTGAACCCGACTAGCCAGCAGGAGCCCAGACCAGCAGGGGTCTCCAGAATTCGATAAAAAAGTTGGTCATATGTACATTTCTACATGCAGAAAACCATGAAAAAAAAATCAACTGCCCGGTCGGTAACCAGAAACCCAAAATTTCATCTGAAAGTTTCAGCGAAAATTGTATGATTTTCGATCACCACTATACTTTATGCCCTTCAGTGGAGCAGATTTTGATACTAGCGTAGTGTTTTTGACAACATTCTTATGCATCTCTCGAAACTTCCAAAAGTTTGCATTGTGAAAATAATCGGTTATTCGAGTTCTTCTCGCCCAACTTTTTATTGGTTGCAGTTATAACATTGGGAGAGGAGAATTGCGGACAGCAGAAGGTTTGCACATGCAGTTTCCCACCATTGTTGTCCATTGTGTTCACCTAGAAAAGTGACAAGTGATGATGGATGACGGTCTTCTCGCGCGCAATCTCTGCGAGGGTGCAGTCATTCATTAGTCTTCCCCTCCACCTTTCGTTCTTTACTCCCATCGCTCTCATTTATCGTTTTTCATTGAATTTCGAGAACATAGACTCTCCAATTCTTGAGTTTTAGTTTTGCAGATTCATAGATGTGAGTTCATGAACCAGTAGCAATTTTGAAAGTTTTAGCATCAAATTTTTTTTCAAATTGAGCGACTTTATGATGATGAGTAGATTTGATAGACTCTAGATCAATCTGTAGGTCACCTCATTAGCGGTTTTCTTATAACTAGTTTGAATTTTAAATCAAAAGGCTATAAGTCTGTACTCCCACGTTGTAACTACCTAATCTGTGTGCAGTTCTCTTTGTGGTGGGTGGGTATGCGTGAGGACACCTTCTGTCAAATCCACATTCCCGGAGGCTGGGGTTATTGAGTGTACGACCTAGTGCTCTATAAAAGGGGCAGAAAGTTGTTTATACGACAATCCCAATCCGTTTCTCATTTGCGGGTTGCTAAGCATTGCTCATCCTTTTTTCCATAATAACATCTCCCGCGCAGTTTGCCCTCCTTCCTTATCGACGCACAAGACCTTTTCGATATACATTAAACCGTATTAAATTTCCAGTCATGAAAATGGAACTCAGTCGCAAACGGAAGATGACGGACTCGATCGAGTCGTTGAGCCCTGTGTCATCAGACGCAGCGGATTCATCTCAAGTCCGCACTTTGTTCGTCTCGGGACTTCCGACGGACGCAAAACAGCGAGAGCTCTACTTGCTCTTCCGTGGATATCGTGGATACGAGAGAGCGCTTCTCAAGGTGACATCGAAAAACGGAAAGTCGACGTCGCCTGTCGGATTCGTCACGTTTGTTAGTCAACAGGATGCGCAGGAAGCGATGGAGTTGTTGCAAGGTAAGTGGGGTCAAAGGGTAAGGAGGACTAAATAGGTTACCTGCTTTTATAGTTTTTGAGAATGAGCAGTGTAGTCGATGTGGCCCTTGGATGAGAGTCATATCACTCAAGAGGTTTTGCAAAGAATATCAACAATCAACTATTCTTATCAAATCCAACTGGCCTTATTTCAGGTGTCCGCTTCGATCCGGAATGCACACAAATCCTCCGACTCGACTTTGCTAAATCGAACACAAAGGTAGCAAGAATCTCACCTCCACTCCAGCAATCCGCACCAGCCGCCGCCACCGCCGCTGTTCCACAGTTAATGGCACCACTCCAACCGTCGGAATTGTTCTACGATCCACAATCAGCTCTCCTAAACGAGCATCCACTTCTGGCTCTATCACTTCCCCACTTACAAGCTGCACAGGCACTCCAAGCAGCCTACATGCCGGCGTCACTCCAGCAATACACTCAAGCACTGTACGCGGCTCAGATGCAGAATCAAGCAGTCGCGGAAGCAGGTAGGAGATCTGGAACTTTGAATCCGATAGAGCACATTTGCATTTGAGAACCCCAAAATAGTACCCACACGTAACACAAACAGATTTGTCCATAATATCCCAACTTTAAAACCAATGTTCATGTTTTCAGATGTCTACACTACCCAACACTCGAAACCAGCTTCTGCTTGCTCGACTCTCTTCGTAGCCAATTTACCGGCTCATGTGAATATGGATCAGTTCCGCGAAGTCTTCAAAACTTATCCCGGATTCACACGTCTCCGCTTTCACAAGAAGAACCACTCGAGTGTCGCTTTCGTCGAGTACTCGGATTTGCAGAGTGCAACAGTGGCGATGATGTCGCTTCAAGGCCACAAGGTGTCGCCGAACGATCGAGGAGGTCTTCGTATTGAGTTCGCAAAGAGCAAGATGGCTGATGCGAATGGTTAACAAGGTATGTTATGAATTATATCATTCATGGGCCGATATGGATCGCGAATTAGAGGCGCTTGGTGTTGAATGTTTTTACAGTGTTTTTCGAACGAAAACCACATGAACTCCCATCTTGTCTATTACGCGTTTTCTCATCATTCCTATTTTTTCGAATTTCAGCAACACCAAAACAAACCATACACCGTCTCTCCAGAAGCAGAAAGATTTCGCTCTACCGTTTTTCGAATCTCCAGTTTGTTCTTTTCTTTCTCTTAACAATACCCACTTCACGAAATTCCCCAAAAATCCCAATCCGAATTCTGAAATTTTCATTTCATTCACTATTAGGATTGAAACATTCCATTCTTTAATTTTATCCTTTTTTGTGAATGATAAAATCACAAAAAGTTTCCCTCTCCCTCCTCCCCCCTCTTCCGTAAATGTACATTTCCTGTGATTATTTCCTCTCCTTGATTCTCATTTTTCTCCTTCTCCCAAAAACATTGTATCTCAACACACTGCATCAATTTTATTTGAAATTCTGATTCTTTGTTGTTTGTCATAAATGTGGGTAGCAAAATGAATATACAATTTGAAAAACTGAGACAGTGACTCGCAAAACATCAGATTTTTTCGGAGGTCGATTTTATTTTGACCAAGATTATGATACAATGTTGAACCCAAAGTACAGTGTGTTGCATATCTTCAAGTTTTTTTCCTTCCACACAATTTGCGTTTCTCGCAGACACTTTTCCAGAGATTGTCTGTGTCCTGCACCTTGCCCTATTTTTATCCAGGTGCGTGCAACTCTAATTTTTGCCTATGTGCGAACCCCACATAGAGAGCAATTCAACGTATGGGTACGCAACAGATGGATAACTGTGTTGTCTACGTTACTCACTCCTCCATCCTACCTTTCTCATTCTTTCATGTGATCGACCAATCGTTCACGAGCCCAGAACACTTGTGCGCACAAATGGCCTTGACCCCGTACACGCACACACAATGGCAGAATGGTCCACAGACGGGTGTCGACAGCGTCAGTTGCAAATCACTACAATTGTTTTTATTGATTTCATGTTTACAGGGTGGCTTTTAATTACTGCAACGGATTCAAAGTGCTGTAACTTCTCCGAAAATACTCCAATCAACTTGAAATTTCGTTTAAAGTATATTGAAACAACCATAATCAAGATGATATTAAAATTTTTTCATTGTGACTTTGTTGTCTCTTACAAAATCCATCAGTTTGTTTGAAATCGGACCCACTACGGCACGGTGGTACTTTTGAGATATCCAGGTCCATCCTGACTCGAAACTTTCATTCAATGACTTCAAATTGGGATTTGGATGTGCCCGAACTGTCG
>LR546165.1:0-104803 GCA_900536305.3 Caenorhabditis sp. 40 LS-2015 | reverse complement strand
GCCACTGGAGTTCATTTCGTTTTGTGCGCGTCGCCAGAACTGTCATCGCGGCAGCGAGGTCCGCAAACACCGCTGATGCGCCCGCATTATTTTGACAATAATGTTTTAGGATCACTGTCTCTCCAAGATCACCACAGCAGCTGATATTCGTTCAGTTGTGCTTGACGACCACAGCGACATGGACCACTTTGTTGTTGGAGAATTGATGCTGAAGTCGTTGGCTCTCAACGAGAAATAAGCAGAATTCTGAGTCAATATAATTTTTTGTCGATTTTCATTTGTTTTTCGTCATATTGTAAGGGGTTGACGCCTACCAGTCTCCCCAACACCCAGCTGTCACATCCCACATCAAAGTTGCTTTTTCCAGGCCTCGGAAAGCCAAAACCGCCGTTTGATGTCTGCGTCTCCTCGATTCGCGCACTCTCTCTCGTCGCGCAGCAACGGCANACCGCCGTTTGATGTCTGCGTCTCCTCGATTCGCGCACTCTCTCTCGTCGCGCAGCAACGGCACAGCAACGGCGCTCCACCGAACCACCGAGATTCTCCCTACAAATCTGCCGCTCTTTTCGAGCCTGTCTGGCGTCTCCACTCTCTCGCGAGCAGTATAAAAGGCGAGATTTCGCTCATTCGAGACGGTTCTTTCGACTTTTACTCACTTTATGCATTTCCCACCCCATGACCTTATTCTACCCATGCATTGTATCGGCCCAGCGTCTCCTCTCATGTAGCCTCTTAGCATAATAAACCTATAACCCACCCATAACAAACGCGTTGTTTACTGGTAGCAAGCGAGTGCAATCGATCTTATATCGATTGTGTTAAGATCCACCCCTATTTCGCGCTTTCATTTTAGGTTTTCGGTTTATCTTTTCGCTTTTCTCTACACAATATTTTCGCTCGCCTTTACTTACGCATTTTTCTCTATTTCTCTTCCTTTTCTAGTCATACGTAGGGCTAGTTTAGTGTTTAGAATTTAGTTAAATTTTTAGTCTGAGTCTGGGGCGCGCATAGTAATCGTTTAAGCTTAGTTTTCGTAGCATTAAGTGCGCAGTCGGAGTGTCACGATCCCTGCGTCTCTTCTTAATCTACTTTCTCTAATTACCCCGTCGGAGCGATTATCGATTAGCTCATTTTATTTGACTTTTCGCTCCTTAAAACATTCCCCTTCCCGCCCGGCGGTTTGCCGGCGGGACCTCGCAATAATTTCTCCGCAGTTTTCAGCTTGGGAGACANTTCCCACCCCATGACCTTATTCTACCCATGCATTGTATCGGCCCAGCGTCTCCTCTCATGTAGCCTCTTAGCATAATAAACCTATAACCCACCCATAACAAACGCGTTGTTTACTATATGTTGTTGAATTCGAATTAAAGTTTGAAAATTGGAATTTTTTACATTTTTTGTTTGAAATCGTTTGAAAATCGACTTTTTGGTTCTCTTTGCTATCAAAAATTTGTAATTTCTGCCTAACCTTCCAACGACCGAGTTTTCCTGCACCGGTCGGGTTATTCTTCGCCGACTCCTCCCATTGGCTTAGTTTTATCCACTGAGATTTTCCTAGGCCACCGATTCTTGCTCATTGTAATTTTACAGCTAGCAATGCGACAATCCTGGCCAGTTTACATCTCGAAATCTTTGATTTCGAGCCAAGAAACATGTCGTCGATTATCAAACTGAACGTCGGCGGTCAAATTTTCCAAACCACCAAATCGACGCTGACCAAATTCGATGGATTCTTCAGAACCATGCTGGAGACTGATGTTCCGGTGAGTCGGAAATCTGAAAAATTTGAGAAAATGGCTCCGGTGGCCGAGTTTTTTGAACCTGAAAAAGTTAAGCCGTGGTACTCTAAAATGCTCATAACTCGTTTTAGCTTCAAGCTATCACGTTTTTAATGCTTCCAATCGACTTAAAATAGTTTTTTACACACTTTAGAGTTATCGGAAATTTCGTGGACGAATTTTTCGAAATTTGGATTTCTAGGCCATCACTTTAAAATTCTCAAATACCGACCAGAACTCGACTTATTATCGAATTCTAAATTTTCGACTACTACTGGCCGAACTTTTCCCCCTATTAGAAAACTTCGGCCACCAAATCGCCCAAGTTTCGCAGGTCACTCGCGACGAGAACCAGCACGTCTTCATCGATCGTTCGCCTCGTCACTTCGAGCTGATACTGAATTTTATGAGAGACGGCGACGTCGCTCTCCCGTCGACGTCTTCTGCTCAGGAGATTCTGGAGATTCAGAAGGAAGCACAGTACTATTTGCTGGACGGGCTGGTGGAAGTGTGCTCAGCGAGAATGCTAGAAATCGAAAAATCGAAAATTCCGGCGGAGGAGAATTCGGCGGTGAAGTTGAGATTCATCGAGAACGAGGATCAGAAGTTGCAACTGATCGCTGATATCGTTGATAAGGTTGGTTTCGAGTGATGGCCTAGTTTTGGATTTCTAGGCCACCAACGACAATAATTTTCAGCCACTGCTCATTGTCTACTTCGATCTCAGCGACCGTCTGCCATACGACTTTTCGATCCAATCGTTCATGAGTATCTACCAGTATTCCTTCACCATCTACTTCAGTAAGCTTTTTTGCTGTCGCAGATGCGCTCCATTGAGAATTTTCCGCCAAATATCTTCAATTTTTCTAGAGTCCTACGAATGCGCCGACGATGGCGACAGTTCCGACTGGTTCTACAAAATCTACGACAACCGTAATGGAATGGCGAAATGGGGTCTGTTGGAGGACGCGAGCTCGGATTTCAGCCACTACTGGAACACTTGCCGCAACAAGTTGAAGAAGCCGAAAAAAAATCGTCGCCATTAAATTTTTGAATCGATTTCTCGAATAAAAATTGTTGATTTTTTTTTCACAAAAAATATTGATTTTTTTGCTTTCCAAACATGTAGATTTTCATCGGAAGATATCTTTGAGAGACTTGTCCATGCTCCGCCCCTTTTCAGCGCATTTTGAAATGTTGAAAAGTTTCTCGAAACTACTGAAATCGGCGCTGTTCTATAGGGCGCATTTGCTTTGATTTCATTCGGGAATTAAAAATGAGCAATTTCTGTTTCCTCAAGAGTCGCCAATTTCGCTCTATTGCGAATTGGCCGTTTCGTTTTACTGTACATTGCTCATCCTTCACTCCGAACTAAAATTTCTTGATTTTCCGTCGCTTTCTGTCGCCTGATTGCGCAAACAGTTTTCGTAAACGCTGAAATAGTTTTCATAATCGATTTTCTTTAAGATTCTGACACCAAAAATAGATTTTTCGCTTCGTTTAGAACAATTTGAAATCGTTTTTTTCAGCTAACAAAAAATGACGACTGCGGAGAAGGAATTTGTGCTGGAACATGTGTTCAAGAAAATCTCAAACATCAAGGATCAGAAGTGGCAGTATTCTCCAATTAAAGAGCATTTTGGAATTCCGTGGTCAGTAAATTAATCTTGAACGGATTCTAAAGACCCCTAATCATTTAAATTGAGATACATTCATGTTTCAGGAAAATTGGTGCACAGCGCAAAACGGACCATCTTGCATCGTTTTTGTACTGCGAAAAGGAGAAAGACAAAGAGTGGTCGATTGAAACATGGTTTGAGATCAAATTAAGTGCAGCCAATGGAAAGCCGTGTTCGAAAGACGATAAACACATTTTCAAAAGCAATGAGGCGACTCGGGGTTGGCATCAGTTCATCAAATGGAAGGATATGATGAAGGACTACGTTATCGATGACACTCTGACTGTTGAAGTTCGTGTGAAAATCAAGAAAATGACTGGAATCAAAACGAAGGAGAATCTGATGAATTTTGACGAATCGACCAAAGAATTCTCTAATGTGGTCTTGGTTGTCGAGAATCGAAAGTTCCATGTCTTGAAACAGGTATGCTTTGATTAATGTGGCCTAGAAATCTCGGCTTTTGGAATGTTAGTTGATGAAATAAACTTCAGCACCTTGCCCGCTATTCGACCATCTTCAAAACGTTGCTTCTCGGAAAAACCGAAGAATCGAAGCAATCAGAAGTCACTCTTCAGAACGTCAACCCCCATGACTTCCAGAACTTTCTCGAAGTGCTTCATGGAGAACCGGCGATCGATGGTAGATCAAAGAGAGGATGTTCGCTCTATTGACAATTCGTTTTTCAGATGACACAGTGGAAGGTATTCTGAAAATCGCGGAGATGTACGACTCGCCCGTCTGTGTCAAGCGATGTGAGCAGTTTTTGATGGAAAAATCTCAAAGATCGATGGTCGGCAAGTTCGGAATTTCGATGAAATTCAAATTGGAGAATCTGAAGGAGAAATGCATCGCCGACATCAAAACAACTGGCGATCTTAAAACAGTCGTCAACACGAGTATCGATGAAATCGATTTGGACACTGCGAAGACTGTTCTTCGCAAATTTGTTTCTCTCTGAATATGTTGTTGTCGAAAATTTTTATCAAGCTTTTTACTGCTTTCTAATAAAGCTATTTACATTCACCATTACTGTTTTTGCCTTGTTCAAACTGTAAAATCGGTGATTAGTACTTGGAAAGATCGTAGTATCTTTCGCCAACAACAGTGTTTTCTCCTGTTAGCCTCGAAACAAATTCGGTGCTGTTCGATAGGGCGCATTTGCTTTGATTTTGTTCAGAAATTTAGCGTAAGCAATTTCAGTTTCATCAAGACACCAAGTTCGCTCCATTGCGAATTCGCCGTTTCGTTGTAGTGTATTACCCAAACGTGAAAAAACGCAACTGCGCCCCACCGCACTAGCACGTTAACGACCATGCGCCTTTAAGGTTTTCCCACCATTTTCGAGAATATCTTCGTTTGTTTACATAGCCTTTATTCAGAGGAATTTTTTGATCAATAATTTTCAAAAATAGTGCAGAAACCTTGAGGCCGCAAGGTCTTTAAAGGAGGATTCCGGCAAAAATTTTTATTGCTTAAAAATATGTAATCAAGGGTGCTGATTCCAAAAATCATAATGAAAACGCTCAAAAACTGCTCTAAACACCCGAAAAACCGCCTCAAAGAGACCATTTTCGAAGAAGGTTGCCCCACTTGGCCACAACGGTTTTTGTCAGTTTTTCGCCGTTTTTCCCAATTTTTTTTGTTAAACTTGACGATTTGTAATTTGTTCACTCATTTTTGTTATTTTTTCATGTTTTAATTCGAAATTTTCCGAAAAAAACGACGAAATATGGACAAAAACCGTTGTGGCCAAGTGGGGCAACTTTCTTCAAAACTGGCCTCTTTGAGGCGGTTTTTCGGGTGTTTACAGCAGTTTTTGAGCGTTTTCATTATGATTTTCGGAATCAGCACACTTGATTACATATTTTAAAGCAATAAAAATTTTTGCCCGGACTCCTCCTTTAACGTGCTAGTGCGGTGGGGTGCGGTTGCCCCTTTTCCCGTTTGGGTGATACATTGCTCATCCTAAACTCCGAACTAGAAAATTCAATTTGTTCGCCGCTTCTAATCGCGCAGACAGTTTTCGGGGACGCTGAAATAATTTTCATAATTGATTTGCCTTGACATTTTGACACATAAAATGAATTTTCGAGGTATTTCGTTGCAAAAGCAGGCTTCGTGTTGAAATCAGTATCGAACAATTTGAAATTTTTTTTTTCAGCTAACAAAAAATGACGACTGCTGAAAAAGAATTTGTGATTTCTGACGTCATCAAGAATGTATCGAATATGAAAGACAACGTGTTTCATTATTCTCCGACCGAAGAGCATTTTGGAATTCCGTGGTGAGGAAATTAAGCTTACAATTAAACAAGCTCTAATCACTCCTGATCATTCGAATTGAGAAATTTTCATGTTTCAGGGAAATCTGTGCGCAACGCAAAACGGACCATCTTGCATTGTATTTGTACTGCGAACCGGAGAAAAAAGAGAAAGAGTGGTCGATTGAAGCTTCGTATGAGATCAAATTAAGTGCAGTCAATGGGAAGCAGTTTTCGAAAAATAGTAAATACATTTTCAAAAGCAATGAGGCGGATTGGGGTTGGCATCAGTTCATCAAATGGAAGGATATGATGAAGGACTACGTTATCGATGACACTCTGACTGTTGAAGTTCGTGTGAAAATCAAGAAAATGACTGGAATCAAAACGAAGGAGAATCTGATGAATTTTGACGAATCGACCAAAGAATTCTCTAATGTGGTCTTGGTTGTCGAGAATCGAAAGTTCCATGTCTTGAAACAGGTATGCTTTGATTAATGTGGCCTAGAAATCTCGGCTTTTGGAATGTTAGTTGATGAAATAAACTTCAGCACCTTGCCCGCTATTCGACCATCTTCAAAACGTTGCTTCTCGGAAAAACCGAAGAATCGAAGCAATCAGAAGTCACTCTTCAGAACGTCAACCCCCATGACTTCCAGAACTTTCTCGAAGTGCTTCATGGAGAACCGGCGATCGATGGTAGATCAAAGAGAGGATGTTCGCTCTATTGACAATTCGTTTTTCAGATGACACAGTGGAAGGTATTCTGAAAATCGCGGAGATGTACGACTCGCCCGTCTGTGTCAAGCGATGTGAGCAGTTTTTGATGGAAAAATCTCAAAAATCGATGGTCGGCAAGTTCGGAATTTCGATGAAATTCAAATTGGAGAATCTGAAGGAGAAATGCATCGCCGACATCAAAACAACTGGCGATCTTAAAACAGTCGTCAACACGAGTATCGATGAAATCGATTTGGACACTGCGAAGACTGTCCTTCGCAAATTTGTTTCTCTTTGAAAATGTTGTTGTCGCGAATTTTTACCCAAGTTTTTTACTGCTTTCTAATAAACTTATTTAAATTTAACATCACTTATTTGCCTTGTTCAACCTGTAAAAGCGATGACCAGTACTTGCAAAGATCGCAAAATACTTCGCAGCAACAGTGTTTCCTCCAGATAGCCTCGAAACTATTTCGGCGCTTCGTTTTTTTTTCATAAATTCACAGTGAGTAATTTCGGTTTTCTCAAGATAATCACCAAGTTCGCCCTATTGCAAAGTCGCCGTTCCGTTGTACCGTGCATTGCTCATCCTAAGCTCGATAACTTGAATTTTCCGTCGCTTCCAATTGCGCAAACAGTTTTCGTGGACGCTGAAATAGTTTTCATATTTAATCGAGAATTTGACACTGAAAATGCATTTTTCGTTTCGTTTCGAACAATTTGAATGTTTTTTTTTCAGCTAACAAAAAATGACGACTTCTGAAAAGGAATTCATGTTAACTCATGACTTCAAGAAAATCTCGAGTTTGAAGAATAGAAAGAATGTTCTTTCTCCGATCGAAGAGCATTTCGGAATTCCATGGTAAGGAAATTAATCTTGAACAAACTCAAACAACTCCTAATCATTCAAATTGAGATGCTTTCATGTTTCAGGAAAATCGAAGCGAAACGCTATAAGGACCATCTCGGATTGTTTTTGCACTGCGAGCCGGAACTGGACGAAGACAAAGATTGGTCGATCGAAGTTGGGTTCGAGGTGAAATTCAGTGCAGTCATTAGGAAGCCGGTTTCGAAAACAATGGTTTTTTTCAAAAAATGCGATCACATTTTCGAAAGCACTGCGGCGAAATCGGGCTGGCCAAAGCTTATCACATGGGAAGATATGATGAAGGACTACGTTATTGATGGCAATTTGAAAGTGGAATTCCGTGTGAAGATCCGGAAAATGACTGGAATCATTTTGAGCGAGAACAAGGAGAATCTGATGAATTTTGACGAATCGACCAAAGAGTTCTCCGATGTCGTTCTGATTGTCGAGAATCGAAAGTTCCATGTCTTGAAACAGGTAAGCTTCGAATCACGTGGCCTGGAAAACTCTGCATTTGGAAAATGGGGGAATCAAGTAAATTTCAGCACCTTGCTCGCTACTCGACCTTCTTCAAAACTCTGCTGATGGGAAAATGCGAAGAATCTGGAAAATCAGAAGTCACTCTCCAAAACGTCTACCCCCATGACTTCCAGAATTTTCTCGAAGTTCTTCATGGAGAACCGGCGATCGATGGTAATTCAGAAGAGAATGTGCGCTCTATTGATAGTTCGTTTTTTCAGATGACACGGTGGAAGGAATTCTGAAGATCGCGGAGATGTACGGCTCGCCCGTCTGTATCAAGCGATGTGAGCAGTTTCTGATGGAAAAATCCCAGAAATCAATGGTCGGCAAGTTCGGAATTTCAATGAAATTCGAATTGGAGAATCTGAAGGAGAAATGCATTGCCGAAATCAAGACAACTGGCGACCTCAAAACAATCGTCACCAAGAATATCGATGAAATCGATTTGGCCACTGCGAAGACTGTCCTTCGCAAATTTGTTTCTCTCTGAAAATTTTGTTGTCGCCAATTTTTACTCAAGTTTTTTACTGCTCTCTAATAAACCTATTTACATTTATCATCATTTTTTCTGCCTTGTTCAACCTGTAAAATCGGTAACCGGTACTTGGAAAGATCTTAAAATCGTAATTACGCTGGACGTGCTTCAAAATCTCCCTGCGTTTTTTCGAGCTCCCCGAATAATTTTTTTTTACCTGAAGCCAGAAACCAACAGCAGCTTTTTTTCCAGATAACCGAAAAATGACGACTACTGAAAAAGAATTCCAGCTCATTCATTTCTTCAAAAATGTTTCGAGCATGAAAGATGAGGAGAAACAATATTCTCCAATCGAAGAGCATTTTGGAGTTCCGTGGTAAGACAAAGATATGCAAGAACTCTCTTGAATAGAACCTGCTTTTTTTTTCAGGAAAATCAATGCGACACGCAGAGCAGATCATCTTGCATTGTATTTGCACTGTCTTCAAGAGAACAATGACAAAGAGTGGACGATTGAAGTTTGGAGAGAAGGAAAAATAAGATCAAAGAACGGGGAAACTCACTCAAAAGCGGGCAAAGTTGTTTTCAAAAGTACAGATAAATTTAGTGGCTGGGGTTGGACAGAGTTCATCAAATGGGAAGAAGTGATGAAGGACTACGTGGTCGATGACACTCTGAAAGTTGAAGTCCATGTGAAGATCAAGAAAATGACTGGAATCCCAAAGAAGAATCTGATGAATTTCGACGAATCTACCAAAGAGTTTTCCGATGTCGTTCTGGTTGTCGAGAATCGAAAGTTCCATGTCTTGAAACAGGTAAGCTTCGAATCACGTGGCCTAGAAATCTCTGCATTTGGAAAATAAGGGAATCAATTAAATTTCAGCACCTTGCTCGCTACTCGACTTTCTTCAAAACGCTGCTCCTGGGAAAATCCGAAGAATCTGGAAAATCGGAAGTCACTCTTCAGAACATCGCACCCGACGACTTCCAGAACTATCTCGAACTTCTTCATGGAGAACCAGCGATCGATGGTAGATCAGGAAAGAATGTGCGCTCTATTGACAATTCGATTTTCAGATAGTACTGTGGAGGGAATTCTGAAGATCGCGGAGATGTACGATTCGCCCGTCTGTCTCAAGCGATGTGAGCAGTTTCTGATGGAAAAATCCCAGAAATCGATGGTCGACAAGTTTGGAATTTCGATGAGATTCAAATTGGAGATGCTGAAGGAAAAATGCATCGCCAATATCCAAACAACTGGCGATCTGAAAACAGTCGTTAACACGAGTATCGATGAAATCGACTTGGCCACGGCGAAGACTGTTCTTCGCAAATTTGTTTCTCTCTGAAAATTTTGTTGTCGCAAATTTTTATCAAGTTTTTTACTGCTTTCTAATAAACTTATTTACATTCATCATCACTTTTTTTCGCCTCGTTCAAACTGTAAAATCGGTGACCAGTACTTGAAAAAATCGTGAAATCTTTTGCCAACAATAGTGTTTTATCCAGAAGGCCTCGAAACTAATTCGGCTTTTTTCGATAAGGCGCATTTGTTTAGATTTTTTTCAGAAAATGAAATATAAGCAATTTCAGTTCCCTCAAGACTCACTTAATGCGCTCTATTGCAAAGTCGCCGTTTCGTTATACTGTACATTGCTCATCCTAAACTCCGAACTCTAAAATTCAAACTTTCCGCCGATTCTAATTACGCAAGCATTTTTCGTGGTTGCCTTGAGATTTTGACAAAAAAAAATGAATTTATCATTTGTAGCCAAAGCCAGTCTCGTGTTGAAGACAGTTTCGAACACTTTGAAAAGGTTTTTTTCCAGCTAACAAAAAATGACGACTGCTGAAAAAGAATTTGTGCTCACACATGTGATCAAGAATATTTCGAGTATGAAAAATGAAGAAGACATGCGTTCTCCAGCTGAAGAGCATTTTGGAGTTCCATGGTAAGAAGACAATTCAGATCCACTTTAGATATCTGAGTTGAGAATAGACTGAATCTTCTCTCAACTTTTAAAGCTGACTATTGTATATCCGTACTCGTGTTTTCAGCAAAACCGGTATTAAGCGCAAAGAAGACTATCTCGGATTGTATTTGTACTGCAAAGAGGAGAAAAAAGACAAAGAGTGGTTGATTGAAGTTCGGCAAGAAGGAAAAATAAGAGCAAAGAACGGAAAAACTCACTCAATGGCATGCGAATTCATTTTCAAAAGCACAGATGATTTTGATGGCTGGGGCTGGGGTAAGTTCATCGAATGGAAAGAAATGATGAAGGAGTACGTGGTCGATGACACTCTGAAAGTGGACATTCGTGTGAAGATCAAGAAAATGACTGGAATTCCGAAGAAGAATCTGATGAATTTCGACGAATCGACCAAGGAGTTTTCTGATGTCGTTCTGGTTGTCGAGAATCAGAAGTTCCATGTCTTGAAACTGGTAAGTTTTGAATCACGTGGCCTGGAAATTTCTGCTTGTGGGAAACATATGGAAATCAAGTAAATTTCAGCATCTTGCTCGCTACTCGACCTTCTTCAAAACCCTGTTCCTGGGAAAATCCGAAGAATCTGGAAAATCCGAAGTTACTCTCCAGAACGTCAACCCCCATGACTTCCAGAATTTTCTCGAAGTGCTTCATGGAGAACCGGCGATCGATGGTAGATCAGAAAAGAATATGCGCTCTATTGACATTTCGTTTTTCAGATAGTACTGTAGAGGGAATTCTGAAGATCGCGAAGATGTACGACTCGCCCGTCGGTGTCAAGCGATGTGAGCAATTTTTGATGGAAAAATCTCAAAAATCGATGGTCGACAAGTTCGGAATTTCGATGAAATTCAAATTGGAGAATCTGAAGGAGAAATGCATCGCCGAAATCAAGACAACTGGCGATCTCAAAACAATCGTCAACACGAGTATCGATGAAATCGACTTGGACACTGCGAAGACTGTTCTTCGCAAATTTGTTTCTCTTTGAAAATTTTGTTGTCGCTAATTTTTACTGAAGTTTTTTACTGCTCTCTAATAAACTTATTTACATCCACCATCACTTTTTTGCCTTGTGGAAACTGTAAAATCGGTACTAGTACTTGGAAAAATCGTAAAATCATAATTTCGCTGGACATAGGTATTTCGAAAAGCTTTTTCGAGCATTCGAAAAAACTTCTCAAACTGAAGCCAGAAATCAGCAACAGCGTTTTTTTTTCAGGTAACCAATAAATGACGACTACTGAAAAAGAGTTCGCGATTTCTCACGTTTTCAAAGACGTTTCCAGTATGGAAAATGAAGACGACCAGTACTCTCCAACAGAAGAGCACTTCGGAGTTCCGTGGTAAGGAAATAAATAAGCAAACTTATAATGGGTCCTGTTCATTTGAATTAAGATGTTTTCCGTGTTTCAGGAAGATCTCTGCGAGACGCAATGGGGATCACCTTGGATTGTATTTGTACTGCGAACCGGAGAAAAAAGACAAAGAGTGGTCGATCGAAACTTGGTTTGAGATCAAATTAAGTGAAGTGATAGAAGAGACGATTTCAAGAACTCAAGTTAGTACCTTTGACTCTGCATTGGGCTGGGGCTGGGATGAGTTCATTCCATGGAAGGATATAATGAAGGACTACGTTGTCGATGACACTCTGAAAGTGGAAATCCGTGTGAAGATCAAGAAGATGACGGGAATCGAAGCGAAGAAGAATCTGATGAGTTTCGACGAGTCGGCCAAGGAATTTTCCGATGTCGTTCTGGTTGTCGAGAATCGAAAGTTCCGTGTCTTGAAACTGGTGAGCTTTGAATCACGTGGCCTGGGAAACTCTGTATTTAGAAAATAAGGGAATCAAGTAAATTTCAGCACCTTGCTCGCTACTCGACCTTCTTCAAAACTTTGCTTCTCGGAAAATCCGAAGCAGCTGGAAAATCGGAAGTCACTCTCCAGAACATCGCACCCGACGACTTTCAGAACTTTCTCGAAGTGCTTCATGGAGAACCAGCGATCGATGGTAGATCAGGAGAGAATACGCGCTCTATTGACAATTCGTTTTTCAGATGACACGGTGGAAGGAATTCTGAAGATCGCAGAGATGTACAGCTCGCCCGTCTGTGTCCAGCGATGTGAGCAGTTTTTGATGGACAAATCTCAAAAGTCGATGGTCGACAAATTCGGAATTTCGATCCAATTCAAATTGGAGAATCTGAAGGAGAAATGCATTGCCGACATCAAAACAACTGGCGATCTGAAAACAGCCGTCACCAAAACTATCGATGAAATCGATTTGGACACTGCGAAGACTGTCCTTCGCAAATTTGTTTCTCTTTGAAAATGTTGTCATCGAGCATTTTTCACAAGATTTTTACTGCTTTCTAATAAAGCTATTTACCTTTACCATCACTTTTTTGTCTTGTTCAAACTGTAAAATCGGTGATTAGTACTTGGAAAGATCGTAATATTTTTCGCCAACAACAGTGTTGTCTCCTGTTAGCCTCGAAACTAATTCGGCACTGTTCAATTGCAATTGAGCGCATTTGCTTTGATTTTAGTCAGAAATTAATAGTGAGTAATTTCGGTTTTCCCAAGGTGCACCAAATTCGCTCTATTGCAAATGCGCATTTTCGTTACTTTGCATTGCTCATTCTAATGGTGAACTCCGAAGTTGAAACTTCAACTATTCCGTCGTTTCTAATTTGGCAAACAGTTTTCATGGACGCTGAAAAAGTTTATATGTTTTTTTCGAGATTTTGAAAAAAAGTTTGAATTGTCGATGTCATTTGTAGCAAAAGTCGGCCTCGTCTTGAAGACAGCTTCGTATAATTTTAAATCTTTTTTCCAGCTGACAAAAAATGACAACTGATGAAAAGGAGTTCGTGATCACTCATGACTTCAAAAACATCTCGAGTATGAAGAATAAAAATGAGATTTTTTCTCCGATCGAAGAGCATTTCGGAGTGCCATGGTAAGGAAATCAATCTTATTATGAATTCGCAGTCTGTTGGCACACTTTTAAAGGTGCATGGCGTTATAAAAGGAGACTTATCGCCACGATTTGACATTTTTGCAGACGGAAAAATATAGGAAAACTCGAAACTTTTGATTGTTAAGACTGAAAAATATCAAATCGCAGCGAGATATCTTTTCAAATAACACCATGCGCCTTTAAAAGTGTGCCAACGTACTGCGAATCTATAATAAGCAAACTCTGATAATCTTTGGCAAAGTCTAATAAATCCTAATAATTCGAATTCAGGAAAATCTGTGTGACACGCAATGGAGGCCATCTGGAATTGTATTTGTACTGCGAACAGGAGAAAACGGACAGAGAGTGGTCGATCGAAACGTGGTGGGAAGCGAAAATAGTCGCAGCCAATGGGCAACCGTGTTCGGGAAACGGTGAAGACATTTTCGAAAACAATGAGACGAATTGGGGGTGGAAGGAGTTCATCAAATGGAAGGACTTGATGAAGGACTATGTGGTCGATGACACTCTGAAAGTGGAATTTCGTGTGAAGATCAAGAAGATGACTGGAATCGAAACGGGGATGAATCTGATGCGTTTTGACGGATCGACCAAGGAATTTTCCGATGTCATTCTGGTTGTCGAGAATCGAAGGTTCCATGTCTTGAAACTGGTAAGCTCTGAATCACGTGACCTGGAAAACTGTGCATCTGGAAAATATGAGAATCAAGTAAATTTCAGCACCTCGCCCGCTACTCGACCTTCTTCAAAACTCTGTTCCTGGGAATATCCGAAGAATCTGGAAAATCAGAAGTCTCTCTGCAGAACATCGCACCCGACGGCTTCCAGAAATATCTCGAAGTGCTTCATGGAGAACCGGCGATCGATGGTAGATCAAAGTGAGGATGTTCGCTCTATTGACAATTCGTTTTTCAGATGACACAGTGGAAGGTATTCTGAAAATCGCGGAGATGTACGGCTCGCCCGTTTGTGTCAAGCGATGTGAGCAGTTTTTGATGGAAAAATCCCAGAAATCAATGGTCGACAAGTTTGGAATTTCGATGAAATTTAAACTGGAAAATCTGCAGAAGAAATGCATCGCCGAGATCAGTTCAACTGACGATCTCCGATCGGTCGTCGCGCTGAATATGGATCAAATCGATTTGGACACTGCGAAGACTGTTCTTCGCAAATTCGTTTCTCTTTGAAAATGTTGTTGTTGCTAATTTTTCTGAAGTTTTTTACTGCTTTCTAATAAACTTATTCACATTTTCCATCACATTTCGCCTTGTTCAAACTGTAAAATCGGTGACCAGTACTTGCAAAGATCGTAAAATCGTAATTTCGCTGGACAAACGTATTTCGAAAAGCTCTGGCGCTTTTTCGAGCTTCCGAAAAACCTCTAAAACTGCAGCCGAAAACCAGCAGGGTTTTTTTTCCAGATAACCAAAATATGACAACGGTTGGGAAAGAGTTTGTACTCGCAAATGTTTTCAAGAATGTTTCGAGTATGAAAGACAAAGTGGCTCACTTTTCTCGAATCGAAGAGCATTTTGGAGTTCCGTGGTGAGACCAAGATTATGCGACTACGCGTTAAAAAACCACCCTTTTAAGGAAAATCAATTTGAAACGCGATGGGGACCATCTCGCATTGTATTTGCACTGCCTTCAAGAGAAAAAAGAAGACAACGAGTGGTCGATTGAAACTTGGTCAGATACGAAATTGAAAGCAGTGAATGAGAAACTGTATTCGAAAAGCGGTAAAGACATTTTCAAAAGCAGTGAGGCGAGTTGGGGCTGGCCAGAGTTCATCAAATGGGAAGATCTGATAAAGGACTACGTTCTCGATGACACTCTAACTGTTGAGTTCCGTGTGAAAATCAAGAAAATGACTGGAATCGAAATGAAGACGAATCTCATCAGTTTCGACGAATCGACCAAAGAGTTCTCCGATGTCGTTCTGGTTGTCGAGAATCAGAAGTTTCATGTCTTGAAACTGGTAAGCTGATTTTGAGCAAGACATCTAGAGAAATATGATTCTAAGAAAGTTTTTCAAAATTTCAGTTCCTCGCTCGCAACTCTTCTTACTTCAATTCTCTGCTGATGGGAAATTTTGAGGAGTCTGGGAAATCAGAAGTCACTCTCGGAGATGTCCAAGCAGAAGAGTTCCAAAACTTTCTCGAACTTGTGTATGGAGAAACTCCGATCGATAGTAGGGCCTCGAATAGAATGCAGAGGATTTTAATCCAATACTTTTCTCAGAGTTCACTATCGACGGAATCCTCCACTTGTCCGATATGTACGATGTGACACTGGCGATTCGAAAATGCGAGCAATTTTTGATGGATAACTCGAAGAAGTCGTTGAAACAGAAACTTCAACTGGCCCATCGTTACAATCTGACGAATTTGAAGGTATTATTTTTCGGATGATCGTCACAAAGAATCACTGTATTTCTTCAGAATTCCTGCCTCTCCAAAATCACCACAGCTGCAGATATTCGTTCAGTTTTGATAGACGATCTCAGCGAAATGGACCTTTCCGTTGTCGGAGCATTGATGCAGAAATCGTTAGCTCTCAACGAAAAATAATTTACTCTGAATTTTGATTCATTCGAATCTTGTGTCGTTTTTTTTACCTTTTGAATGAATTTTCGACATTTTTTTACAAATTCTTATTTTTTTTTCAAATCGTTTGAATTCCGATCGGCAGTGTTTATTTATTGATCGCTCAAAAACCGAAAACGAGTCCGTTTCACTTGAATCTTTTTTCTCTGAAAATCGCGAAAATCAAATCGAGAAGAGAAACTTCCTTGATCTCCAAACTTTTGCTCAATTTTCTACAGTATACTATTGCTCACTCTAAACTCCGCAGTTTTCAAATGGCCAGATTCGATCCGGCCGAGCCATCTTTTGAGTGTTTTAAAAAGAGTATTCCCCAGCGGACTGAATATCGAGTTGAATGATTTTCAGACAACTAACAATGGCAGCTATAATAATATTTATTCACATGAGAGAAATACATAGGAGAGGAAGAAAGGGAGAAGTGGGGTATTCAAGTGAACAAAAATTGAAATGACCAGTTGGACCAGCAATAGTCCGTTTGGTCAAGTGGGGGGGAGGAGGGTGTCTAGGGGGATAGAGTTGACGCGCATAGCGAAAGCCTTCGGTGACAGTTTCTCGGGGATAAGTTTGGCAACCCTGTTCCAGAGGGACAAGTTAACATGCAGAAAACATTCAGTCGGTGAGCCTTGGATAATTAACATGTATGGGTAACGGGACGAGCGGGGAGGTCTCAGGTATTCCGAGAGAGTTGGGAAGTGGTAGGCACACGTAACGATTTTGTGGAAGGTGCGGAGAATTTGGATAATTCGCCTATGGAACGTAGATAACACGTTAAATTGGGACAACCGGTTATTGTAGGACGAGTATTGGACATTACACCGTTGGAGGACACGTTTGGAATAGAACCTGAGGGGTTTTTCTAATTTATTGGCAAGAGAAATGGAGGAGGGATTGAAGAGTTCGCAGCTGTACTCAAGAATGGGTCTGATGTAGGTATTGTACAATTTGAAATAGAAGGAGGGGGATTTGGAGACTCTAACGTAAATCGCCGACATTAATTGGAAGGTGGCAAGTGCGCTCCACTGAACTTCTGGAATTTGAATTTTTCAGATGAAAAATATTGCTTTATCAAACGAAAGGCTCATACAGAGAGTAAATTCAGCTAGCTCACACTTTTAGAAAAGGCAAATAAGCCTAAAAGTGATTGTTTTTTCGAAATTCGGGGGAAAATTTAGAGAAAAACACATTGAGGAAGTAATACGTCATTTGAAATTTGAGAGTGTGCAATTTACTTTCCTGAGCTATTTCGCAGTTCGCTTTTCACTCAGAATGAATAGATTCATCAAATGATGTTCCAATCGGAACTCCACGCACAATCCTGAGATGGAAATATTGCTGAAACAATGATCTTTGGGAAAGGGTACACCTGAAAAAACTGAATTTTGAAATTCCGGAAACTTCAATATGTTAAACTCGGAATTTCGAACATTCTAATGAGTAAACTCCGCTCATTCTTACCCCTCATTCTCCTAAATCTTCCTTTCTTCAAATGTTTGTCGTTTTTTTTACTAAATTTCAAAAGACAATAATTTTTAAGTTCATATTTCATTTCTGAAAGTATGAGTTTGCTGAAGGCACACTTTGTATGAGCATTTTGTATGATAAAGCAATTTTTTTCATCTGGAAAAATTCAAATTTTGGAGGTTCAGGGGAGCGCACTTGCCACCTTCCAAATAATGTCGGCGATTTACGTTAGAGTGATTTGGAGTGGAAGACACGTAAGATTTGTCTAGCTCCCAAAAAAGAGTTCGTAATCTCTCATGTATTCAAGAATGTTTCGAGCATGACGGTCGAGGGGAGACAAGATTCTCCGGCGGAAGAGCGTTTTGAAGTTCCATGGTGAGTTTGCGTTTTTGAGTCCAGCGCTATCGACATGTTTATACTTCAGGAAAATCAGTGCGGTGCGCAAAACTGACCACCTCGCGCTGTTTTTGCGCTGTGAAAAGGAGAAAAAAGACAATGAATGGTCGATCGCAACTTGGCTAGAAATTAAAATGAGTGGAGCAAATGGAAAAACATTATCGAGAAATGACAATTACACTTATGAATTATTCACAGGCTATGGCTGGAATCAGTTCCTCTCATGGGAAGATCTAATGAAGGACTACGTTGTCAATGATACTCTAAAAGTCGAAATCCGTGTGAAGATCAACAAAATGACTGGAATTCCGAAGAAGAATCTGATGAGTTTCGACGAGTCCAGAAAGCAGTTCTCCGATGTCGTCATAGTTGTGGAGAATCAGAAGTTCTATGTTTCAAAACTGGTAAGCTTGTCGTATTTCATTTTGCTTTGAGGTTCATGACATTCCAATTTCAGTTCCTCGCCTCTCAGTCGACCTATTTCGAGGCACTGTTCCTTCGAAATTTCGAGGAATCTAAGAAACCAGAAATCACTTTATCCGATGTCAATGCGAACGAGTTCCAGAATTTTCTCGAGCTTCTTCATGGAGAATCTCCAATCGATGGTAAGGGTCTCGACTGGGATAGAGTAGTCCAACGTCATTCCAGATTCCGCCATCGACGGAATCCTCCATTTGGCCGATATGTACGATGCGAAACTGGCGATTCGAAAATGCGAGCAATTTCTGATCGAAAATTCGGAGAAGTCGCTGAAAGAGAAACTGCAACTGGCTCATCGTTACAATTTGATGAATTTGAAGGTTTTCGGATTTCTTTTCTTCTTAAAAACGGTTACTTTAATTTTTCAGGATGCCTGCCTCTCCAAAATCAATACTGCAGCTGAAATTCGTTCATGTTTGGCTGACGATACCAGCGAAATGGATCCCTCGGTTCTTGGAGCATTGTTGCAGAAATCGCTGGCTCTTCAAGGCCAGTAATTGATATTCTGATTATTTCTCTTTCCTCTTCTCACCTTTCAACTTTGAATAAATATGTGTATTTAGCTGTTTATTCGAAGTTTCCTTTCTTGCTGTGAAATCGTTTCTCCGATTACCTATTTGTACGAAACCTTTCGAGAGCCGTTTCATACCTCCAACAAGTATTTTCAAAAGGTAAAATATCCAACTGAACGATTTCCAGATAACCAACAATGGCAGCTCCCAAAAAAGAGTTCGTGCTCACTCATGTATTCAAGAACGTTTCGAGCATGAAGGAAACTGTCCATCACTATTCTCCAACGGAAGAGCGTTTCGAATTCCCATGGTAAGCCTGAGTTTTTTAGTCCGACAACATCATCTGCATGCTCATGGTTCAGGAAAATTGATGTTGTACGCAAAACAGACCACGTTGGATTGTATCTGCGCTGTGAAAAGGGGAGAACAGACAATGATTGGTCGATTGAAACCTGGTTTGAGATCAAATTAAGTGGAGCAAAAGGAAATCAACTATCGAAGAATGCACACTACACTTTTGGAAGCAAAAGTGAATTCACTGGCTGGGGTTATCCACTGTTCACGAAATGGGATGACATAATGGAGGACTACGTTATCGATGACACTTTGAAGGTGGAAATTCGTGTGAAGATACCTGGAATTCCAAAAAAGAATCTGATGAGTTTCGACGAGTCCAGAAAGCAGTTTTCCGATGTCGCTCTGATTGTGGAGAATCGAAAGTTCTACGTTTTGAAATTGGTAAGCTTGTCGTATTTCAATTTGCTTTGAAATTCCCGAAATTCCCATTACAGTTCCTCGCCTCTCAATCCACCTTCTTCGAAGCTCTGTTCCTCCGAAACTTCGAGGAATCTACGAAACCAGAAGTCACTCTATCCGATGTCAACGCCAAAGACTTCCAGAATTTTCTCGAGCTTTTTCATGGAGAATCTCCAATCGATGGTGAGGGTCTCAACTGGAATAGAGTAGTCCAACAACGTCATTCCAGATTCCACCGTCGATGGAATCCTCCACTTGGCCGATATGTACGATGCGACACTGGCGATTCGAAAATGCGAGCAATTTTTGATCGAAAATTCGGAGAAGACGCTGAAAGAGAAACTTCAGCTGGCTCATTGTTACGATTTCAAGAATTTGAAGGTTTCTTAATTTTTTTCTAGTCAAAACGGTTACCTAATTTTTTCAGGATGCCTGCCTCTCCAAAATCAATACTGCCGCTGAAATTCGTTTATGTTTGACTGACGATACCAGTGAAATGGACCCCGCGGTTCTTGGAGCGTTCTTGCACAAGTTGTTGGCGCTTCATGGCCAATAATTGATATTTTGATTACTTCTCTTGCCTCTTTTCATATTTCAACTTTGAATGAATATTTGTGTATTTTGTGGTAATTTTAAGCTTGTTTTTCTAGCTGTGAAATCGTTTTTTTCCGAGTATCTATTGTCAAAATAATGCAGGCGCATCAACGGTATTTGCGGACCTCGCTCCCCGCGTTCAAAATTAGGCCACGCCCACTAAACGAACTGATTTCAGCGAAATGTTCAAATTTCGCTTTTCTCCTGTTTTTTTCAAAGTTTTTGATAATTTTTCGATTGAAAATGTGGGAGAGTGTGATTATTTGACACAAAATTCAAAAAAACTAACGAAACTTCACTAAACTCGACTAGAGAATACTGTTTCCTAGCTGAAAATTCAAAACGGGGCTTTTTTGTGTTTCATAATCACACTCTCACACATTTTCAACTGGAAAATCATTAAAAATCTCGGAAAACACTGAAGAAAAGCGAAATTTCAACATTCCGCTGAAATCATTTCGTTTAGTGGGCGTGGCCTAATTTTGAACGCGGGGAACGAGGTCCGCAAACACCGTTGATGCGCCCGCATTATTTTGACAATATTTGCACGAAAACTTTTGAGAGCCGTGTCATTTTGCAACTAGAACATGTCTGCAACAGGTATTTAGAATATCCAACTGATCGATTTTCAGATAACCAACAATGGTATCTCCCAAAAAAGAGTTCGTGCTCACACATGTCTTCGAGAAAGTTTCGAGTATGGAGGGTGAGGTGCGACAATATACTCCAATTGAAAAGCGTTTCGAAGTTCCATGGTAAGTCTGAGTTCTTTGAATCCGAGAATATTTCATGCTTGTATTTCAGGAGAATCAGTGCGGTACGTCATGCAGACCATCTCGGATTGTATTTTTACTGCCTTCAAGAGAAAAAAGACGAAGAGTGGTCGATTGAAGCTTGGCGAGAAATGAAAATATGTGGAGCGAAAGGAAAAACATTGTCGAGAAATGTTGAATACACTTATGGAAGCACGAGTGAATTCACCGGCTATGGCTGGTCAACGTTCGTTCCATGGGAGGAAATGATGAAGGACTACGTTATCGATGACACTTTGAGAGTGGAATTGCATGTGAAGATCAACAAAATGACGGGAATCGAAGCGAAGAAGAATCTGATGAATTTCGACGAGTCCAGAAAGCAGTTCTCCGATGTCGTTTTGGTTGTGGAGAATCAAAAGTTCTACGTCTTGAAATTGGTAAGCTTGAAATACTTCGATTCGCTTACTGTTACTGTCTAGACCATGAAAAATCGCACTCCGACGTTTAACTAAACAGACAGTCACGGGGTTGCAACAGGTTCCAGTTCTGTTGGGGGCGCTGCGTACGCGTCGCGGTCGGTTCAAATTATCATTGAAAAATTTCTTGGCTTGTTGCCAACATTTTTATTGGCACGTCGCCAGGGTCGCTCGCGACGAAGCGCACTTGCATCGAGTACCCATTTGCAACCCCGTGACAGTACATAGATATTCCCGACATTCCCATTTCAGTACCTCGCCTCGCAATCCACCTACTTCGAAGCTCTCTTCCTTCGAAATTTCAAAGAATCCAATCAGTCGGAAATTCCTCTCGAAGATGTCAACGCCGAAGATTTCCAGAATTTTCTTGAACTTCTCCATTTGGAATCTCCGCTCGATGGTAAGGGTCTCGACTGGAATACAGAGTACATGAATCTGATTCTTTTTTTCAGAATCCACCATCGACGGAATCCTCCACTTGGCCGACATGTACGATGCGAAACTGGCGATTCGAAAATGCGAGCAATTTTTGATTGAAAACTCCAAGAAGACACTGAAAGAGAAACTCCAACTGGCTGATGAATACACCCTAGGCAAATTGAAGGTCTCTAATTTACTGTGCTATTCCAAAAGACTTCTATAATCTTTCAGGATGCCTGTCTCTCCAAAATCAATACGGTAACTGATATTCGTTCCGCCTTGACCGATGATCCCAGCGAAATGGACCCCTCGGTTGTTGCAGCGCTGTTGCTCAAGTTGTTGGCTCTTCAGGACAAATAACTAAATTTATGCTTCATTCTGCTGTTTTCTCTCATTTTTCCATGTCAAATAAAATTGCTTTATTCTTTTGAAAAATTATTTTCCTCCCTGAAATCGTTTGAATTTCGATTCTGAGTCTTTCTTTATTGATCTGTTAGCTAGAAGTTTATTAGTTCAAAGTATTGAAAATCAGCGTTTTTTCGGATTTCTCCCATCCAATTTAAACTAATTTCAGATCACAAAAAATGTCGGCTTCTGAAAAGGAGTTCGTACTCACTCATGTCTTCAGGAATGTTTCGAGTATGAAAGAAGATGACAACTATTTTTCTCCGATTGAGGAGCATTTCGAAGTTCCATGGTAAATACTAGTGATTTTTGGGCCTCCCTTTCGCGCTCCACCGCAATCTTCAGATTTTTCAACGCGGACTAAGTGAAAAAGTTGAAGTAATTGAGCTTTTTGTGTTTTTTCATAGTCGCGACCTCAAAAATTGGAAGTTAAACAGTGGAAACCTTGTTTATTTTTACTTTTTCACTTGGTCCTCGTTGAAAAATCTGAAGATTGCGGTGGAGCGCGAAAGGGAGGTCCAAAATTCACTAGTATGAAAACGCTCGGATTGAAAGATTGAGATGGAGCGCGTTCCTAACGCATGTGCAACACTACAAAACGCAACCATGCGATTCATTGCTCAAAAAAATTTCGAAAATCGGTGGAAAACTAATGGTCTTTAACGTGCTAGTGCGATGGGGCGCTTTTGTGTTTCGCGCCGTTTGCCTAGCAGTACATGTCTCTGTTGCAGGAAAATCAATGCGATGCACAAAAAGAACAATCTCAGCTTGTTTTTGCATTGCGATCAGAAACAAGAGAAGTCTTGGGCGATTGACACTGCTGTAAAGGTGAAAGTAAAAGGACCAAATCGAATAGCCATCTCAAGAAGCTACGAACGCACTTTCAATGAAGACTTTTCAAACTGGGGTTGGCACCAATTCATTTCATGTGAAGATTTGATGGAAAACTATGTTATCGGCGACACTTTGAGAATTGACGCTTATGTGAAGATCAAGAAAATGACTGGAATTGATAAGAAAGGGAAGAAAAATCTCCGGGACGTTGATGAATCTCGAAAGCAGTTCTCCGATGTAGTCCTGGTTGTGGAGAATCAAAAGTTCTACGTCTTGAAATTGGTAAGTTTATTATATTTCAATTCGCTCTGAGATTTCCGACATTCACATTTCAGTATCTCGCCTCCCAATCCACCTACTTCGAAGCTCTGTTCCTTCGAAATTTTGAAGAGTCCACGAAGCCAGAAATCACTCTCTCCGATATCAATGCGAACGATTTCCAGAATTTTCTCGAACTTCTTCATGGAGAATCTCCAATCGATGGTGAGGGTCTTCGAATGGAATACAGATTACAGTAATCCATTTTTTCAGAATCTACTATCGTTGGAATCACCCACTTGGCCGATATTTACGATGCTGAACTTGCGATTCGAAAATGCGAGCAGTTTTTGATCGAAAATTCGAAAAAGTCGATGAAGGAGAAACTTCATCTGGCTCATCGTTACAATCTTCAAAATTTGAAGGTTATCGAGTTTCATTTCCGCTCAAAGCGATTACTTTGATTTTTCAGGACGCATGTCTCTCCAAAATCAATACGGTCGCTGAAATTCGTTCATGTTTGACTGAAGATCTCAACCTGATGGACCACTCGGTGGTCGGAGAATTGTTGCAGAAATCGCTGGCTCTTCATGATGATTCTCACGATAAATCTTATGCTGAATATTCCGACGAAGGCTGGTGATTCTGTGGTGTTTGTGTTTTTAATTTTTGATTTCGAATAAAGTTTTGTTATTTTGAAAGATGTTTACTTAAAAATTGCTGTGAAATCGTTCATTCCGAGAATCTATTTGGTCAAAATCATTTCAGAGCCATGTAATTTTAAAAATCGATACTTCTCAATATGTTGCTCTTGGTTAGACAGATTTCGAAATGTCGCGAAGTCTTTCTATGTTAAGAAAATACTAATTTCATTTCCAGGTAACAAAAAATGACGGTTTCAAATAAAGACTCATTTCTTCAAAAATGTTTAGCGTACGAAGAGTGATCAAATCGAGGGGATTACCAGGTATCTCAATCTAAACTCTGTCTGGTGAGCGAGGGTCATTGTGTCACCAGATGACGTGTTGGGTGTTGTGGGCGGGGCATGAGAAGGTGTCGTTGGGCAGGTCAACAGACAGTTGTATTTCTGCGCAAACAGCCATTTGGACTCAATACTCTCTTTCTCTTCCAATTTCCGTCCTTTTCCTTTTTCCAGATAATGACGACTGCTGAAAAGGAATTCGTGATTTTTCATGCCTTCAAACATATTTCGAGTGTGGAGGAAAAAGTGTTTCGTTGTTCTCCAATCGAAGATCAATTTGGAATTTCGTGGTAAGCACTGCAATAGTTCCTATTCATTCGAATTGAGATTTTCAGGAAAATCTATGCGCAACGCAAAACGGACCATTTCGGATTGTATGTGCACTGCGAACCGGAGAAAAAAGACAAGGAGTGGTCGATTGAAATATGGCGAGAAATGAAAATAAGTGGAGCAGATGGGAGATCATTTTCGAAAAATGCCGAAGTCGATTTCAAAAGCACAGCTAATCAAACAGCTTGGGGCTGGAATGAGTTCATCAAATGGGAAGATTTGATGAAGGAGTACGTTGTCAATGACACTTTGGAGGTGGAACTTCATGTGAAGATCAAGAAAATGAGTGGAATCGTCTTGAAAGAGAAGAAGAATCTGATGAGTTTCGACGCATCTAACAGAAAGTTCTCGGATGTGGTCTTGATTGTGAAGAATCGAAGATTCTATGTCTCGAAATTGTACCTCGCTTTCCACTCCACCTACTTTGAAACCCGGTTTCTCGAAGAATCCAACACGTCAGAAATCACTCTCGAAGACGTCAACGCCGCAGACTTCCAGAACTTTCTCGAACTTCTTCACTTGGAATCTCCAATCGACGGTAAGGGTCTCGACTGGAATTCAGATTACAGTAATCCAATATTCCCTCAGAATCCACTATCGACGGAATCACCCACTTGGCCAATATGTATGAAGCGAAACTGGCGATTCGAAAATGCGAGCAGTTTTTGATCGAAGATTCGAAAAAATCGCTGAAAGAGAAACTCCAGCTGGCTCATCGTTACAATTTGAAGGAGTTGCAGGTTTGTGGGATACTTTAGCAATCAAAAAGATCAATTTCATCTTTCAGGATTTCTGTCTTTCCAAAATCACGACGTTGAATGATATCCGTTCGGTCTTGGCTGACAATCTCAACGATATGGACCCATCGGTTCTTGGAGCTCTGTTGCAGAAATCGTTGGCTCGTTAGATAAAAATTGATTGATAATTTGGCCTATTATGATGTTTTCTTTTCCTACTTTGATATTTGATAAACATGGACAATTTGAAATGATCACTTCTTCTTCAAATCGTTTGAATTCCGATCGCGATTACTTTTTCAAGAACTTCTGCTTTCTGACTAAAGCTGACGCATCAGCGGTGTTGAATAGCGGATCACGCATTCAAAACAGATTCAAGAGATATTTTTTGATTTTGTGGGCGGAGCGTTTTTCGAATGCCTGAAATCGAAATCCGCAAAAACAGCTGAAGAATGAATTTCGATGCCCGTGGCCAAAATGCAACAACAACATTCTATTTTTAGGCCACCAAAAATGACGGCTTCCAATAAAGAGTTTATGCTCACTCATTTCTTCAAGAATGTTTCGTGTATGAAGAATGAAGAGAACCATTTCTCTCCGATTGAAGAGCATTTCGGAGTTCCATGGTAAGGATAAAACGCAATGACCGAGTTTCTCATCTCTTCTTTTCAACCCAAATGCACTGAAAGTGTGTCGAAATGCAAAAAAAAAACATGAGTTTTCAGGAAAATCTGGGTTAAACGCCAAGCGAACCATCTTGGATTGTATTTGAACTGCGATCAGGAGAAACAAAAGAACGAATGGACGATCGACACTTGGCGAGAAGGAAAAATATGTGCAGTGAATGGAAAAAAGTTGTCGAAAACGAGCGAAGTCACTTTCAAAAGTACCGATAGCGGAACAGGCTGGGGCTGGTCAGAGTTCGTCAAATGGGAAGAAGTGATAAAGGACTTTGTCATCGATGACACGTTGAGAGTGGAGATTCGTGCGAAGATCAAGAAAATGACTGGCATTCCGAAGAAGAATCTGATGAGTTTCGTCGAGTCCAGAAAGCAGTACTCTGATGTAGTTTTAATTGTGGAGGATCAGAAGTTCTACGTCTTGAAACTGGTGAGCTGGTGGAATTTCAGTTTGTCTAGAAAACGAAAATTTTCTAATTCCAGTTCCTCGCCTCTCAATCCACCTACTTCGATGCTCTACTTCTCCGAAATTTCGAGGAATCGTCAAAATCAGAAATCACCCTTTCCGATATCGATGCGAACGATTTCCAGAATTTTCTCGAACTTATTCATGGAGAGAATCCAATCGGTAAGGGTCTCGAACGGAATACAGTAATCCTATGTATTTCTCAGACTCTACTATCGATGGAATCATCCGCCTGGCCGATATGTACGATGCGAAACTGGCGATTCGAAAATGCGAACAATATTTGATCGAAAATTCGCAGAAGTCGTTGAAAGAGAAGCTTCAACTGGCTCATCGTTACGATCTGAATAATCTGAAGGTAACCAGATTACTGTGACATTCAATCGGGATACTGTATCTTTTCAGAACCACTGTCTCTCCAAAATCACGACAGTAGCCGATATTCGTTCAGTTGTGACAAACGATCTGAGTGAAATGGATCCATCGGTTGTGAGAGAATTGATGCAAATGTTGTTGGCTCTTCAGGATAAATAATTAAACTTCCGCAAAAAGTATTTTTCTTGGTTTTTAATCTGTTGATTTTGGATGAAGTTTTGAAATTTTGATTTCTATTTTGTTGTTCGAAATCGTGCAATATCCGGCAGTGTTTATTTTGAAAACTTCAAGAATGAAAAACTCAACCACAGTAGACTGAGCAGCATTTTTCGCCAACCTAAAAGTTTTCCCACTGGAGCGCAATTGCATTGCTCTTGCACCAGACCCTCGTGTGCTTCTTTCTCTTTCCTCGCTGGTCCGTTTCTCGAGACCGAGCCTTCCTCGGAATCGCTGATGTGTCAGAAGTTTTGATTTTGGCGCTAGTTGGCCCGCATTTTTACAGTATGCTCTTGCTCATTCTTAACCAACATTATGCCATCTCTCACTCTTTTTTGTTGAGATCTGATTTGATTTTCAAGAGATAACAGTGACCTAGAGGTATGCAGTCGCGCTCCACTGGGTCGCGGCAAATACTCACTTGCTATAGGATCGTTTGCTATTTGCCCACTTGCTATATTAACTCACTTGCTATGTGTCCACTTGCTATGGATCATTTGCTATATTTGACTCATTTGCTATATTTTCCCCATTTTCAAAATCTCACTTGCTATATTGTGGCCCACTTGCTATGGGCGAACTCATCTGCTATGAATTTTTGGATCATTTGCTAGAAAATTTTTTCGGCTCAATTTTTGAAATTCTAATCTCTGGTGCGCTGTGCTATTTTTTGAAGTTCTCAACTTGAGCTCAGTTCAGTGGACATGAGTAACATTTCGAAGTTAGCTTCCAAACAGAAAAGTTCGTAGAGGTCACAGCGAAGCCTGTCAAGAGCCGACCTGGAGGAGCGGAACCCTCATCAACTTCTGCCAACAAATACACCGTGAAACTTGCGCGAATAGTGTAAAAAGGTTGTAGTAAAAAACGATGAATTTATTTGGGTATCGAGAAGCAGGTACGGTGAGCAGATACGGCTACAACAGCCCGGCATCTGGCTCGAGAGAGGCGAATGGGGGAAAAAACAGAGGGAGATGTAGGCGCGTAGTGATGTGGAGACGGTGGTGGGTTGTGGGTCGAGATGGACCTCAGGTCTGAAAATATGATATTCAAAAATCGCAGCTTCAAATGCAAGAAGGAAAATGTGAGTAAGAAAAATCATAGCGACGCTGAAGTGAATAAGAGCGGGAAACAAACGAAAAAACGACAAATTGTGTTTTCCGAGAAATTACTAGCTGGAGTGATTGACGACTCATCCAAACAAATGGAAAAAAAGCGAAAATTGGAGCAGCCGGTAAATTTTTTCGAATTTAAGGGTTTCGGCGCTGATACTCCCATGTTGTTTTCCATCAAGCAAGAATCAACAGAATTAAGAGCTGAAACAAATCGAGAAGAAGAGAAAACGAAACATGGAAAACCGTCGAAATCAAGGAAAAACGAATTTAGGCGACAACGAAACCTTGGCCTAAAATTTTACCCCGTTTTTCGAGAAAAAAACTCGAAATTTTCCCCCAATTCGACACAAAATCTGATTCTTCATCTAATTTTAAAAACAATTTTGGATTTTTCGTAAGAAAATTAGTAGGAAATGATGAAATTCGCCAGGAAAATGTGAGAAATACGAAAAAAAACTATTTCGCTGCGACGCTCAATGCTTAAGCGTTTGATAATCAGTCAACGGCCCCCCGCCGTGGCCTAGCTTTTGCTCAGCCGCTGTGCTGCTCCCTTCGTTTTTCCTCTGATTTCGAGTGTTTTCTTGAGCATTTTCCCAGTTTTTGATATTTTTTCTTCGATTTTTTCTGTAGATCACTCAAGAAATTGGTGTTTTTTCGGAATTTATAGAAAAGCATCAAGAAAAACCATAAATTTTTGGGAGAGAGCAGATTTTTAGGACGAATTTTCAAAGTTTTCTTTTTTTAGATGTTTAAGCGCATGATGATATCTTTTTTTGGAGTATTGCTCATTCTTATCTGTCTCTTTTCGATTGTTTAAGCGCCTGATATTGTTTTAGAGTATTGCTCATTCTTATCCGTCTCGTTTGCTATTTCGTCTCATTTGCTATTTTGGCTCAATTGCTATTTGTGCTCGCAGTATGTCTCTTATTTTTCAGTCGTTCATCTCACATCGTAGCGCCACGCTCAACGCAACGTCAAACTCCCGATTTCTCCTCTGCCTACGGCACATCCCATCCTCCTTTAATAATGGATCAACGCTTTCTGACAGGCAGCGAATTTCAGCAGTTGATTGTGGAGGACAAGTGAGACTCCCTAATGAAGATTGCAAAGAAAATTGTGAATTCAGATTCAAAAAAACGAATTCTGTGGATATGGTCGAGCGTCTCAATTTCAAACATTTTCGGATGCTGATGATCAAAATCAAAAGTCAATCGTGTGACAAGAATCCGTTTGACGGTTTCGTGTGGTCAAAAACTACATTTACTAAGGAAAAGAAAGTGGAGAATCGGCATCAACCAACCTACTCCAAGATTGAGATCAACGGAGAAAAAGTGCAGTCGATCAGGTGTACCGACTATAATCAGGATCACATTCACAAACAGGTTTGTGTTTATCTTCCTTACAATTGCAAAATCTGTATTTCTAGGTTGTTGCCTACGGAGACTTCACCTACATCTACTACTTTTCTACTTGTCCGGATCGGGATATTGTCATCAGTGATGCTGAAACCAAGAAACTTGACAGTGCGTCAATGTTGCGCCGTTCAGTTCTAATATAGTATTTTACAGAGCCGACCAAGGAAAAACTCAAAACGACTATTCTTCCGATGCGCAACGTTACGAATGCTTTGAAGGTGGCACGTGGTTTGGGAATCGATGTTTCAAGAAAACAACTTGCCAACCTTGCTCGCAGCACATCTGACGTAATCGTCGGAAAATCTGGCCCACGTTCGAAAACTACGTTGAAGATGGTCGAAGAGTTGGAACGTCTTCACCCGGAGCGCGTTTGGTACGAGAAGAGTAAGAACTGTATCTTCATATACAATCATCAGTCGTGACTATTTTCAGACGACGCTAACATTCTCACAGATTTCACCTACATCCATGTTTTTGTGGATGGATGTCGTATTTTCTTCAAAGGATGTCCGAGTGAAGAACGTTGGAACTTTTGGGTTGAAAAAGTTGATGAATTGATGACTGTCGATGAGGAAACACGAAAGAAAACAATCAAACGCGTTCTCTCCAAAAACGAGGGCGGAGTGTTTTTCCCATCCCGTCTCCATGTTGATACTACCTTCAATCTTGGCGACGTCTACGTCACAGTTGTTCTTGGGGAAACAAGACATTTCAAGACGAAATCTTCCATGAAGCATCGTGTCGTTCCTGTTGGGTACATGCTACACTCAAGCAAAGAAGCAGAAAATCACCGAAAATTCGCTACCGCTCTGAAGGACGAGTTTGCGAAACTCGCTACTCCCACGGAGCATCGAAAATTTCCATGTGTTTTGATGGATGGAGAATCGTCTCTCGAACTCTATCCCCAGGTAATTCAAGACTCAACACATTTATATATCCCGAATGCCGTTTCAGATTCTGGATTCATCGGCGATCCGATGTGATCTACATATTCTATCTCTCCTTCGATACAACTACGGTGGGAAGGCAGCAGTTCATCAAGCGAAGCCTCTACTTTTTGGAAAGATGGTATCCTCTTATATCATTACTATTGATGTATTCATTTTTCAGAAGAATGGGACGTGGCGATGTGGTCTTCTTGGATGTTTCGACATGGCAACATTCAATCGACGCTTGCAGCGCATTGCGAACGTTATTGACCCAAAAATTTCATCATGGTTGGAATCGAATAAGATTATGTTGATGGAGTCGGCTTCCGCATATGCTAAGCTTCGAGCTGGACACATTCTGCAGTATTCCACTAACAACCAAAACGAGACTTTCAATGGTATCATCAAGGCCTCCTTGTCGCGTCGACAAGCACTTCCAGAGCTCATTCGAAAATTGGACGAATGTTGCGAAGGTTATTCACTCGTCAGAAATTCGAAAATAATAGCCATCGTTACAGGGAAACTACGCGAGTGTTGGCTTAGTGCCTTAGATGTATCAGAATACGTTGTTTTTGCGAAAGATGTGGATGGAGCGACATTGGAAGAGAAAATTGAAGCTTTCAGCACAGCTGGCTTGCTCGCGCCGCTCATCCTGGCGTTGAACGTACCACCGCGAATTGCTGAAGGTTTGAGTCAGATTGATATACTTTTTCTCATTGAAAATCGTCTTGTAGGATTCGATCTTCGGAAGGTCTATCAAGAAGATCTCGCACTGAAGAGTCTTCAATTGTTGAACAAAACAGAAAACACTTTTCATTTGGTTAACACGGACTTACCAGAAAACGATCTTCAGCGATACATTCATGTTGTCGTCTCCGATAACTCAATGATCGATTGTCTCGCTTGCAGTACTACTCTTCCAGCTTATCTTTGCTGCCACATGTTAGTTGGTCCACCGTCTTGCTCCTAATTCGTGTATTCTTTCAGTATGTTCTGTCTCTCCATGCTCAACGATAATGCCGTCGAGGACTTCTGGACGATGCTCATAAGTAATAAGAAGTCGAGCACCAGAGCGCCGAACACATTTTCTGCTAGAAGTGGAATGAAGCTTTCGGACCGAATTGGATGTAAGCAATCCGCGCGAAATCACGTTAGAACCGTGTTGGACATGTCGAGGTTTTCGTTCTTTTGAAATAGAGTTATGTCATCTTACAATTTACAGTTCATCATTCGGAAGCGAAACTTCCGAAATGAGTCAAATGACGGTTGCTCAGCACAATGGTACCTCATCGCCAGTCTCCGAATCTTCGTCATATCCAAGCACATCTGCGAGAATGTCTCAGCCGAGAACAAGCCAAGCATCAAGTACACTCGACGTCACCTTCTCGCCAACAACACCAGAAGTTTCGTCTCAGCGTCGCACTTCCAGAAGAATCAGAAGAACTGTGAGAAGTTATACTCCATCTCCACAACGACGATCGGTCAACAATTCTTCCATCAGTAGTTCTCCAGGTTTCTAGCCCGTGTTTTTTTCCATTTTGTTTGTTATTGTTGTTACTTCTTTTTGTTCCTGTCTCTTTTTGTCTTTTTGAAAGACCGAATAAGACTATTGTTGAAAAAAACTTCAGAAAAGGAAAACTGTCTTGCACATTATCCGGAAATTCTAGCAAGTGATCCGAAATTTCTAGCAGATGATCCAAAAATTCATAGCAAATGAGCCAGAAAATAGCAAATGAGTTCTCCCATAGCAAGTGGGCCACAAAATAGCAAGTGAGATTTTGAAAATGGGGAAAATATAGCAAATGAGTCAAATATAGCAAATGATCCATAGCAAATGGACACATAGCAAGTGAGTTGATATAGCAAGTGGGCCAATAGCAAACGATCATATAGCAAGTGAGTATTTGCCCTGGGTCGCTCCCTCCTTCGCTAGCCTAAAAATCTTTTAAGTGGAGCGCGTTTGCATACTTCTAGCGCCAGGTCACTGTGAGAGCTTCGAAAATAAATCTCCGTCAGACATTAAAAATTTTTTGCAGATAACGAAGGATGCCTATCGGAAAAGAATTCGTGCTCACACATGTCTACAGGAATGTTTCGAGTATGAAGGAAACTGTTTATTATGATTCTCCGGTGGAAGAGCATTTTGGAGTTCCATGGTGAGGACGAAAAATAGAAATTTGGACAAACCCTAATGTAGGAGAATCAATATTCGATCAAAGTGGATCTGAGTGATCGTCGCATTCTCAATCCGATATTGGTTATGCACAACATAGTTTTTCAGGAAAATCGGAGTGCAGCGCAAAGTGGATCATCTCGGAATGTATTTGTACTGTGATCAGAAACAGAAAGAAGAGTGGTCGATCGACACTTATTTTGAGATGAAAATAAGTATAATGCATGCGAAGCCGCGTTCAGCAGATAGAATCCTCACAAGCACAGGTAATCAAGCAGCCTGGGGCTGGAAAGAGTTCATCAAATGGGAAGAAATGATGAAGGACTGTGTTATCGACGACACTTTGAGAGTTGAAGTCCATGTGAAGATCAAGAAAATGACTGGAATCCCGAAGAAGAATCTGATGAGTTTCGATGAATCTAGGAAACCGTTCTCTGATGTAGTCTTGGTTGTGGAGGATCAGAAGTTTTATGTCTCGAAATTGGTAAGCTAACTTTTAGCAGTTTATCACAATTTACTCAAATAATTTTCAGTTCCTCGCCGGCCAATCTTCCTTCTTCAACTCCATTCTTCCCAACTTCTCCGAAGTCTCGGAGTACCCTGAGCACACTCTCAAAGATGTCAAGGCCGCAAACTTCCAGAACTTTCTCGAACTTCTTCATGGAGAATCCCCAATCGATGGTAAGGGTCTTGACTGGAATATAGAGTGAATTAATCCATTATTTTTCTCAGATTCTACTATCGAAGGAATCGTCTTCTTGTCCGACAAGTACGAAGCGAAACTGGCAATTCGAAAATGCGAGCAGTTTTTGATCGAAAATTCGGACAAGTCGCTGAAAGAGAAACTCCAACTGGCTCATCGTTACAAATTGAAAAATTTGAAGGTATTATTTTTGGATTACTGTGAACAAAGTTTACTACATCTTTGCAGAATCGCTGTCTTTCCAAGATCACCACAGCAGCTGAAATCCGTTCAGTTTTGGTTCACGATGCCAGTGAAATGGACCCCTCGGTGATCGGAGCATTGCTGCACAAATCATTGGCTCTTCATAATAAATAACTGAAATACTTAACTGTTGTTTTCTTACAATCTGTTAACTTTGAGTAAAATTTGAAAGCCTGCATTGTTCTAAAATTCAAATAAATCGGTTGATTTCCGATGCTAATTCTGTTAATGTTAATTCCGATGCTAGTATATAAAATCGATAACGTTTTTTTCAGATAACAAAGATGCCGATCGAAAAAGTTTTCGTGCTCACACATGTCTTCAAGGATGTTTCGAGTATGAAACATGACGAGAAGCATTTTTCTCCGATTGAGGAGCATTTCGGAGTTCCATGGTAAGAACGAGACAATTGAAAGAGACTCAAAAATTAGCAGTTCTAAATCTGCACAATTTGGTTTTTCAGGCATATTTGTGCGAGGCGATACACAAATCACTTTGGATTGCATTTGTACTGCGAACAGAAAAAAGATAAGGTGTGGTCGATCGAAACTTGGATGGAGATGAAAGTGTGCGCTGTCGACGGAAAAGAATTTTCAATACCAACCGAGCGCACTTTCAAAAACGCAGACGATTTGACAGGCTGGGGTTGGCTTCAGTTCATCACATGGGAAGACATGATGAAGGACTACATGGTCGATGACACTCTGAAAGTAGAGATTCGTGTGACGATTAAGAAAATGACTGGAATCGCGAAGAAGAATCTGATGAGTTTCGATGAATCTAACAGACCGTTTTCTGATGTAGTCTTGGTTGTGGAGAATCAGAAATTCTTCGTGTCTAAATTGGTAAGCCAACTCCATAAAATTTACTACAATTGGACCTTTAAATTTTCAGTTTCTCGCTGCTCAGTCTCCATTCTTCAAATCCACCCTTCTCAAGGTCTCCGAAGCCGAAGAACTTTCTGAGCACACTCTCAAAGATGTCAAGGCCGGAGACTTTCAGAATTTTCTCGAACTTCTTCATGGTGAATCTCCAATTGATGGTATGTTTAGGGTCTTGACTGGAAAATAGAGTATAGTAATCCAATTGTACTCTTAGACTCCACAGTCGATGGAATCGTTCATTTGGCCGATGTGTACGATGCTGAACTTGCCATTCGAAAATGCGAGCGATTTTTGATCGAAAGTTCCGAGAAGTCGCTGAAAGAAAATCTCCAACTTGCTCATCGTTACAATCTGAATAATTTGAAGGTACTATTTTCGGTTTACTGTGACAAAAGTACACTATAAAATTTCAGGATCACTGTCTCTCCAAAATCACCACAGCAGCTGAAATTCGTTCGGTTTTGGCTTACGATGCCAGTGAAATGGACCCATCGGTGGTCGGAGAATTGTTGCAGAAAGCATTGGCTCTTCATAACAAATAATAGTGTTCTTATTTTTTGTTAACTTTGCACATGATATTGAATGAAACTTGAAAAATGTTCAGAAAATAACTTTTGAAAATCGTTCATATTCCGATTTTTAATTATCTTTCGTCTAATCTTTTCCTCCCGGCGAAATTTTTGGAAATTTTCATCTCGCCGCCTGCGCCCTTTCTTTCTCTCGCGACACCAAGTGGGCGGGGCTTAACGCGAAGGAAACGCTAGCTGAAAAACGATGAAACTCGATTGATTCTTGCAGTTTTTTCGCCTACAAAACTTGAATAAAAATTAAAGACGAAAGGAAAATGCAATCAGAGAACACCGAAATTTCAAAATTTAGTCGAGTGTGAGCAAAATAAAGAGGAGTGCTCAACTAGCAAATCCAATTTTTGTGTTTTCCAGTCGATTTCTAACTGATTTTCAGACCTCAAAAGATGTCCACTAAAAGATTCGCCATCTCTCAAATCTTCCAAAAAATCTCCACCCTCGAATCAGGATCCTTCATTTTCGGAGACTCCCAGAAGCACAATGGAGAGTCTTGGAGAATCAAAATCTCCAAATCCGTCGACAATTTTCTGAGCATCGAAATAGAGTGTGCTCACTCGGAGCACGATGAAAAGTGGTCGTTTCGGATGGAGAATTGCGAGTTCAAACTGAAGACGTTCACCGGGAAGGAGGTGTCCAAGAAAGCGACGCTCGAGTTCCGAGACACTCACAGATTGGCGGGAATTCAGAATTTCGCCGGGTGGGAGGACGTGATGAGCAGTTATCAAATCGACGATGCTCTGATTGTGGAGGTGCATGCGGAGAGTTTCGTATCGAATGGAATTGCGAAGGAGAAATTGTGGAGATTCGATGAATCGATGGAAGATCTTTCGGATGTGGTGTTGGTGGTGGATGGAGAGAAGTTTTATGTCTCGAAATTGGTGAGTAAATATGATTTGATGGCCGAGTTTTTCCAAGTTGCGAAAGTTAGGTCATCAACTTCCAACCATCTTTTTGGTTTTCTAGGCCACTGGTGATGTTTTCAAGGTTTTCAAACTGCCTCAAACCTTCCAATTTCAGTTCCTCGCCTCACAATCCACCTACTTCGAAGCTCTATTCCTCCGAAATTTCGAGGAAGCTACGAAACCAGAAATCAGTCTCTCCGATATTGATGCGAACGACTTCCAGAACTTTCTCGAACTTCTTCATGGAGAATCTCCAATCGATGGTAAGGGTCTCGACTGGAATACAGAGTACAGTAATCCGATTCTTCTCTCAGAATCCACTATCGAAGGAATCACCCATTTGGCCAATTTCTACGATGCGAAACTGGCGATTCGAAAATGCGAGAAATTCCTGATGGAAAGTTCGAAGAAGTCACTGAAAGAGAAACTAAAACTTGCTCATAGTTATAATCTGAAGAATTTGAAGGTACCATTTTGGGTTACTGTAACTAACGGACTACTGTATCTTTTCAGGACCACTGTCTCTCCAAAATCACCACCGTCGCTGATATTCGTTCAGTTTTGATCTACGATACCTGCGAAATGGACCCCTCGGTCGTCGGAGCATTGTTGCAAAAATCACTTTCTTTGATTCCATAGTTTCTCAATAAATTGTTCATTTTTTTACCTGTTTGTCATATGAAAATCGTTCAAATTGAAAATTTTGAGTTTGCAGACAGTGTTCAATGAAACAAAAACGAGTAATCATGCGTGAAGTATGCTCTCAAACAAACTCTCAACCCTTATCAGTCTTATTGCTATCTGTTAGATAACAATTCCCTCAATTTTCTTCCTCACTCTTGTTTCATTTCTAATAAAGCACATTTCCATCAGTTCAAGCCTTCACAATAAAAAATTCTCACCCATTTCTACTTTCACGTTTTTCTTCCAATTTCCACACTTTTCCGATAATGACGACTGCTGAAAAAGAGTTCGTGATTTCTCACGTTTTCAAAAATGTTTCCAGTCTGAAAAATGAAGAAGACCAGTACTCTCCAACAGAAGAACATTTCGGAGTTCCATGGTAAGGAAAATACTCTTGAGCAAACTCTAATGGGTGCTAGTCTATTCAATTCAGGTGTTCTCATGTTTCAGGAAAATTTGTGCGAAACGCAGTTGGAACCATCTCGCGTTGTTTTTGTACTGCGAACCGGAGAAAAAAGACAAAGAGTGGTCGATTGAATTTTCATCGGAGTTCAAAACAAGGACAGTAAATGGAATACTGCTCTCAAAAACATTCGATCACACTTTCAACGGCACAATTGACAATAATCGGGGCTGGGCGAAGTTCATTTCTTGGGAAGATTTGATGATCAACTACGTTGTCGACGACACTGTAACAGTTGATATTCATGTAAAGATCAAGAAGATGACTGGAATCAATCTCCGAAACTTCGATGAGTCTACCAGACAGTTCTCCGATGTAGTTTTGATTGTGGAGAATCAGAAGTTCTACGTCTCAAAATTGGTAAGTAAACACAAGCAAATACATTTTATAACTGACGTTGAAACTAGTGTATTAAAACCGTAACAGACCAAAATTTAGACTTTATTGAATTGGAGGAAAACAGACTTCACTCGGCAAGATTAGAAAATATCAAAGAGACTGAAGATTGGAATTGGAGTTTAAGATTACACAAACGTGTTCAAATGACTTGTTTAGTTGTTTTTTTTGCGGGTCGCAACTTGAATCTCCCGGTAGCCATGAACAGGGATAATGCCTGCGCCCAAACTTTACACCTTTCCAGTACCTCGCCTCGCAATCCCCCTACTTCGAAGCTATGTTCCTTCGAGACTTCAAAGAAACTACGACATCAGAAATTTCTCTCGAATATGTCGATGCTATTGACTTCCAGAATTTTCTCGAACTTCTTTACGGAGAATCTTCAATCGATGGTAAGGGTCTCGAATGGAACACAAAATACAGTAATCCAAAGTTCTCTCAGAATTCACCGTTGAAGGAATCGCTCACTTGGCCAATGTGTACGACACGAAAGTCTCGATTCGAAAATGCGAGGAATATTTGATCGAAATTTCGAAAAAATCATTAAAAGAGAAACTCCGACTTGCTCATCGTTGTAATCTGAAGAATTTAAAGGTATAATTTTTGAGTTAATGTAACAAACCACTGTGTCTTTTCAGGAGCACTGTCTCTCCAAGATTACTACAGCTGCACAAATTCGTTCGGTTTTGGCTTACGATGCCAGTGAAATGGACCCCTCGGTGGTCGGAGCATTGTTGCACAAATCATTGGCTCTTCATAACAAATAATAGTGTTCTTATTATCTGCTGATTTTACACATGACATTGGATAAAAATTGAAGAATGTTGAAATAATTTTTTTTTGGAAATCGTTCATATTTCGATTTTTAATTTTTTTTATTGTTTCAATCTTTGCAGTGTTACAACTGCGCCACCACATCCAACTTTTGAGTTTTTCAGTCAAGTTCCTACTTATTTTCAGACCTCGAAGGATGTCCATCGAAAAATTCGCCATCTCTCAAATTTTCCGAAAAATATCCACCCTCGAACCAGGATCTTTCATTTTCGGAGACCCCCAGAAGCAAAATGGGCTATCTTGGAGAATCAAAATCTCCAAATCCGTCGACAACTTTCTGAGCGTCGAGATAGAGTGTGCTCACTCGGAGCACGATGAAAAGTGGTCGATTCGGATGGAGAATTGCGAGTTCAAACTGAAAACTTTCACCGGGAAGGAGGTCTCCAAGAAAGCGACGCTCGAGTTTAGCGACACTCAGAGATTGGCGGGAATTCAAAACTTCGCCGGGTGGGAGGACGTGATGAGCAATTATCAAATCGACGATGCTCTGATTGTGGAGGTGCATGCGGAGAGTTTCGTATCGAATGGAATTGCGAAGGAGAAATTGTGGAGATTCGATGAATCGATGGAAGATCTTTCGGATGTGGTGTTGGTGGTGGATGGAGAGAAGTTTTATGTCTCGAAATTGGTGAGTAAATATGATTTGATGGCCGAGTTTTTCCAAGTTGCGAAAGTTAGGTCATCAACTTCCAACCATCTTTTTGGTTTTCTAGGCCACTGGTGATGTTTTCAAGGTTTTCAAACTGCCTCAAACCTTCCAATTTTAGTTCCTCGCCTCACAATCCACCTACTTCGAAGCTCTATTCCTCCGAAATTTCGAGGAAGCTACGAAACCAGAAATCAGTCTCTCCGATATTGATGCGAACGACTTCCAGAACTTTCTCGAACTTCTTCATGGAGAATCTCCAATCGATGGTAAGGGTCTCGACTGGAATACAGAGTACAGTAATCCGATTCTTCTCTCAGAATCCACTATCGGAGGAATCACCCATTTGGCCAATTTCTACGATGCGAAACTGGCGATTCGAAAATGCGAGAAATTCCTGATGGAAAGTTCGAAGAAGTCACTGAAAGAGAAACTAAAACTTGCTCATAGTTATAATCTCAAGAATCTGAAGGTACCATTCTTGAGTTACTGTAACTATTGAACTACAGTATCTTTTCAGGATCACTGTCTCTCCAAAATCACCACCGTTGCTGATATTCGTTCAGTTTTGATCTACGATACCTGCGAGATGGACCTCTCGGTCGTCGGAGCATTGTTGCAAAAATCACTTTCTTTGATTCCATAGTTTCTCAATAAATTGTTCATTTTTTTACCTGTTTGTCATATGAAAATCGTTCAAATTGAAAATTTTGAGTTTGCAGACAGTGTTCAATGAAACAAAAACGAGTAATCAACGATCAGGAAATCATTCGTGGAGTATACCCTCAAACAAACTCTCAACCCTTATCAGTTCTATTGCTATCTGTTAGATAACAATTTTCCTCAGTTTTCTTCCTCACTCTTGTTTCATTTCTAATAAAACCTGTTTCCATCAGAGCCTCCACAATAGAAAACTTGTCACCCATTTCTACTCTCACGTTTTTCTTTCAATGTCAGTCAAGAAATTATAGAATGCATTTTCGTCGAACATTACACACTTTTTGCAGATAACGAGGCATGCCAATCGAAAAAGAGTTCGTGCTCACACACGTCTACAAAAATGTTTCGAGTATGAAGGAAGCTGTGCGTCATTTTTCACCGGTGGAAGAGCATTTCGGAGTTCCGTGGTAAGGGCAAAAACTAGAAATTTAAATAAACCCTGATTAATATTTGACCAAAGCGGGTCAACGTGGTTGTCGCATTTCAATCCGATATTATTTGCACAACATAGTTTTTCAGGAAAATCTGTGCGGTGCGCAAAGTGGATCATCTCGAATTGTATTTGTACTGTAATCAAAAACAAAAAGAAGACTGGTCAATCGACACTTGGTTTGAGATCAAATTAAGTGAAGTTATAGAAGAGACGATTTCAAGAACTCAAAATAGTGCGTTTTTCTCTGAATTTGGGGGCTGGGGCTGGGATGAGTTCATTTCATGGAGCGATGCGATGAAGGACTTTGTTATCGATGACACTCTGAGAGTGGAAATTCGTGTGAAGATCAAGAAAGTGACTGGAATCGTTTTGAAGGAGAAGAAGAAGAATCTCCGAAACTTCGATGAATCTACCAAACAGTTTTCGGATGTAGTGTTGGTTGTGGAGAATCAAAAGTTTTATGTTTTGAAATTGGTAAGCAAATGGTGGTTCGGCTCGGTAGGCCGACCAGTTTAGGTTGACCGGCAGTCAGTCCTCTCTCGACTTCTGTCGTCGCAGTAATGTGGGCCTCTTCCAGTTGCCATACGTAAACCGGTGCCAAATCTTCATATCTTTTCAGTACCTCGCCTCGCAGTCCCCCTACTTCGAAGCCATGTTCCTTCGAGACTTCAAAGAATCCACGACAGCAGAAATTCCTCTCAAAGATGTCAAGGCCGCAGACTTCCAGAACTTTCTCGAACTTCTTCATGGTGAAAATCCAATCGACGGTAAGGGTCTCGACTGGAATACAGAGTATAGTAATCCAATGTTCTCTCAGAATCCACTGTCGAAGGAATTGCCCACTTGGCCAATTTTTACGATGCGGAAATGGCGAGTCGAAAATGCGAGCAATTTTTGATCGAAAATTCGGAGAAGTCGTTGAAACAGAAACTCAAGCTTGCTCATAGTTACAGCCTGGAGAATTTGAAGGTATCATTTATTGCATGACAGTCAAATATTTCAAGGGTTACTGGTTTTTCAGGATCACTGTCTCTCCAAAATCACTACGGTATCGGATATTCGTTCAGTTGTGACAATCGATAAAAGTGAAATGGACCCCTCGGTTGTTGGAGAATTGTTGGAGAAATCACTAGCTCTTCATAACAAATAATTGAACTTCTGAAGGCTTAGATGCCTTCATCCTTTAGCCATGTCTTTGTGGTTGAATATTGAAATGCTGATTTGTTTGATTCTTGGCTTTTTGTCTGTTAGTTTTCAATAAAAACTGCGAGGTTTTCGTTTTCAAATAATCTTTCCTATTCACGTCCCCTCAAAAAAGGGACAGTCTGTCTCATTGTGGGAATGTAGATTGTCTGCAGGTGATGGAAACTGACAGGTGAGATTTAGAGCGATTAAATTGTCCTGGGAGTGCTAAAAGGACCGATACAGATTGAGAGGATTACCAGGTATCTAGATCTAGACATTCTGTGCTCTGTTTGCGAGAGGGTCCTTGTGTCACCAGATGACGTATTGGCTGATGTGGGCGGGGCGAGAAAATGGGTCCTTGGGCCGGTCAACAGAGTCGTCATTCTCTGCAGATAGTCATTTGGTCGCAATTCCATCTTTCTATTCCTATTTCTGTACCTTTTCCAAAAATCATGACTGCTGAAAATGAGTTTGTGCTATCTCATGTCTTCAATGGTGTTTCGACTATGATGGTTAATGGATTCCATTTTTCTCCAGTCGAAAAGCGTTTCGGAGTGCCATGGTAAGTTGAACTTTGATAATAGAATATACATGTTTATGCTTCAGGAAAATCGGTGTGCAGCGCAATACGGACCATCTTGGTGTGTATTTGCACTGTCTTCACGAGAAAAGCGGCAAAGAGTGGTCGATTGAAGTTTCGAAAGAAGGAAAAATAAGAGGAAGGAACGGAAAAACTCACTCATATACGAATGAAGTCAGTTTCGAAAGCACACAAAGGTATAACAACTGGGGTTGGTACCAGTTCATTTCATGGGAGAAAATGATGAAGCACTATGTGGTCGATGACACTTTGAAAGTGGACATTCGTGTGAAGATCAAGAGAATGGCTGGAATTCCGAAGATGAATCTGATGAGTTTCGACGAATCTAACAGAAAGTTCTCTGATGTAGTGCTGGTTGTGGAGGATCAGAAGTTCTACGTGTCGAAACTGGTGAGTCAGTTTATTATTGTTCTCAGTAGAACCTATCAATTTCCAGTTCCTTGCCAATCAATCTCCATTCTTCCAATACAATCTTCTCAAGTTGTCAGCTGTCCCAGAGTACCCTGAGCACACTCTCCAAAATGTGAAAGCCCCAGACTTCCAGAACTTTCTCGAACTTCTCTACGGAGAATTTCCAATCGATGGTAAGGGTCTCGAATGGAATACAGAGTACAGTAATCCAATTTTCCAGAATACACTATCGAAGGAATCACCCACTTGGCCAATATGTACGACGCGAAACTGGCGATTCGAAAATGCGAGCGATTTTTGATCGAAAATTCGGAGAAGTCGTTGCAAGAGAAACTCCAAATGGCTCATCGTTACAACTTGAACAATTTGAAGGTATACTTTTTTGAAACTGACAAAAGTTAACTGTAAAATTCCAGGATCACTGTCTCTCCCAAATTACTACTGTAGCGGATATTCGTTCAGTTTTGGACTACGATCACAGTGAAATGGATCCCTCGGTGGTCGCAGAATTGTTGCAGAAGTCATTGGCTCTTCATAACAAATAATAGTGTTCTTATTATCTGTTGGTTTTACACAAAAAATTTTGAATAAAGTTTGAAGCTGTTGAAATTGGACTAATCTGGAGATATCGACTGTTTTTTTCTTACCAACTTCTGGGAGCACGAGAAAAAAGGCGAGGAGTGGTCGGTTGTTGGATGCATTGTTGCAGAAATTAATGTCTTTTCGTGGTTGAATATTGAAATGCTGATTCGTTTGATTTTTGGCTTATTATCTGTTAGTTTTCAATAAATACTACAAGTTTTTAGTTTTCTAAATAATTGTCTCCTATCCACGTCTCCAGAATCTTTGGTTCTACCAGTACACAAAGGGACAGTCGGTTTTCTTGTGGGAATACAGATTTTCACCAGGTGTTGGAAAGTGACAGGTGAGATTTACAGCGATTAGATTGTCCTGGGAGTGCTGAAAGGGCAAGTACTCGATCTAAGATAAGGTGTTACCGACTGTCCCGTAGATTGAGGGGATTCCCAGGCATCTCGATCAAGGCAGTTTGTGCTCTGTTTGCGAGAGGGTCTATGTTTCACCAGATGACCTATTAGGTGATGTGGGCGGGGTGAGAAGGGGCCTTTGAACTGGTCAACAGACAGTTGTCTTGGACTCACTACTCTATTTCTTTTCCAATCCCAACCCTTTTCCAGATAATGACGACTGGTGAAAAGGAGTTCGTGCTTTCTCATGTCTTCAAAGCTGTTTCGAGTATGAAGGATGAAAGTGATCACTTTTCTCCAGCCGAAAATCGTTTCGGAGTGCCATGGTAAGGTGAACTTTGACAATACATAGAATATACATGTCTGCGTTTCAGGAAGATCGGTGTGGAGCGTAGAGCAGGCCATTTTGGTATGTATTTGCACTGCCTTCAAGAGAGAAAAGACAAAGAATGGACGATTGAAGTTTGGAAAGAACACAAAATCAGGACAGTGACGGGGATCTCTAACTCATTAGCAGACGAAGTCATTTTCGAAAGCGCAGATAAAGTGACTGGCTGGGGCAGGAATAAGTTCGTCAAATGGGAAGATTTGATGAAGCACTACGTTATCGATAACACTTTGAAAGTAGACGTCCGTGTGAAGATCAAGAAAATGACTGGAATCATCTTGAAAGAGAAAAAGAATCTCCGAAACTTCGATGAGTCTACGAAACAGTTCTCTGATGTCGTTTTGGTGGTCGAAAATCAGAAGTTCTACGTCTCGAAATTGGTAAGCAAAAGACGGAGCACAAATTGTTGTGGTTTGGCTCGGTTGCAGTGTTTGTGTTTGGTCGACCAGTTCAGGTCGACGTGGTCGACTGACTCAAATTAGCAAAATCTCGAGTCTACCTGATTCTTTTATCATTGATTGACTCGACTTTTGTGGTTGCAGTAAGGTGGACCTCTTCCCGTACCCATACGTAAACTAGTGCCAGATCTTCATATCTTTTTAGTACCTCGCCTCGCATGCCTCCTATTTTGAAGCCATGTTCCTTCGAGACTTCAAAGAATCCAAACAGTCGGAAATTCCTCTCAAAGAGAAGAATGCCAAAGACTTCCAAAACTTTCTCGAACTTCTCTACGGAGAATATTCAATTGATGGTAAGGGTCTTGACTGGAATACAGAATACAGTAATTCAATGTTCAGAATCCACTGTCGAAGGAATCGCTCACTTGGCCAATTTTTACGATGCGGAAATGGCGAGTCGAAAGTGCGAGCAATTTCTGATCGAAAATTCGGACAAGTCGCTGAAAGAGAAACTCCAACTTGCTCATCGTTGTAATCTGAAGAATTTGAAGGTATGATTTTTGGGTTTTTGTAACTAATGGGCTACTGCATATTTTCAGGATTACTGTCTCTCCAAGATAACCACAGTTGCGGATATCCGTTCAGTTGTGACAATCGATACAAGCGAAATGGACCCCTTGGTTGTTGGAGCATTGCTACAGAAATCACTATCTCTTCGTGGTTGAGTATTGAAATGCTCGTGCGTTTGATTTTTGGCTTGTTATCTGTCAGTTTTCAATAAATACTACAAGTCTTTAGTTTTCTAATGAATTGTCTCTGCTCCACTGCAAATCCACGCCTCCAGAATCTTTGGTTCTGCCAGTACACAAAGAGACGGCCTGTTTTCTTGTGGGAATACAGACTTTCACCAGGTGATGGAGAGTGACAGGTGAGATTTAGAGCAATTAGATAGTCCTGGTAGTGCTAAAAGGACCAGCACTTACATAAAGATGTGATCTTACCGACTTTCGCACAGATTGAGGGGATTCTCAGGTATCTATAGATCGAGACAGTCTGTGCTCTGTTTGCGGGAGAGTCATTGTGTCACCAGATGACGTATTGGCTGATGCGGGCGGGGCACGAGAAGGGGTCTTTGGGCAGGTCAACAGACGACAATTGTCATTCTTCTCATACAGCCACTTGGACAGCACTCTCTTTTTCTTTTCATTTCTGTACTTTCCCAGATTATGTCAACTGCTGAAAACGAATTTGTGATCTCGAATGTCTTCAAAGATGTTTCAAGTATGAAGGTTGGTGGATTTCAATTTTCTCCAATCGAAGAGCATTTTGGAGTGCCATGGTAAGATGAACTTTGAAAATAGAAGATACATGTTTGTGTTTCAGGAAAATCGGTGTGAAGCGCACGACTGATCATCTCCGATTGTATTTGTTGTGCTTTCAAGAGAAAAACGGCAACGAGTGGTCGATAGAAGTTTGGCAGGAAGGAAAAATGAGAGCAAAGAACGGAAAAACTCACTTATATTCTACGGAAGTTATTTACCAAAGCACATATAAAGAGAACGCCTATGGGTGGGACACCACCAAATGGGACGACTTGATGAAGAACTACGTTATCGATGACACTCTGCCTGTGGAGTTACGTGTGAAGATCAAGAGAATGACTGGAATCAATCTACGAGACTTCGATGAGTCTACCAAAGAGTTTTCTGATGTCGTGTTGGTTGTGGAGAATCAGAAGTTCTTCGTTTCGAAACTCGTGAGCCAGTTCATTACTTTTCACAATTGGTCCTATACATAAGTTTCCAGTTCCTCGCCAGTCAATCTCCATTCTTCAAATCCACTCTTCTCAAGCTCTCCGATTCCGAAGGCCTTCCTGAACACATCCTCAAAGATGTCAAGGCCGTAGACTTCCAGAAGTTTCTCGAACTTCTTTATGGAGAATCTCCACTTGATTGTGAGTGTCTCGGATGGAATACAGAGTACAGTAATCCAATATTCTCTCAGATTCTACTATCGTAGGAATCACCCACTTGGCCAATATGTACGAGGCGAAGCCGGCGATTCGAAAATGCGAGCGATTTTTGATAGAAAGTTCGGAGAAGACGTTGAAACAGAAACTCCAACTGGCGCATCGTTACAATCTGGAAAATTTAAAGGTATTCGTCTTGAATCACATTGACCAAAGTTCACTCTAGAATTTCAGAATCATTGCCTCTCCAAAATCACTACGGTATCGGATATTCGTTCGGTTTTGGCTGGCGATGCCAGTGAAATGGACCCGTCGGTGGTCGGAGAATTGTTGCAGAAGTCACTGTATCTTCATAACAAAAAATGTTTTTCTTTTTGTGATATCTGTTGATGCACAAATGGTTTTGAATAAAGTTTGAAACTTTCGATGTTTTGTGGAGAAAATCGTTGAAATTGGAGTGGCGATTATTTTTCTGTTGAAAACTCCAAAAATTGTCTTGTGCCCTAGATTGTTCACTTAGACCATCAAGTAAATATTTGAGCATTTTAGTCATTTCTTCATCCGTCTCAGTTTTTTGTCTTGAACTCGGTGAGTAAACCTGCTCTATTGAAACTATGCCCGAGTTTTTCAAAACTTTCACAACTAATCAGAATGTGCTAATAACCTTTTTAAATCAATTTTATTGTCTCCTATCCACGTCTCCAGAATCTTTGGCTCTACCAGTACACAAAGGGACAGTCTGTTTTATCGTGGAAATGTAGATTGTCTGCAGGTGATGGAAAGTGACAGGTGAGATTTAGAGCGATTAGATCGTCCTGAGAGTGCTAAAAGGACCAGTACTTGATGTAAGATGGGGTGTTACTGTCGCACAGATTGAGGGGATCAGCAGGTATCTAGATCTATACAGTCTGTGCTCTGTTTGCGAGAGAGTCATTGCGTCACCAGATGACGTGTTGGGTGATGTGGGCGGGACATGAGAAGAGGGTGCCTGGGCAGGTCAACAGACAGTTGTCTATCCCTGCAGATAGTCATTTGGTCGCAATTCCATCTTTCTATTCCGAGTTCTGTACTCTTTCAGATAATGACGACTGAGAAAGAATTCGTGCTTACTCATGTCTTCAAAGATGTTTCGAGTATGAAGAATGAAATTGGTCATTTTTCTCCAATCGAAGAGCATTTTGGAGTGCCATGGTAAGATAAACTTTGACGATAGAATATACATGTTTCTGTTTCAGGAAGATCGGTGTGTGCCGCAGGACAGACAATTTCGGTTTGTATTTGCACTGCGCACAAGAGAAAAACGGCAAAGAGTGGTCGATCGAAGTTTGGCAAGAAGAAAAAATCAAGACGGTGAATGGGAAAACTCACTCATATGCAAACGGACCGTCCCAATATACTGAAATTTTCAAAAACACAAATAAAGATACTGGTTGGGGTTGGAATAATTTTATCAAATGGGACCAATTGATGAAGGACTACGTTGTCGATGACACTTTTAAAGTGGAAATTCGTGTGAAGATCAAGAGAATGACTGGAATCGATCTCCGAAAATTCGATGAGTCTACCAAGGAGTTATCTGATGTTGTCTTGGTTGTGGAGAATCAGAAGTTCTACGTGTCGAAATTGGTAGGCTTTCGCGTCCCAGGGAACTCTAGGTTATATCAATTTCCAGCTCCTCGCCAGCCTATCTCCATTCTTCAAATCCACCCTTCTCAAGCTCTCCGAATCCGAAGGCCTTCCTGAACACATCCTCAAAGACGTCAATGCCGCAGACTTCCAGACATTTCTCGAACTTCTTCATGGAGAGAATCCAATCGATGGTATCTCTTTAGGATCTTGTCTCGAATACAGTGTATAGTAATTCAGAATCGACCGTTGCCGGAATCGCCCACTTGTCCAATTTGTATGGCGCCCAAATGGCGATTCAAAAGTGCGAGCAATTTCTGATGGAACATTCGAGTAAATCATTGAAAGAGAAGCTCCAACTTGCTCATCGATACAATCTGCAGAAACTGAAGGTATCATCTTTGAGTAACTGTTACAAAGGGTTACTGTATTTTTTCAGGATCACTGTCTCTCCAACATCTCCACAGTGGCTCAAATTCGCTCAGTTCTGACTGAAGATCTCCGTGAAATGGATCCCTTGGTTTGCGGAGCACTGCTGCAGAAGTTCATGGCTATATTCGAGAAATACTTGTTCATTGGGGTTCTGATTTTCGTCTTTTTTTTCTGTGTTCTGTTCTTCTTGTGCATCCGCATTGTGTTTGGATGACTTTCGATCATCGTCTGTCGAAATACACATGCTCACTTTTTTTGGTTCTAATGTTTTGAATGACTCAATAAATTTGATTTGTGTTGTGTACTGTTGGTATGTATTGCACCTCTTCCATTGTGTGTGTCTCCAGATGAGATTGGCAGGTGAGGATGAAGAACGATTATATCGTGCTGAGAGTGCTACTATTTTATGAACATCGTGAGGGGATCACCAGGGCGAGAGTACATTCCCTAGATCTAGACAGTCACATTCTGAGATCAATAATTGTAGACCTTCCAAAAGCTTCGATTTGATACTGAAGCAAAGTAGACACTGTTTACTTCTCTATTATCTGTCTCAGATCTTCTTCTACAGTATCATTGGTTCCATGGTTCTGAGCAACTCAATAACGTTGACTCGTGTTATGGATTGGCACACAGCCAATATTGGGCAACCGGCGCAAAACGCAACCGCGCCCCCGCGTTCTAGTACGTTGAATAGCATGTGCCTTCAAGGTTTTCCCACCATTTTCGAAAATTTCTTCGTTTATGTCCTTCGTCTCTATTCGGAGCAGATTATTGCAGAATTATATTCAAAATGATGGAAACACCTTGAAGGCCAGTGCTAGTGCGGTGAAAGTTGCGTTTTGCTCCGTTTGCGTAATACCAAAATTTGACAGTCTATCTTATCGTGGGAATGCAGATTGTCTCCAGGTGATGAAGAGGGACAGATGAGATTTAGAGCGTTCAGGTCGTCCTGGGAGTGCTGAAATAGGGTGTCACCGACTGTCGCAAAAATATAAGGGATCCCCAGGTCACTGGATCTAGACAGTCTGTGCTCTGTTTGCGATAGAGTCATTGTGTCACCAGATGACGTACTGGGTGATGTGGGCGGGGTGAGAAAGGGTCTTTGGGCTGGTCAACAGACAGTCGTCTTTCGCTGCAGATTGAGGACGGTGCATACCGGCCTGTTTGGGATCAGTCGGACCCCTCAGCACTTTAGTCGTTTGGTCACAATTCCATCACTGCCTTCTAATTTCTGTATTTCTGCAAATATACGGATGACAACTACGAAGGAATTCGTGGTTTCTCATGTCTTCAAAGATGTTTCGAATATGAAAAATGAAATTCTTCATCTTTCTCCAATCAAAGATCATTTCGGAGCTTCATGGTAAGATGAACTGTGACAATTGAATATACATGTTTGTGTTTCAGGAGAATCGGTGTGCAGCGTATAAAAAAAATGTTCGGTTTGTATTTGTACTGCCTTCAGGAGAAAAATGGCAGAGAATGGAGAATTGAAGTTTGGAAAGAACAAAAAATCAGAGCGGTGAATGGGAAGACTCACTCAAAAGGAGACGAAACCGTTTTCAAAAGTACAGCTGAAGGTAATGGCTGGGGATATAAAAACTTCATTTCATGGATGAAGTTGATGAAGGACTACGTGGTCGATGACACTTTGAAAGTGGAAATTCGTGTGAAGATCAGGAGAATTACTAGACTCAATCTCCGGGAATTCGATGAATCTACAAAACATCTCTCTGATGTAGCGTTGGTTGTTGAGAACCAGAAGTTCTTTGTTTCAAAATTGGTAAGCTAACTTGTGTCGAAACTGTCCGAACTTTAAATTTCAGTACCTCGCCTCACAGTCCTCCTACTTCGAAGCTCTGTTCACGCGAAAATTCAAGGAATTCAATCAGTCGGAAATTTCTCTCAAATACGTCAACGCCGAAGACTTCCAGAAGTTTCTCGAACTCCTACATGGAGAGAATCCAATCGATGGTAAGGATCTCGGCTGGAATGCAGAATATAATAATGATTCGATTCTTCTTTCAGACTCTACAATTGAAGGAATCGTTCTCTTGGCTGATATGTACGATGCGAAGTTCGCAATCCAGAAGTGCGAGCAATTTTTGATTGAACATCCAGAGAAGTCATTGAGAGAGAAACTCCAACTTGCCCATCGTTATAATCTGGAGAGATTGAAGGTATAATTTTCAAGATGCTGTGGGGTGAGAAAGGCCTTTGGGCCGGTCAACAAACAGCTGTTTTTTAAACATTCAGTCATTTGGGCTCAAAACTTTCTTTCTCTTCCAATTCCAACACTTTTCCAGATAATGGCGACTGATGAAAATGAGTTTGTGATTTCTCACGTCTTCAAAAATGTTTCGAGTATGAAGGATGAAAGTGATCACTTTTCTCCAACCAAAAAACGTTTTCGAGTGCCATGGTAAGAGTAACTTTGACAGTAGCATATGCATTTTTGTGTTTCAGGATGATCGCTGTGTGGCGCAAGAATGACCATCTTCAATTGTTTTTGCACTGCCTTCAAGTGAAAAAAGACACAGAGGAGTGGTCGATCGAAGTTTGGCAAGAAGGAACAATAAAAGCAAAGAACGGGGAAACTTACTCATGTGCGAAGGAAGTCGTTTTGAAAAGCACAAATGATTGGAATGGCAGTGGTTGGCGTCAGTTCATCAAATGGGACGACTTGATGAAGGACTACACTATCGATGACACTCTGACTGTTGAGTTCCGTGTGAAGATCAAGAAAATGACTGGAAGCATTTTGAAAGAGAATAAGAAGAATCTCCGAGACTTTGATGAGTCTACCAGAGAGTTCGCTGATGCAGTACTGATTGTGGAGGACAAGAAGTTCTATGTGTCCAAACTGGTAGGCTTTCTCAAGTTCTTTACTTCAATTCCTTCATTCCATTTTCAGTACCTCGCCAGCCATTCTTCATTCTTCAAATCCACTCTTCTCAAGCTCTCCAAATCCAAAAAACTCCCTAAGCACACTCTTAAAGATGTCAAGGCCATCGACTTCCAGAACTTTCTCGAACTTCTTTATGGAGAAAATCCCATCGATGGTATGTATTCAGGGTCTCGAATGGAATACAGTGTACAGTGGTTCAATTTTTTTCAGAATCGACAGTTGCCGGAATCGCCCACTTGGCCAATTTGTATGGCGCCAAAGTGGCGATTCAAAAGTGCGAGCAATTTCGGATCGAGAATTCGAGTAAATCATCGAATGAGAATCTTGCTCATCGTAACAATACTTCTGTGTTCTGTTCTTCTTGTGCATCCGCATTGTGATTGGTTTGACCACTTTTGATATTTGACTGTTAAATACTCATGTTTACATTGTTTTCGTTCTAATGTCTTGAATGGCTCAATAAAATTGACTTATGTTGTTTTTTTCCATTGTGTGTCTCCAGATGCGAGGGACAGGTGGGGATGAAGAACGATGAGATCATGATGAGAGGTTCGTTTTGATACTGAATCAAAATAGACAGTGATTAGTTCTCTCTTATCTACCTCAGATCCTTTTCTACAGAATCATTGATTTCATGGTTCCGAACAAATCAATAACGTTGATTCGTGTTATGAATTGGCATACAGCCAATAAAAAAATTGGCAGTCTATCTTATTGTGGGAATGTAGAATGCCTGCTGGTGATGGAGAGTGACAGGTGAGATTTAGAGCGATTTGATTGTCCTGGCAGCGCTAAAAGGAACAGTACTTGGTGTAAGATAGGGTGTTACCGACTGTCGTAAAGATAGAAGGGATCCACAGGGGGTTTGGATCTGGTCAGTTTGTGCTCTATCTGAGAGAGGGTTCTTGTGTCACCAGATGACGTATTGACTGATGTGGGCGTGGTGAGAAGGGGTTCTTCGGCCGGTCAACAGACCGTTGTCTCACTACGCATCCAGTCATTTGGACTCAAAACTCTCTTTCTCTTCCAATTCCAACACTTTTCCAGATAATGACGACTGATGAAAAGGAGTTCGTGCTCGCTCATGTCTTCAAAGACGTTTCCAGTATGGAGGATGAGGATGAACAGTTATCTCCAACTGAAGAGCATTTCGGAGTTCCATGGTAAGAAGACAATTTAGCTCTACTGTAGTTTTCTCGCAAGGGAATATTCTAATTCTTAAGGGTAGCTGATTTGGATAGCCTTGATATCCTTCTATGACCAACTGTGATTCACTTAATTCAGATAGCTTCAAGACTAAACATGTCTGCTTGTCAGTGGGGAATGAACTGAATCTGCTTTCAAATTTTAAAGCCGACAATAGTCTCGCTTTTCAGGTGCGTCTGTATTGTGCGCGACGAAGACTCTTTTGTAGTGTACTTGCACTGTCTTCAAGAGAACAAAGACAGAGAGTGGTCGATCGAAATTTGGCAAGAAGGAATAACAAGATCAAAGAACGGAAAAATTAACAGAATAGCAACCGAAGACATTTACAAGAACACAGATGAAGGGAGTGGCGCGGGCTTGATGTTCATCAAACGGGACTGCTTGATGGAAAACTATGTTATCGATGACACATTGAAAGTGGAGATTCGTGTGAAGATCAAGAAAATGACTGGAATCGTCTTGAAAGAGAAGAATAAGAAGACTCTCCGAAACTTCGATGAGTCTACCAGAGAGTTCGCTGATGTAGTGTTGATTGTGGAGGACAAGAAGTTCTACGTGTCCAAACTGGTAGCCTTTCTCAGGTTCTTTACTTCAATTCCATCTTTCCATTTCCAGTTCCTCGCCAGCCAATCTTCATTCTTCAAATCCACTCTTCTCAAGCTCTCCAAATCCAAAAAACTCCCTAAACACACTCTTAAGGATGTCAATGCCATTGACTTCCAAAACTTTCTCGAACTCCTACATGGAGAAAATCCCATCGATGGTATGTATTTAGGGTCTCGTCTGCAGTAATTCAAATTTTTTCAGAATCGACCGTTGGCGGAATCGCCCACTTGGCCAATCTGTATGGCGCCAAAATGGCGATTCAAAAGTGCGAGCAATTTCGGATCGAGAATTCGAGTAAAACATCGACTGAGAATCTTACTCATCGTAACAATACTTCTGTGTTCTGTTCATCTTGTGCATCCGCATTGTGATTGGTTGGCTCTTGATCTTTGACTGCTAAATACTCATGCTTACATTGTTTTTGTTCTGATGTTTTGAACGGCTCGATAAAGTTGATTTTGTGTTTTTTTCCATTGTGTGGTTCCAGATGATTCGTGTTATGAATTGGCATACAGCCAATACCAAAAGTTGACAGTCTATCTTATTGTGGGAATGTAAATTGTCTCCAGATGATGGAGAGTGACAAGTGAGATTTACAGCGATTAGATCGTCCTGGGAGTGCTAAAAGGACCACCACTTTATGTAAGACAGGGTGTTACCGACTGTCGCACAGATGGAAGGGATCTCTGGATCTGGACAGTTTGTGCTCAGTCTGAGAGAGGGTTTTTGTGTCACCAGATGACGTGTTGACTGTGGGAGGGATGAGAAGGGGACCCCTGGGAAAAGATGGGCGTGGTGAGAAGGGGCCCCAGGTCACTGGACCTAGACAGTCTGTGCTCTCTCTGACTCTTGTGAGAGAGAAGGTCCATGTGTCATCAGATGACGTGTTGGGTGATGTGGGCGGGGCAAGAAGGGGTCTTTGGCCCGGTCAACAGACAGTTGTCTTTCTACGCAAACAGTCATTCGGACTCAATACTCTCTTTCTCTTCCCATTTCCACATTTTTCCAGATAATGACGACTGCTGAGAAGGAATTCGTGATTTCGCACGTCTTCATAGATGTTTCGAGTATGGAAAATGAAGTCGACCAATACTCTCCAACTGAAGAGCATTTCGGAGTTCCATGGTGAGAAGACAATTTAGCTCTACTGTAGTTGTCTCGCAAGGGAATATTTTAATTTTTAAGGCTAGCTGATTTGGATATCCCTGATATCCTTCTATGACCAACTGTGATTCATTTAATCCAGCTAGCTTCAAGACTGAAAATGTCCGCTTGTCAGTTTAGAATGAATTGAATCTGCTCTCAACTTTTAAAGCCGACAATAGTCTCGCTTTTCAGGTGCACCTGTATTGTGCGCGACGAAGACTGTTTTGTAGTGTATTTGCACTGCCTTAAAAAGGAAAAAGAAAGAGAGTGGTCGATCGAAATTCGGCAAGAAGGAATAACAAGATCAAAGAACGGAATAATTAACACAATAGCAATTGAAGACATTTACACGGACACAGATGAAGGGAGTGGCTCGTGCTTGATGTTCATCAAACGCGACGACTTGATGAACAGCTTTGTTATCGATGACACTTTCAAAGTGGAGATTCGTGTGAAGATCAAAAGAATGACTGGCATCAATCTCCGGAAATTCGATGAGTCTATGAAACAGTTTTCTGATATTGTCTTGGTTGTGGAGAATCAGAAGTTCTACATCTCAAAATTGGTAAGCCAAATTGCGTTGAAAATCTCCGAACTTGCAACTTTCAGTATCTTGCCTCACATTCCCCATATTTCGAAGCTCTCTTCCTTCGAAATTTCAAAGAATCCAATCAGTCGGAAATTCCTCTCGAAGATGTCAACGCCGAAGATTTTCAGAAGTTTCTCGAACTTCTCCATGGAGAATCTTCAATCGATGGTAAGCGTCTCGACTGGAATACGGTGTATAATAATAATCCAATTCTTCTTTCAGACTCTTCAATTGAAGGAATTGTCCACTTGGCTGATATGTACGATGCGAAGTTTGCAATCCAAAAATGCGAGCAGTATTTGATCAAACACTCCGAGAAGACGTTGAAAGAGAAGCTCCAACTTGCTCATCGTTATAGAATGCAGGGTTTGAAGGTATGATTTTTTGGTTTTTCTAACTGAAAGTAATTGTATCTTTCCAGCATTATTGTCTCTCCAAAATCACAACGTCTGAAGATATCCGCTCGGTTATGACCAAAGATATGGACCCCTCGGTTGTTGAGGAGTTGTTGCAAAAATCGTTGGCACTCAATGACAGAGCGACTGCAATTCTTGGTTCTGGATTTTTTATTGGTGGCTTCTTCAGTAATTCTTGAACATTTTTTTTCTTTCGGATAATAATGTTAATCTTTAAAGTCTCTTTCCATTTCCTCACGGATGTATAATAAAATTTGAACATTTTCAAATCCTTCGACTTCCGACTCAGAGTTGTACTACAGTTTTCGAGTTTCCTTAAGTGAATACAGAGTCATTTTGATATTGGAAATCGGTTCTTTGTTGGTCACGATGTCCGCATACGTGTTTCAAATTTTCTATTTGCATGATTTTAGTAGAAGCAGAAGTACCTATAGAACCACCAGGGCTGGGAGAAATGAACGGCGACTTTTTCTTTGATACTGAACCGAGCATGCAGAAAAAAAAATACTATGGCCGGCCGCGCCGCGGCTGCGACTTTAGGCTGAGAAGCTGTTTTCAGCCGGACATGCACCCTCATTTCTCTGAAAACCGGTGAGCGTTTTGATTAACTCTCGATCATCAATTTCGTGATTGAGAAAATTTCCTAAAAATCGTTTGATTCCGTTAAAGACTAGTAATCCGAAAATGTTACCGACTGTCGCACAGATTGAGGGGATCACCAAATATCTAGATCTAGACAGTCTGTGCTATGTCTGAGAAAGGGACCTGGTGTCACCAGATGACGTGTTGGGTGATGTGGGCGGGGCATGAGAAGGGATCCTCGGGCAGGTCAATAGATAGTCGTCATTCTCTGCTGATTGGGTCCGGTGGCTACCGGACCGTTTGGGTACTCGGTACTCGATGTAAGACAGGGTGTTACCGACTGTCATAAAGATAAAAGGGATCCACAGGGGTCTGGATCTGGACAGTTTGTGCTCGGTCTGAGAGAGGGTTCTTGTGTCACCAGATGACGTATTGACTGATGTGGGCGGGGTGAGAAAAGGGGTCCTTCTGCAGGTCAACAAACAGTCGTCATTCTCTCTTTCTGCGCAAACAGTCATTTGGATTTAATACTCTCGTTCTCTTACAATTCCAACACTTTTCCAGATAATGACGACTGCTGAAAAGGAGTTCGTGATTTCTCACGTCTTCAAAGATGTTTCCAGTATGAAAAAGGAGAAAGACCAGTTATCTCCTACTGAAGAACATTTTGGAGTTCCATGGTAAGTGAACAATGTAGCTCTACTGTAGTTATCTCACAAGGGATTACTTCAAGTCAAGACTTCAAACTGATGTCTTTCTATAACCCTTTGTGATTCACTTAATCCAGTTAGCTTCAAGACTAAAAATATTCCCTAGTCAGTTGAGAATAATACTGCATTTGATCTCAACTTTTAAAGCCTGCAATAGTCTCGTGTTTCAGGAGAACCTGTATTGTGCACAAGGAGCATTTTCTCGGGCTGTTTTTGTACTGCTTTCAAGAGAAAAAAGACAAAGAGTGGGCGATTGAAGTTTTGCAAGAAGGAAAAATAAAAGCAAAGAACGGGAAAACTCACTCAGATGCGAAGAAAGCCGTTTTCAAAAGCACAGATGAAAATAAAGGCTGGGGCTGGAATTCCATCGAATGGGACGACTTGATGAAGGACTACGTTGTCAATGATTCTGTGACTGTTGAGTTCCGTGTGAAGATCAAGAAAATGACTGGAATCAATCTCCGAAAATTCGATGAGTCTACGAAAGAGTTATCTGATGTTGTGTTGGTTGTGGAGAATCAGAAGTTCTATGTGTCCAAACTGGTGAGTTTTCTCTGGTTATTCACCTCAATTCCTTCTTTCCATTTCCAGCTTCTCGCCAGCCAATCTCTATTCTTCAAATCCACCCTTCTCAAGCTATCCGAATCCGAAGGCCTTCCTGAACACACTCTCAGAGATGTCAATGCCGCAGACTTCCAGACATTTCTCGAACTTCTTTATGGAGAGAATCCAATCGATGGTATGTCTTTAGGGTCTTGTCTCGAATACAGTGTATAGTAATTCAGAATCGACTGTTGCCGGAATCGCCCACTTGTCCAATCTGTATGGCGCCAAAATGGCGATTCAAAAGTGTGAGCAGTTCTTGATCGAGAATTCAGAGAAGTCGCTGAAAGAAAAACTCGATCTTGCTCATCGTTACAATCTGCAGAAACTGAAGGTATCATCTTTGAGTAACTGTGACAAATAGTTAGTGTGCCTTTTCAGGATCACTGTCTCTCCAACATCTCCACGGTGGCTCAAATTCGCTCAGTTCTGACTGAAGATCTCCGTGAAATGGATCCCTTGGTTTGCGGAGCACTGGTGCAGAAGTTCATGGCCATTTTCGAGAAATACTTGTTCATGGGGGCTGGGCTGTTCGTCTTCTTCTTCTGTGTTCTGTTCTTCTTGTGCATCCGCACTGTGTTCGGATGACTTTACGATCATTGTCTGTTGAAATACTCATGCTCACTTTTTTTTTGGTTCTAATGTTTCGAATGACTCAATAAAGTTGATTTGTATTGTTTACTGTTGGTATGTATTGCACCTCTTCCATTGTGTGTCTCCAGATGAGAGGGGCAGGTGAGGATGAAGAACGTGCTGAGAGTGCAACTATCTGACGAACCTAGTGAGAGGATTACCAGGTCTCTAGGGTGGGGATTAGATATAGCGCCGCTTTCCTGACGGTCTAAAATCGTCAAATCGAAAGATTTTTCTCTGATGTTAAGCGGAGATGTTCATCAAACAGCAGCTAAAAAGATATAATTAACAGTTTGAAGATTGCTTCTTTTGCTTTGATGATAACTCGAAGTCTCTTCGGGTAGGAGTCGAATACGGCACGAAGATAGTTGGCATCTAAATGGTCCCATGCCGCGGTCAAGATGTTCAACATGGATAATATTTGACTAGACTGATCGGGCCAAATATCCTCACATCACGACACAAAACCAATCGGATTGAGATCCGGACTTAAAAATGGCCATTGATCCTCACGTGATGAAACACCGGAAATTTAGAGGACAGTCTCCAGATCTAGATAGTCTCTTTCTTACTAGGGAATGGTGCGATCGTGGGGATGGAACTTCAGTATGTGATGGGTACCATTGGAAAGAAGATGTTCTTAAACGGATTTTGGCGTTTTCAAAATCTGCTAAAGGCATACAGAAGACGAGTTATGGGCTCTCAAAGTTTGCTCTTTTCGCCCCGAACTTATCTTCTTTCCAATGGTACCCATCACATACTGAAGTTCCATCCCCACGATCGCACCATTCCCTAGTGAGTCTAGTCATCCTTTTTTCGCCCGAAAATCTCAAACTTCATTTTTCGACCATCTTCCGTGTTTTCGGCGAGTGGAGTTTGTGAGGAGACCAAAATGAAAATTGAAAAAATCGAAAATTTTGATTTTGAGTTTTTGGAAAACTTTCTGCTATGAACGGATAATAGAAGTTCTGAAATGCTGTTTGAATGCTTCAAAATAAAAACCCTATATTCCGCTTCTCCTATATTCCGCTTCCNGACGAGTTATGGGCTCTCAAAGTTTGCTCTTTTCGCCCCGAACTTATCTACCCCCTCCACCCTGTTGAAAAAGTGTGGAGCGGCGGCCGAGGGGTTAAGGAGCGGGGCTACTGTCAGGAAGGCTGTGGGTTCGTACCCCAGCGTTGCCACTTTTTTTTTGAATGGTTTTTTGAATCATTTTTTGGATTTTTCATACTTTCTGATTTTAAAAAAGTTTTGATTTTTTTGAAAGAGGTTTGGTTGTGAAAGATTCTTTTTGCTTCAATCACTTCATTATTGTCGACAAGCATTTATGCCCTTTTTCTTGAATCCCCAGAAAAATACCTGGTCTCTTTGATATTGTTGATAGCTTTGAAAGAAGTATATGTGTTGTTGCTTTTTTTGTCATAAAAATCCAAAAAATGATTCAAAAAAACATTCAAAAAAAAGTGGCAACGCTGGGGTACGAACCCACAGCCTTCCCGACAGTAGCCCCGCTCCTTAACCCCTCCGCCGCCGCTCCACACTTTTTCAACAGGGTGGAGGGGGTAGATAAGTTCGGGGCGAAAAGAGCAAACTTTGAGAGCCCATAACTCGTCTTCTGTATGCCTTTAGCAGATTTTGAAAACGCCAAAATCCGTTTCAGAACATCTTCTTTCCAATGGTACCCATCACATACTGAAGTTCCATCCCCACGATCGCACCATTCCCTAGTTAGATCTTTTAAAGCTTCAATTGTTGATACTGAATCAAAGCTGACAAAGTTTAGTTCTTTCTTACTATCTCACCAGTAAAATGTTAGTATAATGGATTGGCACATAGCCAGCACCAAAAAACTTATTGTGGGAATGTCGATTGTTTCCAGGTGATGGAAAGTGACAGGTGAGATTTACAGAGATTAGCTCGTTCTGGGAGTGCTAAAAGAACCAGTACTCGATGTAAGATAGGTTGTTACTAATTGTCGCACAGATTGAGGGGATTCTCAGGTATCTAGATCTAGACAGTGTGTGTTCTGTCTGAGAGAGGGTCTTTTATGTCACCAGGTGACATATTGGGTGATGTGGGCGGGATGAGAAAGGACCTTTGGGCCGGTCAACAGACAGTTGTCTTTCTACTCATACAGTCATTTGGACTCAATACTCTCTTCCAATTCCAACACGTTTCCAGATAATGACGACTGCTGAAAGGGAATTCGTGATTTCTCACGTCTTCAGAGATGTTTCGAGTATGGAGGATGAGGATGAACAGTTTTCTCCAACTGAAGAGCATTCCGGAGTTCCATGGTAAGAAGGCAATTTAGCTCTACTGTAGATATCTCACAAGGGGATATTTTTAAGGCTTAAAGCTAACTAATTTGGATTGCCGAAGCTCTCTTCCTTCGAAATTTCAAAGAATCCAATCAGTCGGAAATTCCTCTCGAAGACGTCAACGCCGAAGACTTCCAGAAGTTTCTCGAACTTCTTTATGGAGAAAATTCAATCGATGGTAACACTCTCGGCTGGAACACAGAATGTAATAATTCGATTCTTATTTCAGAATCCGCTGTCGAAGGAATCGTCCACTTGGCTGATATGTACGATGTGAAGTTTGCAATCCAGAAATGCGAGCAATTTTTGATCAAATACTCCGAGAAGTCGTTGAGAGAGAAACTCCAACTTGCTCATCGTTATAGAATGCAGGGTTTGAAGGTATAATTTTAAGGTTTCTGTTACTAATAGTAATTGCATCTTTTCAGTATAATTGTCTCTCAAAAATCACAACGTCGGAAGACATCCGTTCGGTTATGACCAACGATATGGACCCCTCGGTTGTTGAGGAGTTGTTGCACAAATCATTGGCTCTCAATGACAAAGCGACATGAAATTCTGAATTCCAGGTTTTTTTTGGTTCCTCGTTCAGTGATTCTTGAATAAAATTTTTTCGGATAACAATTTGTTAATCTTAGAAGTTTCATTCGATGTGTAATACGATTCGAGCGTTTTGAAGTACTTCTACGATTCCACAAAGGGACAATAATTGTATAAATTCTTCTGGATTAGAACACAGCCAACACAAAAAGTGGCAGACTGTCTTATTTTGGGAATGTAGATTGTCTCCAGATGGTGGAGAGTGACAGGTGCGATTTAGAGCGATTAGATCGTCTTGTAAGTTCTGAAAGAAACAGTAATCGATGTAAGATAGGGTGTTACCAACTGTCGCACAGATTGAGGGAATTACCTGGACAATCTGTGATCTGCCGAGAGAGGGGCTTTGTGTCACCAGGTGACGTATTGGGCGATGTGGGCGGAGCGAGGGGGGACCCCTGGGAAAAGATGGGCGGGGTAACAACGGGACCCTTGGACAGGTCGACAAATAGTTGTCTTTCTACGCACACAGTCACTTGGACTCAATACTCTCCTTCTCTTTCAATTCCAACACTTTTCCAGATGATGACGGTTGATGAAAAAGAGTTCGTGATTACTCACGTCTTCAAAGATGTTTCCAGTATGAAAAAGGAGAAAGACCAGTTATCTCCAAATGAAGAGCATTTCGGAGTTCCATGGTAAGTGGACAATGTATAATAGCTCTACTGTAGTTATCTAACAAGGCTCCAACTCTCCAAGTCAAGACTTCAAACTGATATCCTTCTATGACCCTCTGTGATTCACTTAATCCAGTTAGCTTCAAGACTAAAAATATTCCCTTGTCAGTTGAGAATAAACTGCATCTGCTTTTATCTTTCAAAGCCGACAACATTATATCCTTTATCGTGTTTCAGGAGCACCAGTATCAAGCGCGGAGTAGACTATCTCCAAGTGTATTTGTGCTGCCTCGAAGAGAGAAAAGACAAAGAGTGGTCGATTGAAGTTTTGAAAGAAATACAAATAAGAGCAAAGAACCGAGAAACTCAGTCACGTGCGAAGAAAGCCGTTTTCAAAAGCACAGATGAAAATGAAGGATGGGGCTTGAAGTTCATTAAATGGGACGACTTGATGAAGGACTACGTTATCGACGATTCTGTGACTGTTGAGTTCCGTGTCAAAATCAAAAGAATGACTGGAATCAATCTCCGAAAATTCGATGAGTCTACCAAGGAGTTATCTGATGTTGTCTTGGTTGTGGAGAATCAGAAGTTCTATGTGTCCAAACTGGTAGGCGTTCTCTGACTATTTACCTCACTTCCTTTTTTCCATTTCCAGCTCCTCGCCAGTCAGTCTCCATTCTTCAAGTCCACCCTTCTCAAGCTCTCCGAATCCGAAGGACTTCCTGAACACACCCTCGAAGACGTCAATGCCAAAGACTTCCAGACGTTTCTCGAACTTGTTCATGGAGAGAATCCAATCGATGGTAAGCGTCTCGACTGGAATACAGAGTACAGTAATACAATTTTTTCAGAATCGACCGTTGCCGGAATCGCCCACTTGGCCAGTTTGTATGGGGCCGAAATGGCGATTCAAAAGTGCGAGCGATTCTTGATCGAGAATACAAAGAAGTCACTGAAAGAAAAACTGCAACTTGCTCATCGTTACAATCTGCAGAAATTGAGAGTAATATTTTGATTTCGACGCCTTCAATCATTACTGTATCTTTTCAGGATCACTGTCTCTCCAACATCTCCACGGTGACTCAAATCCGCTCAGTTCTGACTGAAGATCTTCGTGAAATGGATCCCTTGGTTTCCGGAGCACTGCTGCAGACGTTCATGGTTATATTCGAGGAATTCTTCTACATGGGGGCTGGGCTTTTCGTTTTCTTTTTCTGTGTTTTGTTCTTCTTGTGCATCCGCATTGTGTTCGGATGACTTTCGATCATTGTCTGTTGAAAAACTCATGCTTTTGTTTGTTCTAATGTTTTGAATGGCTCAATAAAGTTGATTTGTGTTGTGTACTGTTGGTCGCCAAATGAGAGACGCAGGTGAAGATGAAAAGCGATTAGATCGTGCTGGGAGTCCAGGTCTTGACAGCCACACTCGTCAGATCATCATGGAACACAAAATAACGCAATATCTCCTAATCTTCTCATCAGGATCGCCTTTTTCAACTTGACCTCTTCTCTATTAGACATCGTAGACTCAGCTCCCGACTTCTTCTTCTTCTTCTTCTTTATAAAATGATAAGCGATGCTTTCCATATACCTTCGTTCCTAAGAATCTCTCACTGTCCCAGGAGACCGATGACCTTGATTCTCTCTGATAAATGTTCAGACGATTTCTTTTCCACAACCACCGTCATATGGCCCGCCGTTGTCCAGAATACCCCCGATTCTTAAAGCCTAGTCTGTTTTCAAACTTAGGTAATTAAATTCTGATTCTGATTACACGTTCCCTACATTCATTCATTCAATCCAACAAAAAAGGGACAGTCTGTCTTTTTGCGGGAATGTAGATTGTCTGCAGATGATGGAAAGGGACAGGTGTGATTTAGAGCGATTAGATCGTCCTAGGAGTGCTAAAAGGACCGGCACTTTATGTAAGACAGGGTATTACCGACTGTTGCCCAGATGGATGGGATCTCCAGTCACTGGACCTAGACAGTCTGTGCTCTGTTCGCGAGAGAGTCATTGTGTCACCAGATGACGTGTTGGGTGATGTGGGCGGGGTGAGAAGGGGTCTTCGGGTAGGTCAACAGACAGTTGTCTTTCTGCGCAAACAGCCATTTGGACTCAATACTCTCGTTCTCTTACAATTCCATCACGTTTCCAGATAATGACGACTGCTGGAAAGGAGTTCGTGATTTCTCACGTCTTCAAAAATGTTTCGAGTATGAAAGATGAAAGTGGTCATTATTCTCCAATCATTAAACATTTCGGAGTTCCATGGTAAGAACAACTTTGACAATAGAATATACATGCTTGTGTTTCAGGAAGATCGGTGTGCAGCGTAGAGCAGATAATTTCGGTTTATATTTGCACTGCGAACCAGAGAAAAAGGACAAAGAGTGGACGATTGAAGTTTGGAAAGAGCAGGAAATCAGGACAGTGACTGGGATCACTAACTCAATAGCAAACGAAGTCATTTTCAAAGACACAGATATAGGGAGTGGCAGAGGATGGTGCCGGTTCGTTTCGTGGAGAGATTTGATGAAGAACTACGTTGTCGATGATTCTGTGAATGTTCAATTCCGTGTGAAGATCAAGAAAATGACTGGCATCAATCTCCGAAACTTCGATGAGTCTAACAAGGAGTTCTCTGATGTTGTCTTGGTTGTGGAGAACAAGAAGTTCTACGTTTCGAAACTGGTTAGTAAAATGGTGCTTACCATTAGGAAACTCTAGGTTATATCAACTTTCAGTTCCTTGCCAGCCAATCTCCATTCTTCAAATCCACTCTTCTCGAGGTCTCCGAATCCGGAAAACTCTCTGAACACACTCTCAAAGATGTCAAGGCCGCAGACATCCAGAAGTTTCTCGAACTTCTTCATGGAGAGAATCCGATCGATGGTAAGGTTCTCGACTGGAATACAGAATCGGTAACTCAATTTTTCTCAGATTCCACTGTCGCCAAAATCGCTCACTTGGCAAATATGTTTGAGGCGACACTGGCGATTCAAAAATGCGAGCAATTCTTGATCGAGAATTCAAAGAAGTCGCTGAAAGAAAAACTCCAACTGGCTCATCAATACAAGTCAGAGAAATTGAAGGTATTACTTTATTTTCAACGCTTTGAAAAATTACTGTATCTTTTCAGAATCACTGCATCTCCAAGATCTATAGAGTGTCTCAAATTCGTGTCCTTGTAGACGACAATCCCAACGAGATGGACCCCTCAGTTGTGATAGCTTTGTTGCAGAAATCGTTGGATCTTCACAAGTTGTACACACCCGTGATCATCGCGTGCATCTTTTGCACTTGTCTTCTGCTTCCTCTATTGTATTGGAAGGGTTTAAAAGACGCTTGATCATTGACTGTTGAAATACATAAATGCTCATTTTTACTTTCCTTCGTTTCATGATTTTTTATGACTCAATAAAGTTGCTTTGTGTTATGGATAAACAGCCAGTACCAAGAATTGACATTCTATCTTATCGTGGGAATGTAGATTGCCTCCAGATGATTGAGAGAGACAGGTGAGATTCAGAGCGATTTGATTGTCCTGAGAGTGCTAAAAGGACCAGCACTTTATGTAAGACATGGTGTTACTAACTGCCGCACAGATTGAGAGACTCACCAGGTTTATGGATTTAGACATTCTGTGCTCTGTCTGACTAGAGAATGTTGTGAACGGCGATATGACATTTCAGTATGTGAGAGGTACCATTGGACACAGCAGGTTTTGAAATGTATCATGGCATTTTCAAAAACTGCTGCCGATCTCCAGAAGTCGAGCTATGAGCTTCTGAGGTCTGCTTCCTACAGGCGGACGACTACGCTATGTGTAGCGAACACAAAAAACCAAACTTCAGAAGCTGATAAGTCGACTTCTGGAGAGCGACATCAGTTTTTGGAACCGCTATTATACGTTTCAACACCTGCTCTTTCCAATGGTGCTAGGCCCCACCGCCCTAACACGTCAAAGAGCGTGTGCCGTTACGTTTTTTCCACCGTTTTCGAATACTTCTTCGCTTGTGGGTTTCGTCTTAATTCGGAGCAGTGTATTGCTCAATAATATGGTGGGGCGCGGTTGCGTTTTGCGCCGTTTGCCTAATATCACCTCACATACTGATGTCTGATATCCCCGTTCATATCATTCCCTAGTGAGAGAGAGAGAGAGAGTCATTGCGTCACCAGATGACGTGTTGGGTGATGTGGGCGGGATCAGGAAGGGCCCCTTGGGTCGGTCAACAGACAGTTGTATTTCTGCGCAAACAGTCATTCGGACTCAATTCTCTCGTTCTATTCCAATTTCTGTACTTTCCCAGAGAATGACGTCCGCTGAAAAAGAGTTTGTGATTTCTTACATCTTCAAAGATGTTTCGAGTATGAAGGGTGATGAGGAGAACTGCTTCACTCGGACTGAAGAGCATTTTGGAGTTCCATGGTAAGTGTTTCGTGTATTCCTTACTATTAATAGTAAGGATGTTTTTCTAGGAAAATCCAGGTGCACCAAACAAAGGATAGATGCAAACTGGCTTTTTGGTGCTCTCATGAACAAACGAAGAAGTGGTCGATTGAAACTTTGCAAGAAAATAAGATAATGTCGAAGAGTGGAGAAGAGCTCGCGAGAGTTTCTGAAGCTCGTTTCGAATTCGCACCACGCAGAAGCTTGCAATTGACAGATTCTGAAACGCAGCACGTTGTCGACGTAAGATCGAGTGTTGAAATTCGTGTGAAGATTCTGAGCATGATTGGAATCGAGAGCGAAACTCTTCGCAGTTTCGACGAGTCTACCAAAGAGTTCTCTGATGTAGTCTTAGTTGTTGATGACAAGAAGTTCCACGTTTCGAAACTGGTTGGTAAAACGCGGACTAGGAAACTCTAGGTTATATCAATTTTCAGTTCCTTGCCAGCCAATCTCCGTTCTTCAAATCAACTCTTCTCAACCTCTCCAAATCTGAAGGACTCCCTGAACACACTCTCAAAGATGTCAAGGCCGCCGACTTCCAGAAGTTTCTTGAACTTCTTTATGGAGAGAATCCAATCGATGGTAAGGGACTCGGCAAGAATACAGCGTACAATATTTTTCTCAGATTCCACTGTCGCCAGAATCGCTTGCGTGGCCGATTTGTATGACGCCAAAATCGCAATGCAGAAGTGCGAGAAATTCTTGATCGAGAATTCAAAGAAGTCGCTGAAAGAAAAACTCCAACTGGCTCATCGATTCAAATTGGAGAAATTGAAGGTAACATTTTGCTTCCGACTCCATGAAGCATTACTGTATATTTTCAGAATCACTGCCTCTCCAAGATCTCGTCGACACGGGACATTCGTGAGGCTGTAGACGACAATCTCAACGAGATGGATCCTTCACTGGTTGGATCATTGTTGAAGAAATCGTTGGATCTTCACGAGTTGTACACACCAGTGGTCATCGCGTGCTTCTGTTGCACTTGCTCTCTGCTTCCTCTATTGTTTTGGAAGGGATTGAAACACGATTGATCCTTATTTGTTGAAATTTTCATTCTCACTTTCCTTCCTTTTATGATTTCGAATGACTCAATAAAGTTGATTTTTGTTGTGAATTGTTGTCATGGGTTGCACCTCTTCTATTGTGTGTCTTCAGGTTAAAGGGACAGGTGAGGATAATGGAGATTAGATAGTACTGCGAGTGCTACTATCTGATGAACATGAGGAGATTACCAAATCTCTAGAGTACATTCTCTAGATCTAGACAGGCATTTACTCAATTGTTGAAATTCGGAACGTTCAACTCAATAATGTTGACTCGTGTTATGAATTGGCACACGACCGATACGAAATATGGCTTCAGCCTTTATTATTATGGAAATATAGATTGTCTCCAGGGGATGGAAAGTGACAGGTGAGATTAACAGAGAGATTTACAGGCCCATAACTCGGATGATTTGTTTTATTCAAAGGGTCTTGCAGACAGATGTCTCTGGTATGTAGATGCCATCAAAATATTGAATCCCCAAGCTAGACGTTGACCCCAGAATGGCACAATTTTCTGATTCTTAAGTACATTTGTGCGGGTAATTATGGACCCCCTGTAGAGCGATTAGATCGTCCTGGGAGCGTTGAAAGGATCAGTACTTGGAACAGATAGAAGGGTTCCCCAGGTCAGTGGATCTAGGCAGTCTGTGCTCTGTTTGCGAGAGGGTCATTGCGTCACCAGATGACGTGTTGGGTGATGTGGGCGGGGCAAGAGAAAAGGTCCTTGGGCAGGTCAACAGACAGTTGTCTTTCTGCGCAAACAGTCATTTGGACTCAATACATTCTTTCTCTCCCAGTTTTTGTACTTTCAGAGAAAAAGATGACAGCTGAAAAAGAATTTGTGATTTCTCACGTCTTCAAAGATGTTTCCAGTATGGGGGAAATCCCACTCTATCTTTCTCCAATCGAAATGCGTTTCGGAATGCGATGGTAGGATGATCTTTGCCAATAGACTATATGTACATGTTTGTGTTTCAGGCACATCTGCGTGCAACGTAGAGCAGACCATTTTGGTATGTATTTGCACTGCCTTCCAGAGAAAAAAGACATGCAGTGGTCGATTGAAGTCTGGAAAGAACAAAAAATCAGGACAGTGAATGGGAAAACTCACTCAATAGCAGACGACGTCGTTTTCAAAGACACACATTACGGGAGATACAAAAGTTGGTGTCGGTTCATCAAATGGGAAGATCTGCTGAAGGGCTACGTTATCGATGACACTTTGAAAATCGAAATTCGTGTAAAGATCAAGAAAATGACTGGAATCAATCTTCGTAACTTCGATCGGACTACCGAAGAGTTCGCTGATGTAGTGTTGGTTGTCGAGAACAAGAAGTTCTACGTTTCGAAACTGGTAGGCTTTCTCAGGTTCTTTACCTCAACGCCTTTTTTCTTTCTCCAGCTCCTCGCCAGCCAATCTCCATTCTTCAAGTCCACCCTTCTCAAGCTTTCCGAATCTAAAGGTCATCCTGAACACACCCTCGAAGATGTCAAGGCCGCCGACTTCCAGAAATTTCTCGAACTTCTTCATGGAGAACCGTCTATCTCTGGTAGGGTCTTGAATCGAATATAGTAATCCGATTTAATTTAGAATCTAATATCGAAAAAATCCTCCACTTGGCCGTTACGTACGAGGCGACACTCGCGATTCAAAAATGCGAGCAATTCTTGCTCGAGAATTCAAAGAAGTCTCTGAGAGAAAAACTCCAACTGGCTCATCGATACAAATTGGAGAAATTGAAGGTATTTTTTTAAATATTGTTCTACAGAACCTTTCGTTCCATGGTCCGGAACAACTCAATAGTGTTGATTCGTGTTATCGATTGGCACACAAGCAGTACGAAATATGACGAGGACATTTGATCTAGACAGTCTGTGCTCTGTCCGAAAGAGGGTCATTGCGTCTCCAGATGACGTGTTGGGCGATGTGGGCGGGATGAGAAGGGGTCTTGGGGTCGGCCAACGGACAGTTGTCTTTCTGCGCAAACAGTCATTTGGACTCAATACTCTCTTTTTTCCAATTTCCGTACTATTCCAGATAATGACGACTGATGAAAAGGAGTTCGTGATTTCTCACATCTTCAAAGATGTTTCGAGTATGAATGATGATGAGTTTTATCTTTCTCCAACCAAAGATCATTTTGGAGTGCCATGGTGAGATAAACTTTGACAATAGAAGAGACATGTTTGTGTTTCAGGAGAATCTGTGTGACGCGCATGACGGATCATCTTAGTTCGTATTTGTACTGCCTTCAAGAGAAGAATGACGAAGAGTGGTCGATTGAAGTTTCGCAAGAAAGAAAAATCAGTACAATGAATGAGAAAACTCACTCATTAGCAGCCCACACCATTTTCCAAACCACAGATAAAAGAAGTGGCTGGGTAAAGAAGGATTTCATCAAATGGGATGACTTTGTGAAGGACTACGTTGTCGATGATACTTTTAAAGTGGAATTCCGTGTGAAGATCAAGAAGATGACTGGAATCCATCTCCGAAACTTCGATGAGTCTACCAAGGAGGTCTCCGATGTGGCCTTGGTTGTGGAGAATCAGAACTTGAACGTTTCGAAACCGGTTAGTAAAACGCTGCCTAAAAACATTTGGACTCAATACTCTCTTTTCCAATTCCAACACTTTTCCAGATAATGACGACTGAAGAAAAGGGATTCGTTTTTTCTCACGTCTTCAAAAATGTTTCAAGTTTGAAGGATGATGAGTTTTATCTTTCTTCAATCAAGGATCATTTCGGAGTGTCATGGTAAGATAAACTTTGACAATAGAATAATATATACATGTCTGTGTTTCAGGGTAATCTATACGAAGCGCATGACGGATCATCTTGGTTTGTATTTGTACTGCTTTCAAGAGAATAATGACAAAGAGTGGTCGATGGAAGTTTTTCAAGAACAAGTAATCAGGACAGTAGATGGGAAAACTCACTCAATAGCAGACCACGTCATTTTCGGAAGCACAGATGAAAGAAGTAGCTGGGGAACGAAGGAATTCATCAAATGGGAAGAATTGATGAAGGACTACGTTATCGATAACACTCTAACTGTTGAGTTCCGTGTGAAAATCAAGAAAATGACTGGAAGCATTTTGAAAGAGAATATGAAGAATCACCGAAGCTGCGATGAGTCTACCAAAGAGTTCTCTGATGTCGTGTTGGTTGTGGACAATCAGAACTTGAACGTTTCAAAACCGGTTAGTAAAACTCTTGTTTATGACTGCCTACACAGTTTCCTTTCTACATATACAGTCATTCAAACTCAATACTTTCTTTCTCTTCTAATTCAAAGACTTTTCCAGATAACGGCAACTGCTGAAAAGGAGTTCGTGATCTCTCACGTCTTCAGAGGTGTTTCGAGTATGAATGATGATGAGTTTTATTTTTCTCCAATCGAAAAGCGCTTTGGAGTGCCTTGGTATGATAAACTCTGACAATAGAATATACATGTTTGTGTTTCAGGAAAATCGGTGTGGAGCGCATGACGGATCATATTGGTATTTATTTGCACTGCCTTCAACAGAAAAATGGCGAAGAGTGGTCGATTGAAGTTTTTCAAGAAGGAAAAATCACGACAGTGAATGAGAAAACTCACTCATCAGCACACCACGTCATTTTCAAAAGCACAGATAAAAGAAGTGACTGGGGAAAGAAGGATCTCATCAAATGGGATGACTTTGTGAAGGACTACGTTGTCGATGACATTTTCAAAGTGGAGATTCGTGTGAAGATCAAGAGAATGACTGGAACCATTCTCCGAAACTTTGATGAGTCTGCCAAGGAGGTCTCCGATGTGGCCCTGGTTGTGGAGAATCATAACTTTAATGTTTCGAAACCGGTTAGTAAAACGCGGCCACCGGTAAAGCGCTGCTGATACGTTATGGATGGGACCAGGTTCTTGACCCATAACTGATTCGTTTGAGCTTAAAATGGATAAGTTATGGATCAAACATCTAGTCCGATCCATAACGTATCGGCAGAGCTTTACCTGTGGCCTAAAAACTCTTGTTTATGATTGCCTGCACAGTTGACCTTCTACGCATACAGTCGTCTGGACTCGATACTCTTCTACTCTTCCAATTTCAGTACTTTTCCAGATAATGACGACTGATGAAAAGGGATTCGTTTTTTCTCACGTCTTCAAAAATGTTTCGAGTTTGAAGGATGATGAGTTTTATATTTCTCCTACCAAAGATCATTTCGGAGTGCCATGGTGAGATAAAATTTGACAATAGAATATACATTCTTGTGGTTCAGGAAGATCGGCGTGGAGCTCGTGACGGATCATCTTTGTTTGTATTTGCACTGCCTTCAAGAGAAAAATAACGAAGAGTGGTCGATTGAAGTTTGGCAAGAACAAGAAATCAGGACAGTATATGGGAAAACTCACTCATTAGCAGCCCACTCCATTTTCAAAAGCACAGATACATGGAATGGCTGGGGTTTGCGTCAGTTCATCGAATGGGACGACTTAATGAAGGACTACGTGGTCGATGACACTTTGAAAGTGAAAATTCGTGTGCTGATCAAAAAAATGACTGGAATCATTTTGAAAGAAAATAAGAAGAATCTTCGAAACTTCGATGAGTCTAACAAGGAGGTCTCTGATGTAGTCCAGGTGGTGGAGAAGCAGAAGTTCAATGTGTCAAAACCGGTTAGTAAAAAGCGGCCTTAAAAACTTCTGATTATGATCTGCACAGTTGACCTTCTGCGCAGGCAGTTATTCGGACTCAATACTTTTTTTTTCTTCCAATTTCAACACTTTTCCAGATAATGACGACTGCTGAAAAGGAGTTCGTGATCTCTCACGTTTTCAGAGATGTTTCGAGTATGGAGGATAAAATTGAACTTTATTCTCCAATCGTAAAACATTTCAGAGTGTCATGGTATGATAAACTCTGAAAATAGAAGATACATGTTTGTGTTTCAGGAAGATCGGTGTGCAGCGCAATACTGACTATCTCGGATTGTTTTTGCACTGCGAACCGGAGAACAAAGACAAAGAATGGTCGATTCAAGTTTGGCAAGAAGGAAAAATAAAAGCAAGGAACAGAAAAGCTCACTCAATAGCAGACGATGTCATTTTTAAAGACACATGCGAGGAAAGTGACTGGGGCTGGAATGATTTCATCAAATGGGACGACTTGATGAAGAACTACGTTAGCGATGACACTTTCAAAGTCGAAATTCGTGTGAAGATCAAGAGAATGACCGGAATAATCTTGAAAAAGAAAAGGAAGAATCTCCAAAAGTTCGACGAGTCTACCAAGGAGGTCTCTGATGTAGTGCCGGTTGTGGAGAATCAGAACTTCGATGTGTCGAACCCCGTAAGTCCTAGAAATTGTCTCTCAGGTGTTGTTCCTCAGAACCTTTGGTTCCATGGTTCTGAGCAACTCAATGAATGTGATTCATGTTAACGATTGACAAACAGACAGTACAAAAATGTCAACGTGTTTCATCGTAGGTATACAGTCACTTTCCATCACCAGGTGATGGAAAGTGGCAAGTGAGATTTGGAGCATAAGATGGGGTGTTACCCACTGTCGCAAAAATTGAGGGAATCCCCAGGTCACTGGATGTAGACAGTCTGTGCTACGAGAGGGTCATTGCGTCACCAGATGACGTGTTGTCTTTCTGCGCAAACAGTCATTTGGACTCAATATTTTTCTTGGACCCTCTCTTCCTCTTCCAATTCCAACATTTTTCCAGATCATGCCGACAGCTGAGAAAGAGTTCGTGATTTCTCACGACTTCAAAAATGTTTCAAGTATGAAGTATACAATGGAACTTTATTCTCCAATCGAAGAGTATTTCGGAGTGCCATGGTAAAGATAAACTTTGACAATAGAATATACATGTTTGTGTTTCAGGAAAATTAGTTTATATCGTTATGCAAATCATCTTAGATTGTTCTTGTACTGTGAACCAGAGGAGGAAAACAAAGAGTGGTCGATTGAAGTTTGGAAAAAACAAGAACTCAGGACAGTGACTGGGAAAACTGACTTATATGCAAACGAATTCATTTTTGAAGACACACGTATGTGGGGTGGCTGGGACTTCATTCAATGTGAAGACTTGATGAAGGACTACGTTGTCGATGACACTTTGAGAGTGAAAATTCGTGTGAAGATCAAGAAGATGACTGGAATCAATCTCCGAAACTTCGATGAGTCTACGAAACAGTTTTCTGATGTAGTCCTGATTGTGGAGAATCAAAGGTTCTTCGTTTCGAAATTGGTTCGTAAAACGCGGCCTAAAAACTTTGGGTTATATCAATTTTCAGTTCCTCGCCAGGCAATCTTCATTCTTCAAGTCCACCCTTCTCAAGCTCTCCGGATCTGAAGGACTCCTTGAACACACCCTCCAAGATGTCAAGGCCGCCGACTTCCAGAAGTTTCTCGAATTTCTTTATGGAGAATCTTCTATCTCTGGTAGGGTCTCGAATAGAATACAGTAATTAAATCGTCTTTCAGAATCAAATGTGGAAAGGATATTCTTATTGGCCAATACGTACGAGGTGATACTCGCGACTCGAAAATGCGAACAGTTTCTGATGGAGAGTTCGAAGAAGTCGTTGAAAGAAAAACTCCAACTGGCTCATCGATACAAGTCCGAGAAATTGAAGGTAACATATTTTTCACGAGGTCTTGAAGCATTACTTTATCTTTTCAGTATTACTGCCTCTCCAAGATTTCATCAACAGGGGACATTCGCGCCGCTTTAGACGACAATCTGAATGAGATGGATCCTTCAGTGGTTGGAACATTGTTGGAGAAATCGTTGGATCTTTACGAGTTATACAGTTCTCTGACCATCGCGGGCATCTGTTGCACTTGCCTTTTGCTTCCTTTGCTGTTTTGTAAGGGTTCGAAAAATGCTTGATCTTTAATTGTTGAAATACTCATGCCCACTTTTTTTGTTTCTATTATTTTGAATGGCTCCATAAAGTTGATTTGTGTTGTGTACTCTAGTTGTTTTTTACGATTCTGAGCTCAGTAATGCTGGTTCGCGTTATGGAATGGCACACAAATATCACACAGTGGGACATCCCGTGGGAATGCAAATGGTCCCCAGGAGAGGGAGATAGACAGGTGAGATTTAGAGCGATTAGATGATCCTGAGAGTGCTAAAAGAACCGGCATTCTGTGGAAGACAGATCTATTGTCGCACAGATTGAGGGTATTACCATTTATCTAGATCTAGACAGTCCGTGCTGTCTGACTAGGGATTAACCTGAGTAATGTTTAGAGTTACAGAATGTGTCATATATCATTGGAAAGCTGAGAAAGTTTGCAATCGATTGATGTATTCTGTTTCTGCTGTGGGCTCTGCATTCTCGAGAAGATTGAGTTCGAAGTACATAAACCCAGTTGATTTGCACTGAGAACAAGCATTTCATATCAAACCAACTGGGTTTACGTACTTCAAATTCAATTTTCTCGAGAATCCGGAGTCTGCAGCAGGAACAAAATGTATCAATCGATAGCAAATTTTCTCAGGACTATATATGACACATTCTGTAACTCCAAACATTAACTCAGGTTATTCTCTAGTGAGAGAGAGAGAGGGCTATTGTGTCATCCGATGAAGTGGGCGGGTCTCTACAAAAACTGTGCTCTGTTTGCGAGAGGGTCATTGCGTCACCAGATGACGTGTTGGGTGATGTGGGCGGGGCTTGAGAAGAGGTCCTTGGGCAGGTCAACAGACAGTTGTCTCATCCAGTCATTTCGGCACCACACCATCTTTTTCTTTTAAATTCAACACTTTTTCAGATAATGACAGCTGCTGATAAAGAATTCGTGATTTCTCACGTCTTCAAAGATGTTTCGAGCATGAAGGTGGAAATCGATCATTATTCTCCAATCGTAAAACATTTTGGAGTGCCATGGTATGATAAACTATGACAATAGAATATACATGTTTGTGTTTCAGGGAGATCTGTGTGTTGCGCAATACGGACCATCTTGGGGTGTATTTGTACTGCCGTCAGGAGAAAGCAGGCGGAGAGTGGTCGATTGAAATTTGGCAAGAAGGGAAAACAATAGCGAAAAACGAGAAAACGAACTCAAATGCAGGCGAAGCTGTTTTCAAAAGTGCATCTAATATATCAGGAAATGGCTGGGCAAAGTTCATCAAATGGGAAGACTTGATGAAGGATTACATTATCGCTGACTCGGTGACTGTTGAATTCCGTGTGAAGATCCGCAAAATGACTGGAATCAATCTCAGGAACTTTGATGAGTCTACCAAGGAGTTCTCAGATGTAGTACTGGTTGTGGAGATCAAGAAGTTCTACGTTTCGAAATTGGTAAGCTTTATCGGGTTGATTATCTGTATTCATTCTTTCTATTTTCAGTTCCTCGCCAGCCAATCTCCATTCTTCAAGTCCGCTCTTCTCGAGGTCTCCGAATCCGAAGGACCGCCTGAGCACACTCTCAAAGATGTCAAGGCCGCCGACTTCCAGAAGTTTCTCGAACTTCTTTATGGAGAATCTCCCATTAATGGTATGTTTAGAGTCTTGACTGGAATACAGAGTACCATAATCCAATTTTGTTCAGAATCCACAGTTTCCGGAATCGCCCACTTGGCCAATCTGTATGGTGTCACAACCGCGATTCAAAAGTGCGAACAGTTTCTGATGGAAAGTTCCAAGAAGTCGTTGAAAGAAAAACTGCAACTGGCGCATCGTTGCAATCTGAAGAATCTAAAGGTATCGTTTTTGAGTAACTGCTACAAAGGGTTACTGTATCTTTTCAGGAACACTGCCTCTCCAACATCTCCACGGTGGCTCAAATCCGCTCAGTTCTGACTGAAGATCTTCGTGAAATGGATCCCCTGGTTTACGGAGCATTAATGCAGAAATTCTTGACTCTTTATGAAGAGTCGCAGTCTAAATGCATCAATTTCGCTGCCGTTTCAGACTGGCTTCAAAAGAAGTTAACTTTTGATATTTGATTGTTCAAATGCTCATGCTCACTTTTTTTGGTTCCAATGTTTTGAATGACTCAATAAAGTTGATTTGTGATGTGAACTGTAGTTATGGATAGCACCGCTTGCACTACGCGTCTTCAGATGAGAGGGACAGGTGTGGATGGAGAGCAATTAGGTCATCTGAAGAGTGCTAAAAGACGTCTGTGTGCGAGAAGGTTCTTGTGTTATCAGATGACGTATTTGGTGACGTGGACGGTTGTGCGTCTCCAGATGATGGATAGTGACAGATGAGAATTTTATGATATTGAGCTCACTAATGTTGGTTCGCGTTATGGATTCGCACACAAATACTACACAGTGGGACATCTCGTGGGAATGCAAATGGTCCCCAGGAGAGGGAGATAGACAGGTGAGATTTAGAGCGATTAGATCGTCCTGAGAGTGCTAAAAGAACTACTACTCTGCGTAAGACAGATTTATTGCCGCACAGATTGAGGGTATTACCAGTTTATCTAGATCGAGACAGTTGCTCTGTCTGACTAGGGGATAGTATGAGTGATGTTTGGAGTTGCTGATTGTGTCAAATATAATTGGAAAGCTGAGAAAAATTGCGATCGATTGAAATACATATTTTGTTTCTTCTGTGGACACCGCATTCTCGGAAAAATTGAATTCGAAGTACGTAAACCCAGTTGATTTGCACTGAGAACACGCATTTCATATCAAACCAACTGGGTTTCAGCACTTCGAATTCAATTTTCTCGAGAATGCAGAGTCCGCAGCAACAACAAAATATATCACTCGATTGCAAATTTTCGCAGCTTTCCCATGGTACATGACACGTTATGTAACTTCTAACATTACTCAGGTTATTCTCTAGTGAGAGAGAGGACAATTATGTCATTCGTTGAAGTGGGCGGGTCTCTAGATCTACAAAGACTGTTCTCTGTTTGCGAGAGGGTCATTGTGTCACAAGAGGACGTGTTGGGTCATGTGGGCGGGGCATGAGAAGGGGTCCTTGGGCAGGTCAACATACAGTTGTCTCTTTACTCATTCAGTCGCTTGGACCCACTTCTCTCTATACTCTCCGCATCCAGTCATTTGGGCGCGACACTATTTTTTTCTTTTACATTCAACATTTTTCCAGATAATGATGGCTGCTGAGAGAGAGTTTGTTATTTCTCACGCCTTCAAAGACGTCTCGGGTATGAAGGATGGTGTGACTCATCATTCTCCAATCGAAGATCATTTTGGAGTGCCATGGTATGATATACTTTGATAATAGAATATACATTCTCGTGTTTCAGGACAATCGGTGTGCAGCGCAAGACGGACCATCTTGCGGTGTATTTGTACTGCCGTCAGGAAAAAGAAGGCAGAGAGTGGTCGATTGAAGTTCGGCAAGAAGGAAAAACAACAGCAAAGAATGAGAAAACTATCTCAAAAGCAACCGAAGTCGTTTTCAAAAACACAAGTGAAGTGACCAGTTGGGGTTGGCATCAGTTCATCAAATGGGAAGACTTGATGAAGGACTACGTTATCGATGACACTCTGACTGTTGAATTCGGTGTGAAGATCCGGAAAATGACTGGAATCCGAAACTTCGATGAGTCAACCAAAGAGTTCTCTGATGTAGTACTGGTTGTGGAGGACAAGAAGTTCTACGTTTCAAAATTGGTAAGCTTTATCGGGTTGTTTATATGTATTCATTCTTTCCATTTCCAGTACCTCGCCAGCCAATCTCCATTCTTCAAATCCACTCTTCTCAAGATCCCAGAATCCGAAGGACTCCCTGAGCACACTCTCAAAGATGTCAAGGCCGCCGACTTCCAGAAGTTTCTCGAACTTCTCTATGGAGAATCTCCCATTAATGGTATGTATCGAGTCTTGACTGGAATACAGAGTACCGTAATCCATTTTTTGTCAGAATCGACAGTTTCCGGAATCGCCCACTTGGCCAATCTGTATGGCGTCACAACCGCGATTGAAAAGTGCGAACAGTTTCTGATGGAAAGCTCGAAGAAGTCGTTGAAAGAGAAACTGCAACTGGCTCATCGTTGCAATCTGCAGAAATTGAAGGTATCCTCTTTGAGTAACTGTTGCAAAGGATTACTGTATCTTTTCAGGATCACTGTCTCTCCAACATTTCCACGGTGGCTCAAATCCGCTCTGTTCTGACTGAAGATCTTCGTGAAATGGATCCCCTGGTTTCTGGAGCATTGATGCAGAAATTCTTGGCTCTTCATGAAAAGTCGCAGTCTGAATGCATCAACTTCGCTGCCGTTTCAGACTGGCTTAAAAAGAATCGCTATTTGGTTGTTGAGCCTTTTGTCCTCTTCCTTTTCGGTCTTCTGTTCTTCTTGTGCTTTCGCATTGTTCTTGGTTAACTTCTGATCTTCGACTGTTGAAATACTCATGCTCACTTTTTTTGTTCTAATGTTTTGAATGTTTCAATAAAGTTAATTTGTGTTGTGAACTGTTATTAAGGGTAGCACCTCTTGCACTACGCGTCTTCAGATGAGAGGGACAGGTCAGGATGGAGAGCGATCTAGGGAGTGCTAAAAGAAGTCTTTGTGCGAGAAGGTCCTTATGTTATCTGATGACGTATTAGGTGACGTGGACGGTTGTGCGTCTCCAGATGAAAGGAGCAGATGAGGTTGGAGAGCGATTAGATCGTACTGCAAAAGGGGTACTCTATGTGAATAATGCGTACAGATAATTCACTCAAGATGAATTTCCGACAAAAAGTGTGCATCAGTCTCAAGAGGCACCGTTCCAAATGTGGTGCAATTTGGATTACGAGCTCTTGAGTTATGATGCTCGGAGTCAGCAAGGTAGGGGAGAGGGCGGGACTTTCTGACGAACATAGTGAGGGGACTACCAGGCATGTGGAAGTTTTTATGGGACTCAAGATTATCTCCAGATGATGGATAGTGACAGATGAAAATTAAGAACGATTAGATTGCTTAAAAAGGCCGAAAGAAGGCAACGTCACCTGTCGCACAGACTGTAGGGGTTAGGTCTAGACAGACTGTGCTCTGTCTCCAAGAGGGCCATTATTTCATCGGATGATGTAGATAGTGGTGTGTGCGGGACGAGAAGGGGTCCTTGGGCTGGTCAATACAGAGCTGTATTTCTGCGATAGTGAAGAAAAACTGAGTTTCTGGTTGTCTCGTAACTGTCTCAGATCCCCGTCTACAGAATCTTTGGTTTTATGATTCTGAGCTCACTAAAAATTGGTTCGCGTTATGGAAAAAATTGGTTCGCGTTACGCACACAAACATACACAGTGGGACATCTCATGGGAATGCAAACTGACCCCAGGAGATGGAGAATGACAGGTGAGATTTAGAGCGATTAGATCGTCCTGGGAGTGCTAAAAGGACCAGTACTTGATGTAAAATGGGGTGTTACTGTCGCACAGATTGAGGGGATCAGCAGGTATCTAGATCTACAAAGACTGTGCTCTGTTCGCGAGAGGGTCATTGCGTCACCAGATGACGTGTTGGGTGATGTGGGCGGGGCATGAGAAGTGGACCCCTGGGCAGGTCAACAGACAGTTGTATTTCTGCGCAACCAGTCATTTGGCAGAGACACCATCTTTTTCTTCCACTCAACATTTTTCCAGATAATGACGGCTGCTGAGAAAGAGTTTGTGATTTCTCACGTCTTCAAAGACGTCTCGGGTATGAAGGATGATGTAGATCATTTTTCTCCAATCGAAGTTCATTTTGGAGTGCCATGGTGAGATAAACTTTGACGATAGAAGATACATTCTTGTGTTTCAGGAAAATCGGTGTGCAGCGCAGGACGGGTCATCTAGGATTGTACTTGTACTGCCTTCAGGAGACAGGAGACAAAAAGTGGTCGATTGAATCATGGCGGAAGCTGTCAATAAAGGGAGTTAACGGAAAAACTTTCTCAAAGATCGGCGAACGCACTTTCAAGAGCGCAAAATACCAATGGGGCTTTGAGAAGTTCATCGAATGGAAAGACTTGATCAAGGACTACGTTATCGACGACAATCTAACAGTTGATATTCGTGTGAAAATCAAGAAAATGACTGGAATCCATCTCCGAAACTTCGATGCGTCTACCAAAGAGTTCTCTGATGTTGCCTTGGTTGTGGAGAAGCAGAAGTTCTATGTTTCGAAACTGGTAGTTTCTCAGATTATTCACCCCAATTCCTATTTTCTGATTTCAGTTCCTCGCCAGCCTTTCTTCATTCTTCAAGTCCACACTTTTCAAGGCCTCAGAATCCGAAGGATTCCCTGAACACACTCTCGAAGATGCCAAGGCCGCCGACTTCCAGAAGTTTCTCGAACTCCTACATGGCGAACCTTCTATTAATGGTATGTTGAGAGTCTTGACTGGAATACAGAGTACCGTAATCCATTTTTATTTAGAATCGACAGTTTCCGGAATTGCCCACTTGGCCAATCTGTATGGTGTCACCACCGCGATTCAAAAGTGCGAACAGTTTCTGATGGAAAGCTCGAAGAAGTCGTTGAAGGAGAAACTGCAACTGGCTCATCGTTGCAATCTGAAGAGTCTGAAGGTATCATCTTTGGGTAGCTGTTGCAAAGAGTTACTGTATCTTTTCAGGATCATTGCCTCTCCAACATCACCACAGTGGCTCAAATCCGCTCAGTTCTGACTGAAGATCTTCGTGAAATGGATCCCCTGGTTTACGGAGCATTAATGCAGAAATTCTTGACTCTTTATGAAGAGTCGCAGTCTACATGCATCAACTTCGCTGCCATTTCAGACTGGCTTCAAAAAAAATGCAAAAGAAGTTAACTTTTGATTTTTGATTGTTTAAATACTCATGCTCACTTTTTTTTTTGTTCTAATGTTTTGAATGACTCAATAAAGTTGATTTGTGTTGTGAACTGTTATTAAGGGTAGCACCGCTTGCACTACGCGTCTTCAGATGAGAGGGACAGGTGAGGATGGAGAGCCACTAAGTCATCTAGGGAGTGCTAAAAGAAGTCTGTGTGCGAGAAGGTCCTTTTGTTATCTGATGACGTATTAGGTGACGTGGACGGTTGAGCGTCTCAAAAGGAACAGATGAGGTTGGAGAGCGATTAGATCGTACTGCAATAAGGGCACTCTATGTGAATAATGGTTACAGATGATTCCCTCAAGCTGATTTTTCGACAAAAAGTGTGCAGCAATCTCAATAGACACCATACCAAATTTGGTGCATTTTGGATTACGAGCTCTTGAGCTATGATGCTCGGATACACAGAACCTTTGGTTCTATTCTTCTGAGCAAATCACTAAAGTTAGTTCACGTTATGGATTGGCACACAAATATTAGACAGGGCACCTCGTCTTTTTGTGGGAATCAAGATTGTCTCCATATGATGGATAGTGACAGATGAAAATCAAGAGCGATTAGATTGCTATGTAAAAAAGGCCGAAAGAAGGCAACGCCACCTGTCGCACAGATTGTAGGGGTTAGGTCTAGACAGTCTGTGCTCTGTCTCCAAGAGGGCCACTATGTCATCAGATGACGTGGATAGGATGTGCGGGGCGACAAGGGGTCATTGGGCTGGTTAATGGACAGGTGTCTTTCTGCGATAGTGAAAAAATGACAGTTTCTAGTTGTCTCGTATCTGTTTTAGATCCCCGTTTACAGAATCTTTGATTTTATGATCCTGAGCTCACTAAAATTGGTTCGCATTATGGATTGGCGCACAAATATTTTACAGTGGGACAGATCGTGGGAATGCAAATGGTCCCCAGGAGAGGGAGAAAGACAGGTGAGATTTAGAGCGATTAGATCGTCCTGGGAGTGCTAAAAGGACCAGTACTCGATCTTAGATGGGGTGTTACTGTCGCACAGATTGAGGGGATCAGCAGGTATCCAGATCTACAAAGACTGCGCTCTGTTGGCGGGAGGGTCATTGCGTCACCAGATGACGTGTTGGGCGATGTAGGCGGGATGAGAAGTGGACCCCTGGGCAGGTCAACAGACAGTTGTCTTTCTGCGCAACCAGTCATTTGGCATCGACGCCATCTTTTTTTTCCACATTCAATATTTTTCCAGATAATGACGGCTGCTGAGAAAGAGTTCGTGATTTCTCACGTCTTCAAAGACGTCTCGGGTATGAAGGATGATGTAGATCATTTTTCTCTAATTGAAGATCATTTTGGAGTGCCATGGTGAGATAAACTTTGACGATAGAAGATGCATTCTTGTGTTTCAGGAAAATCGGTGTGCAGCGCAAGGCGGGTCATCTAGGATTGTACTTGCACTGCCTTCAGGAGGAAGGAGACAAAGAGTGGTCGATTGAATCATGGCGAGAGCTGGCAATAAAGGGAGTTAACGGAAAAACTTTCTCAATGATCGGCGAACGCGCTTTCAAGAGCGCAGATAAATATTATAGCTGGGGCTGGGAGAAGTTCATCAATTGGAAAGACTTGATCAAGGACTACGTTATCGGTGACACTCTGAGAGTTGACATTCGAGTGAAGATCAAGAAAATGACTGGAATCAATCTCCGAAACTTCGATGAGTCTACCAAGGAGTTCTCAGATGTTGTGTTGGTTGTGGAGATGCAGAAGTTCTACGTTTCGAAATTGGTAAGCTTTATTAGGTTTTTTTTAATCTCCATTAATTTTCTCTATTTTCAGTTCCTTGCGAGCCTATCTCCATTCTTCAAATCCACCCTTCTCGAGGTCTCCGAATCCGAAGGACTCCCTGAACACACCCTTAAAGATGTCAAGGCCGCTGACTTTCAGAAGTTTCTCGAACTTCTTCATGGAGAATCTCCCATTAATGGTAGGATCTCGAATAGAAAATAGGAATTCAATTATCTTTTAGAATCTAATATCGAAAGAATCCTCCACTTGGTCGCTATGTACGAGGCGACACTGGCGATTCGAAAATGCGAGCAATTCTTGATCGAGAATTCAAAGAAGTCACTGAAAGAGAAACTCCAACTTTCTCATCGATACAAATTGGAGAAATTGAAGGTAACTTTTCCTTTCCAACGCTTTGAAGAATTACTATATTTTTTCAGAATCACTGTCTCTCCAAGATTTCCTGGCCATGGCACATTCGTGAGATTGTACATGGCAATCTCGACGAGATGGACCCCTCGGTGGTCAGAGCGGTGCTGCTGAAGTTGTGGGATCATCACGCGTGGGCCCTATCTTTGTTGATTACAATGTGTGTGGTCTTTTTTTCCGTTCTGCTTTCTGTATTGCTTTCGAAGGTGTCAAAAGGCGCTTGATCTTTGTCTGTTGAAATTTCCATTCTCGCTTTACTCGCTTTTGTTTCTACTGTTTGTAATAAATCAAAAAAATTATTAATTTGTATGGTGTACTGTAATGGTGAACTTCTTCCATTGCGTGTCTCCAGCTGAACTTGGGAGGGACAGGTGAAGACCAAGAGCAATTAGATCGTTCTGGAAGTGCAACAACGACCCTGACGAACATTATAAGGGAACTACCAGATCTCTTAAATACACTCTCTAGATCTAGATACTCACTTTCTGAGATCAATAATTGTAGAGCTCTTGAGTTATGATGCTCGGAGCCAACAAGATAGGGGAGAGGGCGGGACTATCTGACGAACATAGTGAGGGGACTATCAGGCATGTAGAAGTTTTTTTGGGAACCAAGATTATCTCCAGATGATGGATAGTGACAGATGGAAAACAAGAACGATTAGATTGCTAAAAAAGGCCGAAAGAAGGCAACGTCACCTGTCGCACAGATTGTAGGGGTTAGGTCTAGGCAGTCTGTGTCTCCAAGAGGGCCATTATGTCATCAGATGACGTGGATGGTGATGTGTGCGGGACGAGAAGGGGTATTTAAGCTGGTCAATAGACATATGTCTTTCTGCGATAGTGAAGAAAAATTGACAATTTCTAGTTATCTCGTATCCGTCTTAGACCCCCGTCTACAGAACTTTGATTTTATGATTCTGATCTCACTTAAGTTGGTTCCCGTTATGGATTCGCACACAAATATTACACAGTGGAACATCTCGTGAGAATGCAAATGGTCCCCAGGAGAGGGAGATTGGCAGGTGAAATTTAGAGCGATTAGATCGTCCTGACAGTGCTAAAAGGCCAGTACTCGATCTTAGATGGGGTGTTACTGTCGCACAGATTGAGGGGATCAACAGGTATCTAGATCTACAAAGACTGTGCTCTGTTGGCGAGAGGGTCATTGCGTCACCAGATGACGTGTTGGGCGATGTGGGCGGGATGAGAAGTGGACCCCTGGGCAGGTCAACAGTCAGTTGTCTTTCTGCGCAACCAGTCATTTGGCAGCGACACCATCTTTTTCTTCCACATTAACCATTTTTTCAGATAATGACGGCTGCTGAGAAGGAGTTTGTGCTATCTCACGTCTTCAACGACGTCTCGGGTATGAAGGATAATGTGTTTTATTATTCCCCAATCGAAGATCATTTTGGAGTGCCATGGTGAGATAAAATTTGACAATAGAAGATGCATTCTTGTGGTTCAGGAGAATCGTTGTGCAGCGCAAGGCGGGTCATCTTGGTGTGTATTTGTACTGCCTTCAGGAGAAAGAAGACAAAAAGTGGTCGATTGAATCATGGCGAGAGCTGGCAATAATGGGATTTAACGGAAAAATTTTCTCTATGATCGGCAAACGCACGTTCAAGAGCGCAGATAAAAATAATGGCTTGGGTTGGGCGAAGTTCATCAATTGGAAAGACTTGATCAAGGACTACGTTATCGGTGACACTCTGAGAGTTGACATTCGGGTGAAGATCAAGGAAATGACTGGAATCAATCTCCGAGACTTCGATGAGTCTACCAAGGAGTTCTCTGATGCAGTCTTGGTTGTGGAGAAGCAGAAGTTCTTTGTGTCTAAATTGGTAGGCTTTCTCAGGTTGTTCATCTCTATTCCTATTCTCTGTTTCCAGTTCCTCGCCAGCCTATCTCCATTCTTTAAGTCCACCCTTTTCGAGGCATCAGAATCCGAAGGACTCCCTGAACACACTCTCAAAAATGTCAAGGCTAGAGACTTCCAGAAGTTTCTCGAGCTTCTTCATGGAGAATCTCCCATTAAAGGTTGGGTCTCAAATGGAGAATAGGAATTCAATTATCTTTTAGAGTCTAATATCGAAAAAATCCTCCACTTGGCCAATTTGTACGAGGCGCCACTGGCGATTCAAAAATGCGAGCGATTCTTGATGGAAAGTTCGAAGAAGTCTCTGAAAGGAAAGCTCCAACTGGCTCATCAATACAAATTGGAGAAATTGAAGGTATCATTTTTCTTTTCAGCGTTTTGAAGCATTACTATACTTTTTCAGGATCACTGCCTCTCCAAGATCTCTTCGGCATGGGACATTCGGGACGCTTTAGCTGACAATCACGACGAGATGGATCCTTTGGTTGTTAGAGCATTGTTGCAGAAATCATTGGATATTCACGACTTGACCAATCCATTGGTGTTTGCGCTGGGTGCCGGTCTTTCTTGCTCTCTGCTTGTTCTATTGCTCTCAAAGGTGTCGAAAGGTGCTTGATCTTTGTCTGTTGAAATTTCCATTCTCATTTTACTTTGTTTTGTTGTATGATCTTGAATAAATCAATGAAGTTTATTCGTGTTACTGATTGGCACACAGTCAATACAAAAAACGACAGCTTATCTTATCGTGGGAATGTACTTTGTCTCTAGATGATTGATAGTGACAGATAAGGTTGTGGCGGTAGTACTTCTTCCATTGTGTGTATCCAGGTGAGAAGGACAAGATGGAAAGCGATTAGAAAGTACCTGTATTCTGTGCCAGACCGGGTGTTACCTACTTTCGCACAGATTGAGGAGATTTCCAGGTCTCTGAAAAACTGCTCTGTTTGCGAGAGGGTCATTGCGTCATCGATGTGTGCGGGGCGAGAAGTGGTCTTTGGGCCGTCTCTACAGTCTACATCTATGTCATTCATTCACCCAACTGTTCGAATTCTGAATGCTATGCTCTTTTTGATAGTGAAGAAAAATTGACAGTTTCTAGTTGTCTCGTATCCGTCTTAGATCCCCGTCTAGAGAACCTTTGGTTTTATGATTCTGAGCTCGCTCAAGTTGGTTCGCATTATGGATTCGCACACAAATATTACACAGTGGGACATCTCGTGGTAATGCAGATGGTCCCCAGGAGAGGGAGATAGACAGGTGAGATTTAGAGCGATTAGATCGTCCTGAGAGAGAGAGAAAGAGAGAGAAAGAGGGAAATTGTGTCATCCGATGAAGTGGGCGGGTATCTACAGAGACTGTGCTCTGCTTGCGAGAGGGTCGTTGCGTCACCAGATGACGTGTTGGGTCATGTGGGCGGGGCATGAAAAGGGGTCCTTGGGCAGGTCAACAGACAGTTGTCTCTCTACTCATACAGTCATTTGGACTTAATACTCCCTTTACTCTACACATCCAGTCATTTGGGCGCTACACCATCTTTTTCTTCCAAATTAAACATTTTTCCAGATAATGACGGCTGCTGAGAAAGAGTTTGTGCTATCTCATGTCTTCAACGACGTCTCGGGTATGAAGGATGATGTGCTTTATTATTCTCCAATCGAAGATCATTTCGGAGTGCCATGGTGAGATAAACTTTGACAATAGAAGATGCATTCTTGTGTTTCAGGAAAATCGCTGTGCAGCGCACGACGGGCCATCTTGGGGTGTATTTGTTCTGCACACAAGAAAAAATAGGAAACGAGTGGTCGATTGAAGTTTCGCAAGAAGGAAAAACAACAGCAAAGAACGGAAAAACTAACTCAACAGCCGGAGAATTCATTTTCAAAAGCACATGTAAATTCACTGGCTGGGGTTGGATAAAGTTCATAAAATGGGAAGACTTGATGAACGATTACGTTATCGATGACTCGGTGACTGTTGAATTCCGTGTGAAGATCCGGAAAATGACTGGAATCGTTTTCCGAAACTTCGATGAGTCTACCAAAGAATTGTCTGATGTCGTGTTGGTTGTGGAGGACAAGAAATTCTATGTTTCGAAATTGGTAAGCTTTATCGGGTTGTTTATCTGTATTCATTCTTTCTATTTGCAGTTCCTCGCCGGCCTATCTCCAATCTTCAAATCCACGCTTCTCAAGCTCTCCGAATCCGAAGGACTTCCTGAACACACTCTCAAAGATGTCAAGGCCGTCGACTTCCAGAAGTTTCTTGAGCTTCTTTATGGAGAGTCTTCTATTAATGGTATTTTGAGAGTCATAACTGGAATACAGAGTACCGTAATCCAATTTTGTTCAGAATCGACAGTTTCCGGAATTGCCCACTTGGCCAATCTGTATGGCGTCACAACCGCGCTTCAAAAGTGCGAGCAGTTTCTGATGGAAAGCTCGAAGAAGTCGTTGAAAGAGAAACTGCAACTGGCTCATCGGTGCAATCTGAAGAATCTGAAGGTATCATCTTTGAGTAACTGTTACAAAGGGTTACTGTATCTTTTCAGGATGACTGTCTCTCCAACATCTCCACTGTGGCTCAAATCCGCTCAGTTCTGACCGAAGATCTTCGTGAAATGGATCCCCTGGTTTCCGGAGCATTACTGCAGAAATTCTTGGCTCTTTATGAAAAGTCGCAGTCTGAAAGCGTCAGACTCCCTGAACCAACTCTAAAAGATGTCAAGGCCGCAGACGTCCAAAAGTCTCTCGATCTTCTTGAAGGATTTTCTCTCTCTGGTAGGGTCTCGAATAGAATATAGGAATCCAGTTTTATTTTAGAATCTAATATCGAAAGAATCCTCCACTCGGCCAATGCGTACGAGACGACAGGGCCGATTCAAAAGTGCGAACAATTCTTGATCGAGAATTCAAAGAAGTCGTTGAAAGAGAAACTCCAACTTGCTCATCGATACAAATTGGAGAAATTGAAGGTAAATTTTTCCATTCGACGCTACTAAGGATTACCGTGTCTTTTCAGAATCACTGTCTCTCCAAAATTTCTTGGCCATGGCACATTCTTGAGGTTGTAAATGGCAATCTCGACGAGATGGACCCCTCGGTTGTCAGAGCGGTGTTGCTGAAGTTGTGGGATCATCACGCGTGGGCCATATCTTTGTTGATTACGATGTGTTTGGTCATTTTCATCGTTCTGCTTGTTCTATTCCTCTCGAAAGTGTCGAACGGCGCTTGATCTTTGTCTGTTGAAATTACCCTTCTCATTTTACTCTCTTTTGCTTTATGATTTTGAATGACTCAATAAAGTTTATTCGTGTTGTGTACTGTAGTTATGGGTTGCACCTCTTCCACTGTCTATTCAGATGAGAGGGACAGGTGAAAAAGAAGAGGGATTAGATCGTTCTGGAAGTACAACTACATGACTGACGAACATTGTGAGGGGACTACCAGGTCTCTAGAGGACAGTCTCTAGATCTAAATAGTCACTTTCTTCGATCAAAAGTTGAAGAAATTCTAAAAGCTTCGTTTTTGATACTTAATCAAAATAGACACTGTTTAGTTCTCTATTATCTGTCTCAGATCTTCTTCTACGGAATTTTTGGTTCTATGGTTCTGAAAAACTCAATAACGTTGACTTTTGTTGTGGATTGGCACACAACCAATACAAAAAACAACAGCCTATCGTATCGTGGGGATACAGATTGTCTGCAGATGATGGATAGTGACAGATGAGATTTAGAGCGATTAGATCATTCTGGGAGTACTGAATGGATTTTAAGTAAGACAGAGTGTTACTAATTACTTTTTCCATTGTGTGTATCCAGGTGAGAAGGACAGGATGAACAGCTATTAAATAGTCTCTTTTTTGACGAGTCTAGCAAAGAGTTCTCTGATGTAGTCTTGGTTGTCGAGGACAAGAAGTTCCACGTTTCGAAATTGGTAAGCTTTATTGGGTTGTTTATCTGTATTCATTTTGTCTAACTGCAGTTCCTCGCCAGCCAATCTTCATTCTTCAAATCCACTCTTCTCAGCCTCTCGAAATCTGAAGGACTCCCTGAACACACTCTCAAAGATGTCAAGGCCGTCGACTTCCAGAAGTTTCTCGAACTTCTTTATGGAGAATCTCCCATTAATGGTAGGGTCTCGAATAGAATATAGTAATCCAATTATCTTTTAGTATCTAATATCGAAAGAATCCTCCACTTGGCCAATTTGTACGAGGCGACACGCGCGATTCGAAAATGCGAAAAATTCTTGGTCGAGAATTCAAAGAAGTCACTGAAAGAGAAACTCGAACTTTCTCACCGATACAAGTTGGAGAAATTGAAGGTAAATTTTCCTTTTCGACGCCTTGAAGAACTACTGTATCTTTTCAGAATCACTGTCTCTCCAAGATTTCTTGGCCATGGCACATTCGTGAGGTTGTACATGCCAATCTCGACGAGATGGACCCCTCGGTTGTCAGAGCGGTGTTGCTGAAGTTGTGGGATCATCACGCGTGGGCCTTATCTTTATTGATTACGATGTGTGTGGTCTTTTTTTCCGTTCTGCATGCTGTATTGCTTTCGAAGATGTCGAAAGGCGCTTGATCTTTGTCTGTTGAAATTACCCTTCTCATTTTACTCTCTTTGGTTTCTATTTTAATAACTCAATAAAGTTGATTCGTGTTGTGTACTGTAGTGGTGAACTTCCTCCATTGCGTGTCTCCAGATAAAAGGGACAGGTGAAACCAAGAGCGATAAGATCGTTCTGGATGTGCAACTATAAATCTGACGAATCTAGTGAGAGGGTTGCCATGTCTGAACAACTCAATAACGTTGATTCGTGTTACTGATTGGCACACAGCCAATACCAAAAATTGACAGCCTATCTTATCGTGGGAATACAGATTGTCTGCAGATGATGGATAATGACAGATGAGATTTAGAGCGATTAGATCATTCTGGGAGTACTGAATGGATTTTAAGTAAGACAGAGTGTTACTAATTACTTCTTCCATTGTGGGTATCCAGGTGAGAATGACAGGATGAACAGCTATTAAATAGTCCTGGGAGTGCTAAAAGTACCTGTATTCTGTGCCAGACCGGGTGTTACCTGCTGTCGCACAGATTGAGGAGATTTGTAGGTCTCTAAATTACTCTGCTCTGTTTGCGAGAGGGTCATTATGTCATCAGGTGACGTATTTTGTTGGCTGATATGGGCGGGGAGAGGGTCCCTGGGCCGGTCAACAAACAGTTATCTTTCTGCGCAAACAGTCAATTGGACTTAATACTCTCTTTCTCTTCCAATTTCCGTACTTTTCCAGGGAATGACGACCGATGAAAAAGAGTTTGTGATTTCTTACATCTTCAAAGATGCCTCGATAAACTCGAGGCATCTTTGAAGGGTGATGAAGAGAATTGTTTCACTCGGACAGAAGAGCATTTCGGAGTTCCATGGTAAGTATTTCGGGTATTCATTAATAGCATGCTAATACTTATGTTTTTCAGGAAAATCAAAGTCACGCGAACAAAGGACGAGTGCAAATTGTATTTGTGGTGCTCTCACAAACGGACGAACGATTGGTACATTGAAAGTGCTCGCAAGTTCTCAAGAAATTCATGTCGAATTCGCACCGGGCGAGGGCTTGTCATTGGTAGATAGTATATCTCAAAAGGACTATGATGTCGACGATAGAGCGAGTTTGGAAATTCGGGTGAAGATACTTAAAATGACTGGAATCGAGAGTGAGATGAGTCAATCAACGTGTTCTCTGATGTAGTGCTGGTTGTGGAGGACAAGAAGTTCTATGTTTCAAAATTGATAAGCCTTGTCGGGTTTTTGAAATTCCCATTCTCATTTTACTCTCTTTTGTTTCATGATTTCGAATGACTCAATAAAGTTGATTCGTGTTGCATACTGTAGTGGTGAACTTCTTCCAGTGTGTGTCTCCATGTACAGGAGAGATTAAGAGCAATTTTATCATCCATGGAGTGTTGAAATGACAGTACGCTATGTGGTCACATCACCCTGGCGCTCCAAAGTTGGAAAAGATCATGCGCGTAATGACCATCCGAAGGCGCGTTTCTCGTGAGCTGGCGCATTACTTGAAGCAAAAACTGATTTTTTCAGAAGAAAATACAACCCATTTCAAGTCGTTTCTCAACGAAAAGTTTCATAACTTTTTTGAGTTAGGAGTGTAAAAGTGTACTTATAACTTTTTTTTTGATTTTTTGTTCATCGTCGGAAAAGTTCTATTCATTTTAAATTTTGCTGTGAATATGGAATTTGTCAGAAAAAGCGTTAAATGGAAGGATTTGATGAAAAAAAAAATCTGGGACGGTGAAACATTATGGAAATCGGCATCCTGCTATTTCATAATGCGACACCTCGTTTTTTTTGTGGGAACGCAGATGGTCGCCAGGTGATGGAGATTAACGGGTGAGATTTAGAGCGATTAGATCGTCCTGGGAGTGCTAAAAAACCAGTACTCGATGTATAAGATAGGGTGTTACCAACTGTCGCACAGATTGAGGGAATTACCAGGTAAAGGGACCCCTGGGGAAAAGATGGGCGGGGTTAGAACGGGACCCTTGGAAAGGTCTACACATACAGTCCTTTGGACTCAATACTCTCTTTCTCTCCCAATTTCCGTACTTTTCCAGATCATGACGACTGCTGAAAACGAGTTCGTGACTTCTTACATCTTCAAAGATGCCTCGGGTATGAAGGGCGATGAGAAGAACTGCTTCACTCGGACTGAAGAGCATTTCGGAGTTCCATGGTAAGCGTTTCGAGTACTCTTCAATAGTAAGGATGTTATTTAGGAAAATCAAGGTGACACAAACCAAGGACGAGTGCAGAATGTACTTGTGGTGCTCTCACAAACAAACGAATGAGTGGTCGATTGAAACTTCACAGAAAAATAAGATAATGTCGAAGAGTGGAACATTGCTGGCAAGTTCTCAAGAAACTCTTTTCGAATTCGCGCCGGGCATGGCCTTGTCACTGGTAGATAATATATCTCAAAAGGACTATGTTGCCGACGATAGAGCGAGTGTGGAAGTTCGTGTGAAGATCCTGAGAATGACTGGAATCGAGAATAAAATTCTTCGGAGTTTCGACGAGTCTACCAATGAGTTATCTGATGTCTTCAGCTTCTTTTCTTGTTTTGGAAGGGCTCGAAAGACCCCTGATCTTTGACTATTGAAATAAATGATCATTCTTACTTTTCCTTGTTTCATGATTTCGGATGACTCAATAAAGTTGATTTGTGTTGTAAACTGTAGTCATGGGTTGCACCTCTTCTATTGTGTGTCTCCAGATGAGAGCTCCTGGTGAGGATGAAGAGCCATTGGATCGTGCTGGGAGTGCAGCAATCTGAGGAACATTGTGAGTGGATTACCAGGTTTCTAGAGTACAATCCCCAGAACTAGACATGCATTTACTCAGTTGTTGAAAATCTGAAACCCTCGTTTTTGATGCTGAATTGAGACAATGTTTAGTTGCTTCTTATCTATTTCAGATCTTTTTCCACATAATCTTCAGCTCTATGATTCTCTTAAAAACCCAACCAAGTCGATTAGTGTTCTAGATTGACACACAATGATTTCATAATGCGACAGCTCTGTTTTTTGTGGGAATGAAGATGGTGGAGATTAACAGGTGAGATTTAGAGCGGTTAGACTGTCTGTGCTAAAAGGACCAGCACTTTATGTAAGACAGGAAGACATACACGTGGAAATGTGGGCGGGCGATAGACGTAAAGGCCTGAACTTCCGGCCAAATTTTGAAAGACGATATTTTGACCCCAAATTTTTTACAAAGTTATATCATTTTAAATGAATGAATCGGCAGCGAGATGGAAAGATCAAGGACTTTTTGCACTCTCAAGCAATGGTCAGCCACACCATTAACGTCTGTTGGCCTGCCCAAGAGTTCCTTGTCACTATCTACGTCATCTGATGATCCAAAACACCCTCTTGAAAACAGAGATCCTTTTAGCACTCTCTTCATTCTCACCTCTCTTTTCTGAAGGCACACAATGAAGATGACTCTTATATATGACTGCTCACAACACAAATAAACTTTATTGAGCCATTCAAAACATTAGAACAAAAACATGTGAGCATGAGTATTTAAACAGTCAAATATCCAACCGGTTAACCAAGTACAACGCGAAAGCACAAGAAGAACAGAAGACAGAGGAAGAAGACGGAAAGCACAACCAATATACCATTCTTTTTGAGCCATGTCTGCTCACAACACAAATCAACTTTTTTGAGCCATTCAAGTTATCAGAACCAGACAAAAAAAACACATCCATGAGTACTTCTGCAATCAAAGATCAAACAGTGTCTCTCGAACACTTCCAAAACAACAGAGGAAAAAGAACGCAAACGAAAGTGGCACACAACACAATCACAAATATTTTACACAACTTGTGAAAGCCCAACGATTTCCGCAACAAAGCTCCAACAACCGAGGGGTCCATCTCGTCGAGAGTATCGTCTACAAGGACACGAATTTGCGATACTCTGTAGATCTTGGAGAGGCACTGATTCTGAAAAGATACAGTAATGCTTCAAAGAGTTAAAAGGAAAAATGATACCTTCAATTTCTCTAATTTGTATCGATGAGCCAGTTGGAGCTTTTCTTTCAACGACTTCTTAGACACTTCAATCAAGAATTGCTCGCATTTTTGAATCGCCAGTGTCGTCTCGTACATATTGGCCAAGTGGAGGACTTTTTCGATATTAGATTCTAAAAGAAAACTGGATTCCAATATTCTATTCGAGACCCTACCATTAATGGGAGATTCTCCATGTAGGAGTTCGAGAAACTTCTGGAAGTCCTTGGCCTTGACATCTTTGAGAGTGTGTTCAGGGAGGCCTTCGGATTCTGAGACCTTGAGAAGAGTGGATTTGAAGAATGGAGATAGGCTGGCGAGGAACTGAAATTAGAGAAAATGAATGGAGATAAACAACCTGATAAAGCTTACCAATTTGGACACGTAGAACTTTTGATTCTCGACAATCAACACAACATCTGAGAGCTCCTTGGTAGACTCATCGAAGTTTCGGAGATGGATACCAGTCATCTTCTTGATCTTCACACGAATATCAACTGTTAGAGTGTCGTCGATAGCGTATTCCTTCATCAAGTCTTTCCAATTGACGAACTGTGGCCAACCCCACATGCCTTCTTTTTCTGCGCTCTTGAAAGCGCGTTTGCCGATCATTGAGAATGTTTTTCCGTTCACCCCCTTTATTGCCAGCTCTCGCCATGATTCAATCGACCACTCCTTGTCTTCTTTCTCCTGAAGGCAGCACAAATACAATCCTAGATGACCCGTCCTGCGTTGCGCAACGATTCTCCTGAAACAGAAACATGTATATTCTACTGTCAAAGTTTATCTTCACCATAGCACTCCAAAATGATTTTCGATTGGAGAATAATGAAACACACGATCCTCCATACATGAGACGTCATTGAAGACATGAGATAGCACGAACTCATTTTCAGCAGTCATTATCTGGAAAAGTGTTCGAATTGGAAAAAAAGAGAGTATTGAGTCCTAGTCACTGTGTGAGCAGAAAGACAACTGTTCATTGACCTGCCCAAGGACCCCTTCTCATGCCCCGCCCACATCACCCAACACGTCATCTGGTGACGCAATGACCCTCTCGTAAACAGAGCACAGACTGTATAGATCTAGATGCCTGCTGATCCCCTCAATCTGTGCGACACTAACACCCCATCCTACATCGAGTACTGGTCCTTTTAGACCTCTCAGGGAAATGTAATCGCCCCAAATATCACCTGTCTATCTCCCTCTCCTGGTGACGATTTGCATTCCCACGAGATGTCCCACTGTTTATGTTTGTGTGCGAATCCATAACGCGAACCAACATTAGTGAGCTCAGAATCATAAAATCAAAGATTCTGTGTTCGGGGGTCTAAGACAGATACCAGACAACTAGAAACTCAGTTTTTCTTCACTATCGCAGGAAGACAACTCTCTATTGACCTGCCTAAAGTCCCCTTCTCACTCTGCATACATCACTATCCACATCATCCGATGACATAATGGCCCTCTTGGAGACAAAGCACAGTCTGTCTAGACCGAACCCCTACAATCTGTGCAACAGGTGACGTTGCCTTCTTTCGGCCTTTTTTAACAATCTAATCGTTCTTGATTTTTTAGCAATCTAATCGTTTCTCGGTCAGAACACAGGCTGTCTAAACCTAGATAACAGGTAATACCATCAATCTGTCTTACACAGAGTGCCGGTCCTTTTAGCACTCTCAAAACGATCTAATCGCTCTAAATCTCACCTGTTAATCTCCATCATCTGGCGACCATCTGCATTCCCAAAAAAAGACGAGCTGTCTCTAGAGTACAGTCTCTAGAACCAGAAATGCATTATCTCAGTTGTTGAAAATCTGAACCACTCGTTTTTATTGTTGAATTAAGACATTGTTTAGCTGCTTCTTATCTGTCTCAGATCTTGTTTTCGCAGGATCTTTAGTTCTCTGATTGAGAAACTCAACCGAGTTTATTAGTGTTCTAGATTGACACACAATTATTTCATAAAATACGACAGCTCGTCTTTTTGTGAGAACGCAGATGATCGCCAGATGATGGAGAGTAACAGGTGAGGTTTAGAGCGATTAGAGTGTTGCGAGAATGCTAACAGTACCGGCACTCTGTGTGAGACAGATTGAGGGTATTACCAGTTATCTAGATCTAGACAGTTTGTGCTCTGTCTGAGAGAGAGAGAGAGAGGGCAATTATGTCATCAGACGAAGTGGGCGGGGCTGAGAACGGGTCCTCGGGCCGGTCAGCAAACAGTTGTCTTTCTGGGCAAACCGTCATTTGGACTCAATACACTCGTCCTCTTCTAGTTTCTGTATGCCGTTTGAAAGTCCCCGTACTTTTAAAAATGCTCCATCTAATTTCAACTTTTTCCAGATAATGACGACTGCTGAAAATGAGTTTGTGATTTCTCATGTTTTCGAAGATGTTTACAATATGCAGGAAAACAAGCATTATTTCTCTCCAACAAAGGATCATTTCGGAGTGTCATGGTAAGAGTAACTTTGGCAATAGAAGACGCATTCTTGTGTTTCAGGAGAATCGCTGCGCAGCGCCACCCGAGCCATCTAGGAATGTATTTGTGCTGCCTTCGGGAGAAAGGAGACAAAGAGTGGTCGATCGACGTGTCGTTCGGTGTTAAATCAATTGCAGTGGATGGGAAAGAGATCTCAAAAACTATTGACCAAGAATTCACCCACTCACGTCCAGCCTGGGGCCTTCATTTCATCTCATGGGAAGACTTTATGAGGAGCTGTGTTATCAATGGTACTTTCAAAGTGGATGTCCGTGTGAAGATCAATAAGATGACTGGAATCCGAAACTTCGATGAGTCTACCAAGGAGTTATCTGATGTCGTGTTGGTTGTGGAGAATCAGAAGTTCTATGTTTCGAAATTGGTAGGTTTCTCAGGTTATTCACATCAGTTGTTTCTTTCCATTTCCAGTTCCTCGCCAGCCTATCTCCATTCTTCAAATCCACTCTTCTCAAGGTCTCAGAATCCGAAGGACTCCCTGAACACACTCTCAAAGATGTCAAGGCCGTCGACTTCCAGAAATTTCTCGAATTTCTCTATGGAGAACTGTCTATCTCTGGTAGGGTCTCGAATCGGAAATAATAATCCAAATATCTTTTAGAATCTAATATCGAACAAATCCTCCACTTGGCCAATATGTACGAGGCGACACTGGCGATTCAAAAATGCGAACAATTCTTGATCGAAGTATCCAAGAAGTCGTTGAAAGAGAAACTCGAACTGGCTCATCGATGCAAATTGGAGAAATTGAAGGTATCATTTTGTTTTCAACGCTTTGAAGCATTACTGCATCTTTTCAGGATCACTGCCTCTCCAAGATCTATAACGTATCTCAAATTCGTGTCCTTATAGACGATAATCTCGACGAGATGGACCCCTCAGTTGTGGGAGCATTGTTGCGGAAATCGTTGGGCATTCACAAGTTGTGTAAAATATTTGTGATTGTGTTGTGCATCAGCTTCGTTTGCGTTCTTCTGCCACTGTTGTTTTGGAAGGGTTCTAATGGCACCGCTTAATCTTTGACTGCTGCATGGATGTTTTATTTTTTTGGTTCGGATAATTTGAATGGCTCAATAAAGTTGATTTGTGTTGTGAGCAGACAGCTTCGTTTGCGTTCTTCTTCCTATATTGTTCTGGAATGGATCTTAAACTGTGACTACTGAGAATACTAATGGATAATTTTTTTGTCTGGTTCTGATAATTTCAATAGCTCAATAAAGTTGATTTGTGTCTTGATATGAGAGTCATCACCTCTTCCATTGTGTGCCCCCAAAAAAGAGAGGTGAGAATGAAGAGAGTGCTAAAAGGATCTCTGTTTTCAAGAGGGTGTTTTAGGTCGTCAGATGACGTAGATAGTGGCAAGGAACTCATGAGCAGACCAACAGACATTATTGGTTCATTAACGATATGGCTGACCATTGCTTGAGAGTACAAAAAGTCCTTGATCCTTCCTCCCCGCTGCCGATTCATTCATTCAAAACGATATATAATATTTCAGTCCCAAACAGTAATAGAGTTGTCGTGACCGACTCGAAGAAGGATGATGCCATCAATCAATCCAGAAGACCATTAGAAACCGATGAGTCAGTTGCACAGCAATCAATCACTTTGTTGCCCAACAACACATGCGACAGTTGGCAGTTGCGGTATTGCGGTATTGATGAAAGAAGGAAGGAGCCACAAAGGTGTAAAGCGAAAGGACAAGGTGATTGGAGGAGATGCGTGAAAAGACAAGGTGATTGGAGGAGATGCAGAGAAGGTCAATGCGGAGGAGTCAAGAAGGCGGAGCCAGAGCAGATGAGGATAGATTGGAGGAGCCGAGGACAGGATAGTCAGAAGTCATTCATTCCTAAATGTTGTTGAGGATTCGGCTGAGAATCCTCTCTTGTATATTATCTTATTTTATTTCATTTTCAACAATTTCTTATAAGTTCTATATAAAGGTTTAATTACCCAAGTTTGAGGTATCAAAGTCTTCTATCAAAGTCTTCCACCCAAAGAAAGTCGTCGTCGAATCCTTCCCCCATCCGTGCCATTCAGAAGAGGAGAGCTGAGGCTCTTTTAAGAGTTATTCAGACTCCGCGAAAACTCGGAGACATTACGAATCCGGCTGAAATTTTGGAGAAAAGTGAAGAAAACTTTATGGAACATATTTTACTTATACATAATTTGCTAACTAGGGAATGGTGCGATCGGGGGGATGGAACTTTAGTATGTGATGGGCACCACTTTTTTTCTGAATTTTTTTCGAACCATTTTTTGGATGCCGGGCCGGGCCGACAAACAATTTCCCGATCCGGCCCGGCTCGGCCCGTGACAAGTCTGATTCTCCCAAAACCGACGTTTCCGTTTCGCTTGCCAGGATCACCACTGACTACCACCACTTAAGGTCTAGACCACTCTGGCATCAGATAAAGGTCCCGAAGGACCCAGGCTCCGAAGAACCACGTGATGCCAGGATCACCACCATCTCTCTTTCTCAGACAGAGCACGCTGTCTAGATCTAGACAACTGGTAATACCCTCAATCTGTGCGATAATAAATCTGTCTTACACAGAGTAGTAGTTCTGTTAGCAGTCTCAAAACGATCTAATCGCTCTAGATCTCCCCTGTAAACTTCCATCATCTGGCGACCATCTGCATTCCCAAAAAAAAAGACGAGCTGTCTCTAGAGTACAGTTTCTAAAACGAGACATGCAAATTTTCTGCTGTTGAAACTCTGAACCACTCGTTTTTAATGCTGATTCAAGACAATATTTAGCTGCTTCTTATCTATCTCAGACATTTTTCTACAGGATCTTTAGTTTTATGATTCTCAGAAAAACTCAACCAAGTTGATTAGTGTTCTAGGTTGACACACAATTATTTCATAATGCGACAATTCGTTTTTTGTGGGAACGCAGATGGTCGCCAGATGATGGAGAGTAACAGGTGAGGTTTAGAGCGATTAGACTGTTGCGAGAATGCTAATAGTACCGGCACTCTGCGTAAGACAGATTGAGGGTGTTACCAGTTATCTAGATCTTGACAGTCTGTGCTCTGTCTGAGAGAGAGAGGGGGCAATTATGTCATCAGACGAAGTGGGCGGGGCTGAGAACGGGTCCTCGGGCCGGTCAGCAAACAGTTGTCTTTCTGGGCAAACCGTCATTTGGACTCAATACACTCGTCCTCTTCTAGTTTCTGTATGCCGTTTGAAAGTCCCCGTCCTTTTGAAAATGTTCCATCTAATTTCAACTTTTTTTCAGATAATGACGACTGCTGAAAATGAGTTTGTGATTTCTCATGTCTTCAAAGACGTTTTCAATATGCAGGAACAGGTTAATTATTTTTCACCAACTGAACAGCATTTCGGAGTGCCATGGTAAGAGTAACTTTGACAATAGAAGACGCATTCTTGTGTTTCAGGAGAATCACTGCGCATCGCCACCCGAGACATCTAGGATTGTATTTGTGCTGCCTTAGGGAGAATGGAGACAAAGAGTGGTCGCTCGACGTGTCGTATGGTTTGAAAGCAATCGCAGTGAATGGGAAAGCGAGATCACTAACTTTTGACAGAGCTTTCACCAACTCAAATCCAGCCTGGGGCTGTCATTTCATCTCATGGGAAGGCTTTATGAGGAACTACGTTAGCAACGGTACTTTCACTGTGGAATTCCGTGTGAAGACCAAGAAGATGACAGGAATCCATCTACGAAACTTCGATAACTCCACCGAGGAGTTATCTGATGTTGTCTTGGTTGTGGAGAATCAGAAGTTCTACGTGTCCAAACTGGTAAGTTTCTCAGGTTATTCACATCAATTCTTATTCTCTGTTACCAGTTCCTCGCCAGCCAATCTCCATTCTTCAAATCCACTCTTCTCAAGGTCTCAGAATCCGAAGGCCTTCCTGAGCACACTCTAAAAGATGTCAAGGCCGCCGACTTTCAGAAATTTCTCGAACTTCTTCATGGAGAACCGTCTATCTCTGGTAGGGTCTCGAATCAATTATAGTAATTCAATTATTTTTTAGAATCTAATATCGAACAAATCCTCCACTTGGCCAATATGTACGAGACGACACTGGCGATTCAAAAATGCGAGCAATTCTTGATGGAGAATTCGAAGAAGTCGTTGAAAGAGAAACTCCAACTGGCTCATCGATACAAATTTGAGAAATTGAAGGTAAAATTTCTTTTCAACGCTTTGAACCATTACTATATTTTTTCAGGATCACTGTCTCTCCAAGATTTCTTCGCCATGGAAAATCCGTGAGGTTTTAGCTGACAACCTCGACGAGATGGACCCCTCGGTTGTAAGAGTGTTGATGCTGAAATTATCGGATCTTCACTCGTTGATCATATCATTGTTGCTTATGATGTGTATCGTCTTTTGTTTCGTTCTGCTCCCTCTATTGCTTTTGAACGTGTCTAAACATCCATGATCTTTGTCTGTTGAAGTTTCCATTCTCATTCTTACTTTTTTTCGTTTTATAATTTTTTTTTTCGTTGTTTAATGAATGACTTAATAAAGTTCAATCGTGTTGTTTGTGTCTCCATGTACAGGTGAGATTTAGAGCAATTAGATAGTCCAGGGAGTGCAGTTGGTTTACGCCTCGCTGGCGCGTGGCTACACCTCCTGGCCTTCCTTCAAGCCTTACAACCCCGTCCTTGAACCTGCAACTCCTTTTCAGGGCCTTCGGCCCTCCTACCTGAAATCTGGAGCTTTCGACTCAGTTCTTGTTATTAGTAACTAGTTCTCCTAAGTCTACCAATGTCTGCTGCGAATCAAACATTTAGAAAACGGAAAACAATATTTCCGTAACATTCTCACTCCCTTATCAAAACTGAAACTACTGATTGATCCCAAAATGGAGAGGTTTTACGTGTTATCTGACAAACGTAGTGAGTAGATCAACAGGTCTCTAGAGTACAGTCGCTAGAACTAGACATGCATCTACTCAGTTGTTGAAACTCGGAATCCTTCGTTTTTTAATGCTGAATTGAGACATTTTTTAGCAGCTTCTTATCTGTCTCAGATCTTTTTCTACAGAATCTTTAGTTCTATGATTCTCTTAAAAACCCAACCAAGTTGTTTCGTGATCTAGATTGACACGTAATTATTTCATAATGTGACAGCTCGTCTCTTTGTGGGAATGCAGATGGTTCTCAGATGAAGGAGATTCACAGGTGACATTTAGAGCGATTAGATTCGTTTTGAGAGACCGGATTCGGAAAGTCTCCGAGTTTTCGCGGAGGCTGAATAACCCCATCACTTTTTGGGACTGGAATGTTCTATCATTTTGAATGAGTGAATCGGCAGCGGGAAGGAAGGATTAAGGACTTGAGCCACACCATTAATAAACCAATAATGTATATTGGTCATCTGATGACCCAAAACACCCTCTGGAAGACAGAGATCCTTTTAGCACTCACTCTCTATACGACTCTTCATTCTCACCTCGCTCTCTCTTTTCTGGAGGCACACAATGGAAGAGGTGATGACTCTCATAACTACATAGGTCTGCTCACAACACAAATCAACTTTATTGAGCCATTCAAATTATCAGAACCAGAGAAAAAAAAGACATCCATAAGTATTTCAGCAGTCAAAGATTAAGGTCAATTCCAAAACAAAAGAGGCAGAAGAACGCAGACGAAACTGATGCACAACACAATCACAAATATTAAACACAACTTGTGAATGCCCAACGATTTCCGCAACAAAGCTCCAACAACTGAGGAGTCCATCTCTTCGAGATTATCGTCTACAAGGACACGAATTTGAGATACTCTGTTGATCTTGGAGAGGCAGTGATTCTGAAAAGATACAGTAATCCCTCACAGCGTTGAAAAGAAATGACACCTTCAATTTCTCCAATTTGCATCGATGAGCAAGCTGGAGTTTTTCTTTCAGCGACTTCTTGGATACTTCGATCAAGAATTGCTCGCATTTTTGAATAGCCAGTGTCGTCTCGTACAAAACGGCCAAGTGGAGGATTTGTTCGATATTAGACTCTAAATGAGGATTGGATTACTATATTCGATTCGAGACCCTACCAGAAATAGACGGTTCTCCATGAAGAAGTTCGAGAAACTTCTGAAAGTCAGCGGCCTTGACATCTTTGAGAGTGTGCTCAGGGAGGCCTTCGGATTCGGAAAACTTGAGAAGAGTGGATTTGAAGAATGGAGATAGGCTGGCGAGGAACTGGAAATGGAAAGAAACAACTGATGTGAATAACCTGAGAAACCTACCAATTTCGAAACATAGAACTTCTGATTCTCCACAACCAACACGACATCAGATAACTCCTTGGTAGACTCATCGAAGTTTCGGATTCCAGACATCTTCTTGATCTTCACACGGAACTCCACTTTGAAAGTACCATTGATAACATAGTTCCTCATCACGTCTTCCCATAAGATAAACTTATTACAGCCCCAAGCTGGATTTGAGTTGGTGAAAGCAATGTCATAAGTTTTTGAGCTCGCTGTCCCATCCACTGCAATTGATCTCATACCTAGCGACACGCCGATCGACCACTCATTCTCCTTTTTTTCCTCCGGTTCGCACTTTAAGTACACCCCAAGATGGTCGGCCTTGCGGAACATAGCGATTTTCCTGAAACAAAAATATGAATCTTCTATTGTCAAATTTTATCTTACCATGGCAGTCCGAAATGATGTTCAGTTGGAGAAAAATAATGCATGCATTCCTCCATATTGAATACACCTTCGAAGACGTGAGAAATCAGGAACTCATTTTCAGAAGTCGTCATTATCTGCAAAAGTGTTCAAATTGGAAGAGAAAGAGTGTATTGAGTCCGAATGACTAAATGCGTAGAGACATCTGTTTGTTGACCGGCCCGAGGACCCCTTCTCATGCCCCGCCCACATCACCCAACACGTCATCTGGTGACGAAATGACCCTCTCGCAAACAGAGCACAGACTGTCTAGATCTAGATACCTGCTGATCTTCTCAATCTGTGCGACAGTAACACCCCATCTTACATCGAGTACTGGTCCTTTTAGACCTCTCAGGGAAATGTAATCGCCCCAAATCTCACCTGTCTATCTCCCTCACCTGGTGACCATTTGCATTCCCACGAGATGTCCCACTGTTTAATGTTTGTGTGCGAATCCATAACGCGAACCAACATTAGTGAGCTCAGGATCGTAAAATCAAAGATTCTGTATTCGGGGGTCTAAGACAGATACCAGACAACTAGAAACTCAGTTCTTCTTCACTATCGCAGAAATACAACTCTCTATTGACCTGCCTAAAGTCCCTTTCTCACCCTGCATATGTACATCACTATCCACGTCATCTGATGACATAAGATGTCCATCAACAGTCTTTTTGTGAGAACGCAGATGGTCGCCAGATGATGGAGAGTAACAGGTGAGGTTTAGATCGATTAGAGTGTTGCGAGAGTTCTAATAGTACCGGCACTCTGTGTAAGACAGATTGAGGGTGTTACCAGTTATCTAGATCTTGACAGTCTGTGCTCTGTCTGAGAGAGAGGGCAATTATGTCATCAGACGAAGTGGGCGGGGCTGAGAACGGGTCCTCGGGCCGGTCAGCAAACAGTTGTCTTTCTGGGCAAACCGTCATTTGGACTCAATACACTCGTTCTCTTCTAGTTTCTGTATACCGTTTGAAAGTCCCCGTCCTTTTGAAAATGTTCCATCTAATTTCCACATTTTTTCAGATAATGACGACTGCGGAAAATGAGTTTGTGATTTCTTGCCTCTGCAATGATGTTTACAAGATGCAGGAACACAGGCATTATTTCTTCCCGATGTTAAACTATTTCGGAGTGTCATGGTAAGACAAACTTTGACAGTAGAAGATACAATTTTTTTTGTTCAGGAAAATCAGTGTGCAGCGCAGCTCGGGTCATCTAGGATCGTATTTGTACTGCGAAGAGGAGAAAAAGGAGAAAGAGTGGTCGGTCGACGTGTCGTATGGTATGAAAGCAATCTCAGTGGATGGGAAAACGAGATCACTAACTTATGACAAAGTTTTCACCAACTCAAATCCAGTGTGGGGTTGTAATGAGTTCATCTCATGGGACGACTTGATGAGGAACTATGTTGCCAATGGTACTTTCACTGTGGAATTCCGTGTGAAGATCAAGAAGATGACTGGAATCCATCTACGAAACTTCGATAAGTCCGCCGAGGAGTTCTCTGATGTCGTGTTGGTTGTGGAGAATCAGAAGTTCTATGTTTCGAAATTGGTAGGTTTCTCAGGTTGTTTACTCCAATTCCTATTTTCTGTTTCCAGTTCCTCGCCAGCCAATCTCCGTTCTTCAAATCCACTCTTCTCAAGGTCTCAGAATCCGAAGGCCTCCCTGAGCACACTCTCAAAGACGTCAAGGCCGCCGAATTTCAGAAATTTCTCGAACTTCTTCATGGAGAACCGTCTATCTCTGGTAGGGTCGCGAATCGAATATGGTAATTCAATTATCTTTCAGAATCTAATATCGAACAAATCCTCCACTTGGCCAATATGTACGAGACGACACTGGCGATTCAAAAATGCGAGCAATTCTTGATCGAAGTATCCAAGAAGTCGTTGAAAGAGAAACTCCAACTGGCTCATCGATGCAAATTGGAGAAATTGAAGGTATCATTTTTCCTTTCAACGCTTTGAAGCATTACCGTATCTTTTCAGAATCATTGCATCTCCAAGATCCATAGCGTATTTCAAATTCGTGTTCTTGTAGACGATAATCTCGAAGAGATGGACCCCTCGGTGGTTGGAGCTTTGTTGCGGAAATCGTTGGGCTTTCACAAGTTGTGTAAAATATTTGTGATTATGTTGTGCATCAGCTTCGTTTGCGTTCTTTTGCCTCTGTTGTTTTGGAAGTGTTCGAATGACACCGCTTAATCTTTGACTGCTGAATGGATGTTTTATTTTTTTGGTTCGGATAATTTGAATGGCCCAATAAAGTTGATTTGTGTTGTGAGCAGACATTTATGAGAGTCATCACTTCTTCCATTGTGTGCCCACAGAAAAGAGAGGTGAGAATGAAGAGAGTGCTAAAAGGATCTCTGTTTTCAAGCGGGTGTTTTGGGTCATCAGATGACGTAGATACTGACAAGGAACTCTTGGGCAGGCCGACATACATTATTGCTTTTGTTAATCGTATGGAGCACGAAAAGACCTTGATCCTCCCCGCTGCCAATTCATTCTCAGACGAGAAAAAAGTTGCTGCCGGCAGGCTAATGAAAAGTTCCTGCCGTATCCCTACGGCAGGTTAATGTTTTGGGTACCTGCCGGCAGGAACTTTGCT
>LR546164.1:0-22303 GCA_900536305.3 Caenorhabditis sp. 40 LS-2015 | reverse complement strand
GAATTGTGAACTCCAGACCGATCAGTCACAATCCCGAAAGTCCAACTGATGGAGAAGTGGTCAGACCGGCGGACTTCTTGAATCCAGACGTGAAACTGGGAATCCTACACGATGATGGAAACCAGGTATTCCAGAACATGGGAGCAACAGAAGAACGAACGAGACGGCATTTGAAGGCGTTGAACGAGCACGTGACAACCATGTGGATCAAATGGGAAGATATGTACCTCACCCAGCTCAAAGAATCAAAGAACAAAGGAAAACATTACACAACTACAACACCAAGAGTGGGTCAGATTGTGGCAATGGAAGAAAGACTGAGAGACAGAAAAGACTGGGCGTTGGGAAGAATCTCAAAGATCCACCCAAATCATCTGGGCCAAGTGCGGACAGCTACAGTATGCTACCGTAACCAAGAAGTACTACGATCCGTGAATCAGCTGATTCCATTGGAATTGGACGAATTCTCCGCGAGGCCAGAGGCAGAGCAAGAGGATGAAGAATCAAAGGAAACCACTGAACCAAAACCGAACACAGAAGAATTAAGGAAGGATACAACTCAAAATCCAGAAGAAGGAGAAGAGGACAGCAGCCAAAAGGGTTCGGTAATAAGAGAACGGTTACCCAGGAAAGCCAAAGAAGGTAAGTCCTATCACGATTGCGAAATGGTGGAAACCGAAAACCAGACAGCAGACATAAGGACTGACAATGAAGAAGAGAACGAAGTGAAAACTGAGGAAATAAGAGTTACGGAGTTTGAAGCCGGTTCAAGACCCACGACGACTCAGTTCCAAGGAGGCTTATCACTCCCATGATATAGCCATCTCTTTGGGCGCGGGGAGTGTCGCGAACTAGGAGGCGCCAAATGACCCCTCCTGTCACGACTTCTATTTAAATCCCGAATTATACTCTTTTATTCCATTTTATTCCATTTGAAACCATGTCTCTACGCCGTTCCCGTGACACCGACGCCGCCACCACAATTCAAACTGCCGCCCATTTCAACCGACCAAAGGAGCACAAGTACGGTGGACACCTTTTCGCTGCGAGACCCACGAGTTTTAGGCCAAGCCGCTTTTCCCACCATAATTTCATTATCTTTCGTCTCAGCTTTATTCTTTACTTTTTCCTGTGAATTTATGTGCTCTGTTGTCGGCCGTTGAAGGACGTGCAGGCGGTGACAAGTGAAGTCGAGTCACAATAAATTATGGCGTCTGTACACCCTGTGTTTTACTGTCTTCTCTCTCTCTTTCAGATTCTGGGCACCCTTTATTTTGGGCCGTTAGCATGGTTACCCATGCAAAATACTTGCGTCTCTTTACTCTCTTGTCACTTTTTTATATTTTTTATTTAACAACTTTTTTCTCTCTGTCTTTTTTCATCATCTTTTTCTTCCAATAACCAACTGTTTTTCGTTCATCTTATTCTTCCTACAACTTTTAACAATTGCAAGAAATTGAATAACGACTGATTTTTTCCAGGAATGGATTCTCCGCCAAGCAAGAGACGCACGTCAAAAACTCAGAAAAAGATGGAGCGGAAGCAGAAGAATCGTGTCGAAGAAGACGTGTCTTCGCCAAGTGACCAGAGCAGCTCACCCACTGATGTGCCAGAACAAAACCGACCAAATTTGTCATCTCCGTCCAGTGGTTCGGTGAGTTTTTGAGCTTCAATGTCTGGCCGTGGACGTATCAAGAGCCTCTTGACTATTTTGTTTAAAGATAAGTTTTTGGAAAACTTGCACTTATAATTTCTGTACTGATTTCAAATTAAACACTGTGCGGGTCATAATGATTGAACAGCTCTCTTCGAAACTAGTTTCCGGTTCACGCAAAAGCCTGAAAATCAGCTGGTCGGACTTATAGGCCACCCAACAAAAAAAATTTGAAAAAAAAAAAGTAAACGCCAGTCTGAAAACAAGGAACTTCCGAAACGGAATTTTCGGAATCAGTTGAAACGTGAAAAAAATTTTTCGGTTTCATTTAAAAAAAGTGAAAATATGATCCTTGTGTGTTTTGTAATTTGGAGGTTTAGTCAATTGGATACGCAATTACACACTCGTAGACTTCAATCAGTTCAATTGTTATTCCACCATTTCAAAAACTGTTATTTTCAGAGCGCGTCCGAATCTACTCAATCAGCTTCAACCGATTCTCAACCAACCCAGCTGGTCAATCAGACGCAGGAGAAGCCAACCGCATCCACAGATTCACCGAACTACCGCCTGATGGCGGAGATACCAAAAGCTCATGCTAAGAGCGTCTCGAGTGTGAAATTCTCACCATGCGGAAAGTTCTTAGCGAGCAGTGGAGCGGACAAAGTTGTCAAAATTTACGATTTGGCTACGCTAATCGTCGAGAAAACTGTGAGTTTCTGTGAGGTTTATTTCTTGGATTCAAAATCAGGAGAAAAAATTGATGAAATGTTCATGTGAAGTAAATTTTGGCCTTGCAAATCGCTTTCTACATGTTTACGTTTGGCATGATGGAGTTTTATGTCAAATATCACTGTAAGGGGCAACGTTGCAAAGTCATAAACCTGGTCTAATTTCACATTTCATCTCGATTCAGAAAAAATTAAATTCTCTAAATGAGCCTCATGTTCTGAGATTAAGTTCACTTTAAAGATCTGATTATCTAAATTTTTCTGCAATCTTTACTCTTCTATCAAAACATTGCGAACTCATCGTGTTCATTCTGCAGCTTGCCGGACACAAGCTGGGAATCAATGACATTGCATGGACATCCGATTCGAAATACATCGCCACCGGTTCCGATGACAAAACGGTTCTCATTTTCGAGATTGAAGACGCTCAGTGTGTGAGGACACTGCAAGGCCACACTAACTACGTGTTTTGTGTTGCATTCAATCCACAGAACACACTTTTGATTTCCGGATCCTATGATGAGTCTGTGAGAATCTGGGATGTACGAACTGGGGGCTGCATAAAAGTCTTGCCAGCTCATCAGGACCCAGTAACTTCGATCTCTTTCAACCGTAACGGTTCCATTTTTGCCACCGGATCGTTCGATGGCTTCATTCGTATGTGGAATACGGAACAAGGGACCTGCATCAAATCTCTTGTCGAGACAGACAATCCGCCAGTGGCTCGAGTACAGTTCTCTCCAAATGGAAAGTTCATTTTGGCTGCCTATCTGGACAACACTATCCGCTGCTGGGACATAATCAAGGGAAAAGTTGTCAAAGACTACCAAGGCCACATCAACCACGACTACGCCATCAGCTGCCAGTTTTCAATGACTGGAGGTCAGTGGATTGTTTGTGGCTCCGAGGATGGTAGAGTCTACTTCTGGAACCTTCAGCAGAAAGTGATTGTGCAGAGTTTCAATGCACATGACAGTGAGTTTTTACTTATTTGAATCCAAAACGAATAAGTTGTCGTACAATTACAATCAAAAACATGTCAAGTTTTTCAGCCACCGTGATTGCTCTGGACTGTCATCCAGAGCAGAACTTGATCGTCACTGCTGCTTTTGAGCCTGATTGCACCATCAAATTGTGGAAGTCGCGAAACTAGTTTCCTGTCCTTTTGAAATGTTAATTTATTCATGTATTTCTGTTCATTTTGCATTGGACAACTTTTCCGCATCCCGTCTCGAACCAAATGCCGGACGATCTCAACTTTTCTCACCCGAAACATTCTCAATGTATTCCTTTTGTACGTTCTAAGATTCTCTTGTAATAAATTTTTTCCGAGTGAATTTATCTTCATTCATTATCATTTCTCATTGAGAAAATTGATGTTCAACATCATTCAAGATATCTTCGATGGATGATTGCTAATGAGTACAAAGATTAACATATTTAGATTCAATATCTGCGATCACTGTGAGCCGAACTCTGTCAACTCGGTGGGTAATTTTCAAATTCCTGTCGCATTTGAATATTGCTGATCATTCACCCAAACTCAAAAAGACGTAAAAATGAGTTTTCTCGAGGTGCCCACTTGAAGTTTTTCTCATCATTTGGTGAAATTAACATTGCGAATTCAGAATTATACATGAAAATGTGTTGTCTGTTCACGTAATTTGAGTTTTGAACTTCCAAAATTCCTCCATGGTTCAGAATTTATAGAGAAAAACTGGATTTTTGTGACAAAATACGTTTTTCTAACTATAGAGTTTGGTACACTCATGCATTTGTATTCAAAATACAAATGCCCCAAAGCCATTCAAAGAAATATGTACAATCGTAATAGTCATTTTGTTTTTTTTTCATCCGGAAGACAGCTGAATTCTTCTTCCGCTGGTTGTCGGAGCAACGAGATGTACATTTATTGACTTTTTCAACGGGCTCATTGCTCACTTTTTTCAATTCCAGTCTCTGTTTTCTTTTCTTTTCTACAACATTTATCTATTCTTTAGTCACACAGATTGAAGCTCGGATTTCGAGCAAGAAGCCACTACACTATGGATGGAATGATTGCGATGCTGCCGGATTCCATTCAAGGAATTTCAACTGAAATCGACTTCGTCGGACAAAGAACCGCCGAACGCACTTATCAAGTGCTTCTCGTCCTCTCCGGCATAATCGGTTTCTGCTTTGGATTCTATTTCCAACAACTCTCCTACGCTCTCTATTTTGTGATAGGCACTGCTGTTTTCTGCGCGATTCTTGTTCTTCCTCCATGGCCATTTCTCTACAAGAAAGACCCGATCGAGTGGCAGAGTCGGGGAGGTCAACGAAGCCAACGACTTTTGGATCGTGATGAGATGAAAGATAAGAAGAAGACGGAGACCAAAAAAACCAGATGACGGGGTTTGCTGCCCACTACTCATGATATTTTAATTCTCGCTGATTCCTAACTAACAAGTTTTGTGATTTGAATCATTTTCTTCCTTGTGGTTATTCTCTGCTTTATGGGAATAAAAATCCTCATGTTTTTCTGTTCTCAATCACTAAAAAAATGAATGTTGACTGCTCCCTCAGACACTCTGCCATAATACTACAATCGGAATGCCGTGTCTTATGCAAAAGGGCATAACCGTAGTCGTGGTGATTTCACGGAGCTCCGCAGAAAAAATATGAAGCGCGCGAGTGTTTGTTTCAGTTTTTGCTCGATAGCGAACTCCCGGTTAAAACTATACTTGAAACTGAGCATCATCAAAAGTTTTACACTCCCCAGTGTTCCACATTCCTTCCAACATCAATTTTGAATTTCAGATATAATCGTCACTTCGCTTGAAGGAGAAGTACGTCGTAGTCTTGAAGAAAATGTGAGTTTCCTTTGAAATATGAAAAATTCTGACGAAAAACTGAAGTGCTCAAAAGTATGCATTCATTGTTCAATTTTTCAAACGTATGTTCATTGTAGAAAACTGCAACTGAATGATTCCTAGTTTCAGATAAGATGACCTCACTAAACCAACTCCAGTTTCGATCAAACGACGGAGATCTTCTCTTCGCCAACCGTGCCGCCTTCGAGAAGAGTCCCACCGTTCAAAACTTCCTCACCAACAATGGGGACCCGAACGCAGAGATGCCGCTTCCACATATTCGAGGAATCGTGATGAAGGTCATCATCCGATGGTGCGAACACCATCAATATGCTCCGACGGTTCACTACGAGCACGAGCCGCTGCCCCCGCCGACTGAATTCGATAATCAACTAATGAATGAGTGCGATCCGATTCTCTACGAGCTGGTTATTGGAGCAACGTTTTTGGAGCTGATGGGACTCGCCGACATTTGTGCCAAGAAAGTTGCTCAGAACGTGAGAGGAATGGGAGTGGCAGAAATGAGACAGTATTTCCAACTAGCGAGCGATTCAGAAGAGGAGAACTAAAGTCTCTTTCCCATGATCAAGGAAAAACTTTGCTCTATTTTGGTTCTAAAGAAGTTTTCAAAATTCGAAATATTTTTCAGAGATTCACTCTCAATTCAGTTGTATTATCTTTACTATTAACAAACGCAAAATTCTGTGTGTGTGTCTGTCTGTGTCGTGTCTCCAGCCCTAGCGAAGTCCCCACTGGACGAAAATTTTCCAAATTTTCACAGGTTATCAGGAATGGAGCCTGAATGATGCCCGTCTTTTTCGATTTTTGATTTGTCAAAAAATGAGCTCATGCGGGCTCAAAACCCTAATTTTTTGCTCCAGGGAAAATTTTTCGCGCGATAATTTGGCACAGGTAGATCAAATATTTTAGGACTGCCCGAAGGGCCCCAGAGGGGCGCAGCCCTCTGGTATTATAAATTCGCAGTCGGTAGGCACTCTTTTAAAGGCGCATGACGTTACTTAAAAGGATATCTCGCCGCGATTAGACATTTTTTCGGTCTGAAAAATGTTCGCCATGAAAAGTTTTTAGATTTCACCTATTTTTCAGACCGAAAAAATGTCTAATCGTGGCGAGATATCCTTTTAAGTAACGTCATGCGCCTTTAAAAGAGTGCCAACAGACTGCGAATTTATAATAGTGAAACATCGTTGAAGTCTGGTTCTTTGTCTCATATTATCCATTCGCCAAGACATTCCGTACTGTGAAGTTTCGTTTGCGCAAGTGTTCAAAGCTTGGCGAATGAATAATAACCCCTCAAATTTTCAAAGAATTCAAAGAGTTGTGAACCACTTTTCATGAGCTTGATGAATTTGCACTGAATGTGTTATATCTTGATTCTTTTAAGCTGAATTGTATGTGATTTTCTCTTGTTTGTTTTGATCCTCGACGATGGCATATACATTTCCATTTTGCAAAACCATTTTTTGCGGGTCATAAATTCAAACATGAAATCTGATGTACTTTTGAAAATTTTCCTCACAATTGACATTTACTCCTTGATCATATGAAATAAAAACAAGAACCGGACTGTGTGTCTATTACAGCTGTGCTTTTATTACAGGTTTACAGTTGTAGTTATTATGTGTCCCATAATGCCCTCACCGTTCTACAGGTCAGTAGCCAAATTTATTGATCAGTGTTTTCGTGAGTTCCCGATTTTTTCCCGTCAATAACACTGTCTATAATCTGATAGCTCTCCACGTTCAAATCCCCGCAATTATTCATTGGATTTTGAAAAACGAATTAAAACACTTTTTCATTCAAATTGAATAATACCAAATGAAAAGATATCTGGCAACATAAAAAGAAAAACTAGAGAGAAAAAAGAAATGATATCAGAAAAGATTCAAAAAATGAACTCAGACAAAATTGGAAAGGAGAAAATAACCGAATAAAATAAACATTCCCTTTCAAAAGTTATAGATTAAGGTTTTGTTTTTTGTACTCTGCCAATTTTTCGGCGTACCTCTCCATTTTTCGCCGATTAACAGTTGCCATTGCATACAACCTGAGCTTCAGCAAATGGGACATATTCAAGTTGTAGAGCTGTTCCATTTTCTGAGGGTTTTTAATAAATTGTTCCACGAGAATTCCCTCGTGATCTTCAGAGAGAATCAGCGCCGCGACTTCTGTTCCTTTGGCAGATGGCAACACCGTTGTGACCCATTCGGCGTACTCGACTGGCTGAAAACATGTTGATTTAAGGATCATCTCATATTGAATATGTATTGACAATTTTGAACTGAAAGTGTCATCAAGCAAATTTTTTGTTATCTACAGTCCGTGCAGAAAGAGCTACGAATTGACCTCTTCAGTTGAATACAAGCAATATAGAGAATTTGAAAATTGTTTCGCATGTTCCGATTTTCGAGAAAATCAACGAGTATATGAATTACGAATTTTTTTTCAATTTATATGTAGAACTAACTTGGTTTTGATTCTAAGTGAAGATTACAACTACAAATAGAAAATTCCGATTTTTTTTCCACTAACCTAACTATGAAATTGAATATAATGACACATTTTTCACACCTAATTGGTTGAGAATTTTAGCGTGGTTAGAGAACCGAAAAAAACCTCAAACGCTTACTGAACTGAGAAAAACTACTATATGAATTGTTACTGATTTTGAATAGAGTTTTTCGAGAAGTAAAACAACTTCTCTCTCGCAAGAATCAGAAAAATTTTACTCACGTTCCAGTCGATGTGGTTGAACCGTCCGTTTGGCGCTGGAATCGTTTCGATGCACTGAAAAATGAAAAATTACAGTCTTTAAATAGATAGTTGTGTCTTACGTCCAGAAACTCGTCTTCATACAGCTTTGGACGTTGTGGCTTTTCGGACTGGAGAGTTCCAAATGCGTGGCAGGATCGACCATTTGGAGTTTCGCGAGCTGGAGAGACGGGGACTGGTGCCGGTTTTTTTATGAAGGTGACTGGCAACGGTTTCGGGAGGAAGGTTACTGGCGCCGGTCTTGGTATAAACGTGACGGGAGCTGGCGTTTGAACTGGTGTCACCCAGGGATGTTGGCTCCGTCGACCATTATCGTAACGGCGAGTAGGGAAAAGTGGCCGGCCCATGAGGTCCTTCATCTGCCCCATGTAGCCGTGCTGAGCTTCTGACTTGGCTCTATGGAGCTTTTCTTTTTCTTCTTGCTCCTTCTTGACTCTTTGCAGTGCATTGGCGAAATGTCGGCGGTGATCATCCATTGGTTTCCGTTCCTTTTTTAGTTGAATTGCGCCGGGTTCTGGGGTTGAGGCTCCGAAGGTCTTTACAGGTGATGTTTCTCTTTCTGGACTGTTGCAAAGTCTCAACTGTTTGGCCGGCCTCGGGTTTTGGGAAACTTGCGTCGGTCTGCGGGAGGATTTGTATGCGCAGTCGACCTCATCCTCGTCTTCGCTTCCATCAAATTCATTTACATCGCCCTCGCTGTCTTCCTCGCCATCCGTCCAGAAATCTTCATAGGTCATATTTTTTCGCACTCTTCTTTCTGGCAAAGTCTTCCTCGAGGACATTTCCGGTTTCGGCGAAATGTTGGATTGGCCAACATCAATACACTGCTCCACCGTTCCTCCTTCCTTTGGTCCGAGGTCCATAGACAGAAGAGTCGCCAACTCATTACGCCTCTGTAAAAAAACGAATGTTTGCGATATTAAACATTAGTCAGTTTTTTTATGTGTTTGATCGACAATGTAGCCAAATCTGTAGCAACTAAAAAAATGTCTCACCTTTTTTGACTTTGCCGGAGATACGAATTCATCTCCGCTGGTTTCTAACAAGAGAGATCTGGTTGGTTGTTTTGAGGACCTTTGGAAACATTTGGTTGGGTCCTGTCCTTGTGAAGTCAATCTGAAAATATTTCACTTTGTCGTATTTTCACTATCAGAGCAAACAAATTCAGATTTTCTTAGTTGTAGACTCCTCACTCGTTGTCCAATGTTTTTTAGATCAATCAGTAGTAGATTCAGAATTGAAATCAGAGTTTTCGCTTCGGAGTATAGCAAAAAGTTTGAAAAAATTCGAAAAATGATTTCTAATTTGTCGAAATACTAAATTTGACCAAAATTTGAGGTCACGTTTTCGAACGTAATAAACAGACCTGACACTAAAGTTTTCATTGCGAGCTGATTTGACAATTTTCAGCAATTCTGCTATGGAAATTATCAAATTGTTTATCATTCAGCACGACACTGTGCTATCAAATCGGAAGTTCACGTTTCGGAACATAACATTTGAAATGTTGAAAACTTTCAAATTTGATTAATGTCTTCAACATTCGACTAAGAAGATTTCAGTTTTAATCGAAAGAAAGAGTCAGAACTTTTCTGAATACGTTCTGAAAACTCACCTTGTGCGCTCCTCCTCGAGTGGTGCGTTCCCTTGGGTGGATGGGTCCGCCGTTGAGCGACTTGACAAGGATTGACGCCGCGTCGATTGGTTGTCCTTAAATTGGATGAGCATAAGAAAAAAGGTAACAGTCGGTTTGTTTGGAAAATATTGACAATCGTATAAGGTAGCCGATCAACCTCAGGAAAAGTTATACAGTTCCTTGGAATGAGGTGTAAAATTTTGAAAACTTAAAAATCAAGATCCTGAGAACTCAGATTTCGAGGAATCTAGAATCAATAACCAGTAAATGAAAGGTTCAGAACATCGAAATATGACAATGGCCATTGTGCGATTTTGAGTCTCGAGATCTCGATGATTTGAGAATACAGGTTGCCAATACTTGAGAACCTAGCTATCACAGCCTTCTTGTATAGAAAAGTACTCACCAGTGCCTGAACATTTCCGATTCGAGGTTGTGTGTTTCCTCTTGTACTTCTACGGGAGCTTCTCGATTCGTTTGCAACGGAATCATCAGCAGACGAAGTCTGAAAATATTGATATTAAGAATCGCAGGCAACAAACTATTTGTTACGAATTCACAAGAAGAAACTTATGTTTGAAAACTTACATCGATGGTATGGGATTTTTGATGGTGACGGTCTTGATTTTGATATCTTGAGCTCATTCTGAAAGTTTGGGAAAGTTGGAAGAATGGTTTGGGGCCGATTCGGATCGAATAAAGTAATAACAAGAATGGAAGAAAAGATTGAAAATCAGTTGTCAATATCGTAGTTTCCTCGAGGGCCATAAAAGTCAGAACTTCGTAATTCAAAAAGTACTTAACCGTAAAGGGTGTGAGAGAAACATGTCATGTTTGGATCTCAACTTTTTTTAAAAAGTCCACCTTGCCTTCAAGAACTTTTGTGAAACTTTGGTAGCAACTCAGAATCTCTTCTCAGAAATCAATTTGAAAATTATTAGAAAGTCGGGTCGGGGTTTTGTCTTCGGAAAGACACATTAGTTACTCACACAGATCTGGGGAAACTGAAAGGTTTCAGTCTACATGTATGTACAGAAAGAAAAAACACACACACACCAAACCATGTTTGCGTCTCAACATCTGATGCACTATTCTTTCGCGCACCATCTGCAAGGGACGGGGAAATAGAAAAAGGCAAGGCTGTCATGAACCGACCCAACGAGAAGGAAAAAGTGATAGAGTAAGACGGCCAAAAGGAGGGTAGGGTGGGAAAAAGAAAGAATAAAAATGGAAAAGAGATGCACTTGGGGGTGGAGAGTTTGGGAAGAAAGAGAAAAGTCGAATATATTGCGCCGGGAATTTTTCGGCTGTGGTAATCTCAAGTCTCCATCTTCACTGTTGGTTTGCAAAGGTCTCGTTTAGCGGAGTTAAACTTGAAACAATAAAAGGCAAACCAATCAAGCCAAAAACTGATGGAATATGTGCGTCAGTTTGAAAAACGAAGAGGGAGAGAGACGGAGCTGGCCGAAAAATAATGAGAGGGGACATGAATCGCTAATTGAGGATTAATCTGTATGTGTGGCTACATGATGTGGCATATGCTATTAGAAAACAAAAAATATTTGAATTATGTACACATTTTGCTTTTTGAAATGCTCACAGCTACGTAGATTTTCTTTAGTAAGAACCAGGCAAGCTAGATAACAAAATAGACAGACAAAATAAAAAGAAATCTAACCTACTTGACCGTTAAATGATATTCTCACCAGTAAAAACTGTCGAAAATAAACTTTCTCATAGTCAATTTCATGTTTCTGAACTTTATATGTAGCACTAGACTAAAACAAAGAAGGAGAACAGGAAAATCAGAAAAAATTTCATTGGTAGAGTGACCCTCACCTACATTACTCCCCAGTAAGAACAGAATGGGCCAGATGCGAAAAATGAGATGAAGAGAGAAAAAAGGTCTTGACCATCTGCGCACAGCAAACCAGTCCATAAATTGATTTTGCGACGCATAATCCCAGGAGCACATTTTTGAAATATTTCTATAGAGCAAAGTTGCACAGTTTGTTATCGAATTCAAAAACGGTTAGGTTGACTCCAAAGTTTTCCAGTGTGAAACGTTGAAAAAATTCTGTTCTGAAAGTTTGGTGGAATGAAACTTAAAAAGGAGATGGGACTGAAAAAACCGATTTTTCGATTTCTACTAGTTGGCTCAGGCATCCTATCAGTGCATTCGTGAGCTTGGAAATTGTGCTCAAAAAATAAAGGTGTTGTTAGAAAAACGTAAAAAAACTTAATGCTGAAGTTAACAAAAGAGTTCGAAGTTAACAAAAGAGATCTACTCATTGAAACCTTGTCCACAAAAGGAAAGACAAAATTCGGAAATCTAATACTTCTCGAGGTTTCTCGAGAAACGACTCTCAAGATTCCAATCTAGAAGAATGTGGTTCCCTATCACTCGATTGCTGTGAAATTATGTGAATGATTTGAACAACACCAGATTCTCATTCCGGTAGTTGAAAATTCAAGAAAATTACTATCAAGTAAAATGAGCAAGAAACACAGCATAAACTATTCGACAGTGACTTTCCAGAGAAGTTTTCGGCTACTCAAATTAAGATCTAGTTGTTCACTTCACTCAGGAAGTTCGAGATGAAACAGACAGTTGAAAAAATCAAAAAATCATACCATATTTATTGAAATGATTGTTTCAGAAAGTAATTCACAATAACATATTGTTAGTATTTAGACCAAGACTCTGGCACACTTCCATCCATGGGTAGTCATCCGAAAACGTCAAAGTTGGCTCGATATCGTCAAGATCAACCGGAATCTCCGTCCAATTGTGAGTTGATTCTATTGAAAAACCAGAAACGACAGTAAATCGAGACGATGGACTCGATGGAATATGAGGAGTTGATTTATCTGTATTTTCTGTTACAGGAATGTAATCCAAAAAATCCACATTTTCATCATTGCAAATGAACTCCACTTCAGATGCTGGTACACGAGCATAAGTATCAGATGGAGGGGAGTCAAAAACAGAGATGTGTGTTGACATCGCTGACTCATTTTGATGAGTACGTTTTGTTGGTTTTCTCAACTCCAAATTCACAGAATTCTGTTGGTTTAATTTTAAGTACAATTCTTCAAATGGTTGCTTATTTTCTTCTGTCATTTCACTCCAAATTTCTTCCAGTTCTCTTGTCACTACAGCAACGTTCAAATGCTTATGTGATTTTGCGAGGTTACGAATTTTGATATCGATGAATACTTCATAAGCATTGTTTGGCGGTTTATCATGCATCCAAGTCGACTTGCTTGTTGCTCCATACACCTCATCATACGCCTTCTTCATTGCCCTCTCCTTCTCTTGATATGGGAGTTTTACCTCAGCACTCAAGTTCCTCCACCTAGCGCTTAGAATTTTGTAGACATTTTTCCTGTTTCGGTTCTTTTCTGCAATTGCAGCACGGTTGTCTTTGCACCAGAGTGAGAAAGCAGCAATGGGTCGAATGGGAGTCGAACTCAATTCCACTTGAGTTTTCTTCTCCTCAAAACATCCCGTGTTGGACGTCGAAGTAAGAGCGTCCAAATAGTGAAGCGGTGTCGATAGAACAGTGGGAATAGTAGAACTCATTCTGGAAATATCAATTCAAAGTTTGAAAATTTTGGTAGGGAACGATGAAATATCACAGAAGACATGAATTTTCAAAAAATGACAGACGCGAACGAAATAAACATTGGGAAAAATCTATGAGTAGCGAATTTGAGTGTTACCCAAATACATATGAGCGATCTCACAGATTGGTTGTGAGAAGAAGGCAGTAATGGACGTAGTCTGAGAATGTCTGCTCCAATGGGTCTCACCAGAGGTACGTCTTAAGAAACGACCTTGAACCGTAATACAGTGCAAGGATTTAGATGGTCCATAACCTATGTACATTCTAAGTACAGTATGCAATGGCAATCAAAGTGTCAAAGACTGCCTGTAGAATATTCAAGGTAGCAGAGGGGACACTTGGGATCGCACGTGTCTAGAAACAGACGAGGAAGACGAATTGATCGAAAAAACGAGAGAAGTCATCATCAAAATATTTTATTTACAGAGAAAACAAGTAGTGTAAGATAAAAAATACAGAAAAATGTATGTTGTTTGGGAACACCGAATGTGTGACACTAGAAAACAAAGAAAATCTCAAAGCAGAAGATCCTGCAGCTCCAATCCGAGATCCTCGCAAACATCCTCCCATGGGTATGTGTTTGTGTCAAAATTGAATGGTTCAATGTTGACAAGGTCTTCCGGAAGATCTGCGCTTTGTTCGAAATCTATTGAACTGCTGGAGCGAGTTGAAAAGTCTGATGACGTTGAAGGCCAGTAGTGCTGAGGTGGGTCCCGGAATGAGGTGAACTGAGCTCCGGCATCGACTTGTTGGGTGTCGTGACTCCTCTTCATTCGGATTCTGTTGTCAGCATTCAAAGGAATCTGAAAAGTAAAGATATTTTTACAGGGTAACCAATAATTATTAGGATCTTTGTATGATAACTTCTCGCAGGTTCTGGTTTCCAAAACCTTACAGCAGATCAAATTTTGGAACACGTACTCCAAACGTAGCTCGATGGAACGCAATGAAAAATTATGTTTCAAAACGAAACGATACGCATCGTGGATGCAGACACGAATGATCAAAGATGTTTGATTTTTGAAAACGACTATTACGTTGAAAGAAAATCCAGAATCGTGCTTCACTCAGTTGCTGTCGTGGGGTTTTCGCTTGATGAGAATCTTTGTAGGTCTGGGCTCCACGATGAGCTAACAATGTTTGAAGGCATATTTTCGAGTGGAATGTACTTTTCTAGGGTAAGTCACATTTTGGAAACATCGGTAAAGTTCTAAAAGCAGGTTTATGCACACCGACCTAAAACCGCAGTGATGTGAAAATTGCGCTCACTAGTCCAGTCAGACTCGGAACCTTAGATGTTTCTACAGTATATTATTCGAGTAATAATTAACCCCGTGCCGCAGTGGACACTTTTCTAAAGCGCCTCGGACTATCATCGAGGCAAAGAAAGGAAAATTCGAAAACTTTCTATGAGTTGTTTTTCGTATCGTTTTACCTACTAAGAGCTACACTCTTCTAAATGAAGAGTGCAACACTTATCAAATGTTGTTTACACAAAAGGCTAAACTTTTTCTCAGCTGAGAAGTGAAATACAGGTTTAAAAATAACCTTACCTCTTTGAAAGATTCAGATGCAAAATTCGGAAGATGCTCATATTGCATTTGCATTGTTTTCTGCTCCTTCTTGTTTTGGCTCTTCATGTCTAAATACGGCCTTTTTTCCTCATCAGACAATACTTTCCAAATGTTTCCGAGTATTTTGGAAATATCGTTGAAGCTAAGACCAGGATGTTCGTCAGTGACTTTCTTTCGATTCGCATTGGACCAAAGAATGTAAGCATTGATATTACATGCTCCGTTGTGACTTCTTTTGGCTTTTTTGATCACTCTCGACTTCAACTTCACTGCGATCCCTGCAATTTCTTCGGCAGTTTTGCTCTTCCACGCCATCTCCATTTTCATCTGCATCTCTTCTTTTGTCATTTCTGGATCCGTAGCTTTGAGCGTAGCACGCATATCGGAAGACCATGCTGCGTAGATTTGTGGTAGCTTGAAGAATCGAGCATTTTCCACACTCGTCTCGTTCAGAGACGCGGGTTCATCGTAGAAGAACGGTTCAGATTTTACAGATTGTTCCATTCTGCAAAAAAATCTTGAAATCAATAATTATTAGCAATAATAATTGAGAAGAGAAACAAATGGAGTGAGAGTATGTAATGCGGGAAAGGGTGGTGGAAGGGTCACACAGGGGATGGTGTGGAGGGACGGTTGGGCGGCTGACGGGACAATAGGTGACAGCAACAGAAAAATTGATTGAGTAGTGTGGGATGGGGTGTTCTTATGAAGATAACATCATACTAAGAACAGCAATATTCGTACAATACCTGAGTTATAGCAGATGTTGAGTGTAATGAACAAACGTATTGTTGGGTTGATGATGGTAAACAGGTTTAGGTAGCTGGAAAAACTATTGAAAGGGACACTGAAACTTCTAAACTTGTAAACCGACTGGATCACGAATTGTTGCTATTGTCACTCTGGAATCCTCATTAACGTTTAAAACATATTTGTTGATCATATTCGTCTTCTAGGTCACCGATAACTAGTAAATATCTCAATTCTCGGGTCAAATGGGTTCTCTTTGAACAGCTCGAACGTTTCGATTTTCCTGTCAATGTGAAAGTTTGTTTTGCAACTCTGAATTTTAATAATTGTAGATGATGATTTTTCGACATTTCTATTGAAATCAAACATGCTCCATGATTTGGCTCCCCATAGTGATAATGCCGAAAAGTTTTGGATATCTGTTTTTAAATAAACTTTTCAATGAACACACAGACTTCGCAAAGAATGCGTTCATTTGATCATGTTGATCACTTTGCACAAAAGTTAAGTTGGTATACTTTCGACTGGTACTGTTGTATTCCTTACATTCCAGATATCCAGATTTATATACGAGTAATTTGTCACTCATGGAAGTTGTCATTGCATTTCATGCATTAATCAAAAACCATGAATTTGAACTAACACAGTTAACAAATTTCACACAGTTGAAGTTTTTTCTTTCGTTAATGTTCAAGCTCTTTTTTTAATAGTCTTAAATTTAGTCATATTGCTCACTGGCACCTCAAGCCACGTCCACCGCGGTGGTAGGTACAAACGACCCCTCTCCTTCTTTCCCTCCTCCTTTCTCTCGCCTGTCTGCGCGTACAGTTTGTGCCGTCATTCCTCCAGAACCGCTCGCTCACTTGTCTCTCTTGCAATTTATCGCTTCTTGGATTATTCCCTTGGCACATTATCTCTTCCCTCTCACCAACCCAATTCACTACTTTCGCTTATTACTTCCCAACAATGCCATCAACTCAAGAAAATATGGAAGCAATCGCCGCCCCTATTTTGCAGGTGCGTTAGTTTTACTTTCGTCATCTGGAGTTTTTTCCACAACTGAAAAAATATGCGAATAACGAAAAATTCAAAAAACCGATTGTTCATGATTTGATCAGCAGGGACCATTTTCGAATTCATATTCACATTTCCACACGTCAAAGTCCTTATTCATGTTTGCTCAGTGAGATAACCATCTTTTTGAATATCTCTGACAAAGGTCATTCTGAGACGGTGAAATTGCTTTGATGTTATTCATGGGTTGGGATAGAAGATACAGGTCAAAAATCAACACGAGCGATTTGGGGCTTTGATACAACATAAGAAGGACTAATGAGCACTTCTAGATCTTCACTTTTGTAATTGGGCACATTTCTAAAAATCGCTTCCAAATCTTGTGGGTTATGACGAGTGTTATCCAAAACTGAAATTTTGACTTGATAGGATAGACAGAACTATTCACACACGATGAGTAGTTCTAACACTTTTAAGTCTGAAATCTGTGATGATTTCCGTTTTCCATATCCGTTATTTCTGCTGATTATTCAGGTCGATTCTGAAATATTTTAATTGTTTGAGGTCCTCGATACTCGAAAGCTGAAAACCTTTCCAAACACTCACCAAAAAGTTGTTCTTCTCAAGAAACCCACCTAGCATCATTTCAGATGTCTCTCGAAGAAATCGCTCAATCTTGCGGCTTCGATTTTGTGAAAGCTCTCGAAGAAGGAAGTTTTGGAAGAGTTATGGTTGTGAAGAAAAGAGATGGATCATCGGGAGCCCCAGGAGTAGTCGAGCCAACCGTTATGAAAGTCGTCAAGAAACCCCGCGCCGACAAGGAGCTCAACATTCACAAACTCTTGGGGAGCCACGACAACATTATTCACTTCCTCGAGTCTTTCGAAATTAGAGATACAGATTTGGGACTGCAGTTGGAAATGATGACCGATGATCTCCACTCGCTCATTCACAACAAGGACACGCCATTCCCTCGATCACTTGTGAAGCCGTTCTTCCGTCAGATGGTAAAGGGATTGGAGCACATGCACTCACTGAAGATTGCCCACTTGGACGTGAAGCCGGAGAACATGTTCGTGACTGGCGGTAAGTTTTTTTCATTGGAAATAAGGCTTGTTTTGGACAATCCAAAAAGCTATTTAACATCTGAATACGCATACAAAATATCACATTTTCCATAGACTTCACGAAGCCTAAAAATATACCACTTATCAGCGAGGTGTTTTATGAAAGGCTGTGAGAATTTTCTGAAAATTGCTTGCTAGTACTTTTGACATGCTGAAAACGATGAATCAACTGTCCCAAACTCATACCTTTAGCCAAATTTCAATGAATTTCGATCCCCTTTCTCCTCTTTGCCCACCAGATTCAAATGGCAGTGTATTTTTTTCAAAACACTTCACAGTCGACAAATTCGAAAAAGTTGAATTTTCGAGGAAAAACATTTTTGGGATTCGTGTCAATTTTGCCTGGAACTTTCAGACTTAATTTTAAGATTATGGTGAGTTTAGGGCAGATAATTTCTCTCCCATCGTTTTCAACATGTCAAAAAGTACTGGTGAGCAATTTCTCAGAAGGTTCCCCTCTCTAACCAATCGATGCTATCCGACAGGAAGGTGTTGGGAATGTGCACCTTCCAATCAGACAGTACAGACTGGTTGAAGTTGAGAGTGTGCACCATCTAGCATATGACAGATGGTGCGGGGTTATAAGAAATGTATGAGGAGGAGAACATAGGTCGAATGACGTGTCCTCCTAGATAGATAGTGAGGGATAGATAGACAGATACAATAAGAGAGGATAAATATATAAACAACACAGTAAAGAGAACTCGAGCGAGGTATATAAACAATTATTTTCTAAGAGATACTGATTTGTTTTCCAGATCGCCTCAAGATCGGCGACTTCGGACTTTCACTCTGCGTGAAAAAGTCGAATGGAAGCGGACTCCATCGAGTGTGGGGCGGTTCTGGCACAGATCCATACCGTTCCCCACAATTGTGTTTCCCAAACTTCCGGGCCGACGCATTCCCATGTGACGTATGGGCGCTGGGCCTCGTGCTCATCTACATGATGGCAAAAGATGTGCCCTGGAATTGCTCCCGAATCATGTAAGTTGTCAATCTATTGGAGCACGCTAAAATGAACCACTTTTCTAGAGATCCAAAATACAAGAAATGGGTTGACCGGAAGCTTGACTCCAGAGGCACAGTCAGATGGAATCGCATGAGCGAAAACCTGATTGGTAAGTCATTTATGTTTCGAAATCTGTTCCACTTTGGTTTACAGATCTACTCCGCAAAATGCTCAGTCATCATTCGGCCCAAAGAGCGACGCTCGATGATGTCAAAGAACATTCATGGCTCCTGGGGAACGACGATGAGGAAGAACACGTGGAGATTGTGGCCAAAGAGAATAAAGTGCAGAAGAAGAACAAAAAAAGAGCTGTCGCACCGAGCCCACCAGACAACATTGAAAATGAAGAAGCTTCGGAGTAAGAGATTGTCTTTATACCAAATGTCAGCGTCCCGCGGGTTGCAATGGGACACGCCCCTTTTTGAATTGCACTTGTTCCAAGTTTTGTCACAGAAAAGGGCGTGTTGTTCAAACGCAATTTTCAACTTGCGACACGCTGATGTTTCATTGTACAGACATTAGTAGTTACACAATTCTTAGTTTGTATTTTATTTTTCAGAAGAGATGAATCACAAGGACCCTCAAATCAAATCTTACTCCCGGATCAACGTCTCAAAAGAAAGTGAGTATAATAGTATTGAATATCGTGATTCATACTCATACTCGAAAAGTGCAAACAAAAAAATTGTTCAGCAGAATGCCGACCGAAGAATCTATCCAGCCAACGGAGCAGCAGAGTCCAGAAGATTGCTCAGGACGTGGAAAACGAGTCCGTCAGTCAAAACGCCAGTTTGAGTTGCTCTATTAATTGCCTTCTTTTACGCGGTTATTTTCTTCCGATTCTTCCCCATTTCACTTTTTTTCCAGTTTCCGATCTCAAGAATTCCAAAGATTTTGTAGATCTCGCTTTTTTTTTTTAAATTCATGTGAAATTAAAGTTTGAATAAAATGTCCAGAATATTCCGCAGCTAGTCTAATTCATCTGAAACTCCCGACGAAAACTATGAGTGCTGCGAGGCTAGTTTTAATACAGTGTCATAGACAAAAGTTTTTAAAAGATTTCATACAAATAAAATCATGGTGATGAGTGAAAGACAGTAGGTTTCAAAAGATACAATGAGCAGTCAGCAAAAATCTAATATCCTGGAGCAGTTCTTGGTGGTGGGCAGTGGTCGCAAGCTCCTTCGGATCCGTTATCTCCGTCTTGTCCTGGTTGTCCTGGCTGTCCTGGAGCTCCTGGTTGTCCTGGTGCTCCGGCATCTCCTTGAGGCCCTGGAGCTCCTGGCTGAGAACCAGCTCCAGATTGTCCTGGCTGTCCTGGAGCTCCGGATGGTCCTGGTGGTCCTGGTGGTCCAGCTGGTCCTGGCGTTCCTGGAACATCAACAACTTGTCCAGGTGCTCCTGGAGCTCCTGGTTGGCCGTTGGATCCTGGTTGTCCTGGTTGACCTGGTGGTCCGGCTTGCCCTGGTGGTCCTGGGAGAGCAGCTCCTCCAGATTGTCCTGGTGCTCCTGGTGCTCCAGATGGTCCCTTTTGTCCTGGGGCTCCCGATGGTCCTGGTGGTCCAGCTGGACAGTCAAAGCAGAATGAGTCGGCAGAGGCATGAGAGTCCTCGGCAGCGTCTTGTCCTGGATTTCCTGGTGCTCCTGGGTTTCCGTCGTTTCCAGGGGCGCCGTCCTGACCTGGTTGTCCTGGTGGTCCAGCAGCTCCAACTCCGCACGAGCAGCATGATCCGGAGGATGGAGCAGCAGAGAAAGCTGGCATTCTGTTTGAAGCTGGTGCGTTGGCGAAGGAAGATGGAGCAACTTGAGATTGAGCGACTGGAGCGGATGTAGCAGCTGGGGCAACTGGAGCAGCGGTTGGAGTTTGATCATCAACCTCGTTTCCATCTTCATCGACATAGATGATTTCAACTTCTTCGTCCTCATTCTGACGACGGATTTTCTTGGACCGAGTGATCTCTCCTGTGTGACGACGGGCAGCACGTTTGATTCTTCCGGACACTCCTTGGAGGGATTGGAACTGAAATGTTTGTTTTTGTACGTGAAAAAATTTTGCCTCTCTAGATCATAAAAGTTTAACGAGTCGGTGAGTTCCTTTCAAGATGCCTATTGGAATCATCAATTCTCTAGTTCTCACATTTGTGTACTCATCCCAGAGGTTATCGGTTCTATGTTGACAGAAGTCGACCTCAGTTTGAAGAGAAGATTGCACATGTTGCATATAGTTGTACAACATTGGGACAGCAAGAATAGCTGTCAGAGTGGCTACGGTAGAGATAGCAATACCTGAAAAATATAAGTTTCACAATAGTGTTCAGAGATTGAAACAATACCGGCAAACGCGATTTTGCGATAAGACTCAGTCTCAGTGGCCACCTTCTTTGGATCCTCCATTTTTCTGAAATTATCTTCAAGGTAATTTTGGAATACTATGCCGGTTTGAAATGCGCAATAGAACTGAAAGTTGCTGAAATAGAAAACAAAAACTGATACCTATCCCTGAAACCTTCAATCCTTTTATAGTCTCTTAGAGTATTTCGGTTCCCATCGTGTAGTAACAAGGAAGAATACTTTTAGTTTTTAGCTTCTCTTTACAATTTTCTCTGTCTTCCATTTTCTTCCTCCTTTTCTCCTTTACTTGCCCTCCGATCAACACCGATTACTTGTGTCCTGTGATAGAAGAGATATAAATTGAGAAAGGTTAATGAAAGACGCTCATGTTGTGATACGGAAGTGAATGCATGAGAAGAAGGAAAACGAGGAAATAAGAAAAGTTACCTTTGTGGCCTAAAAGGAGGCGAAGGTCGAACTGGCTAACACTTTCTCTTTTTTCCACTATGTGAAACCATAACTACTTTCATTTGTTATTTTGTTTCTCAGTTATTGAAACTACAAATGAAACAACTCAAAACTCTGCAAATTCAGACTCAAAATGACCTGAAACACTTTTGTAACCAAATGAAAACACTTTTTACTCAACAACAGTTTATTGAGTACTCTTTTAAAACCAACAAAAACCAATATAACCGTGAGAAAAGAAGTAACAACGCACCAACGGTGACGTTGCTCAATCAAGACTGAAGAATTTCGGCGTTCAAAAAACCCGAGAGCTTGAATTCGCGCCTCATTTGGTGATTATCGCGCGAGCGCGCTTGCACACGAACACGGCGGCAATTCGAAAACGAATTGTTCGGCTTTAAGGATGAATTACCAGGAAAACATCGGATCAGAATCCGACATCCCGGTTCCTTTCGAGCCCCTCCTTCATGGCAAGAATCACACCTGAGAGACTTGAACTATAGACAGAATGGGTTATGAAGTGGCCCTAGGTAATAGTACAACTTGGTAACACTTAAACCGAGATTAACTCATTAGATGACATGGGTGGGGAAAACCTAATTAGAAACAAAAGGGTCACTAGAAAAACTTAAACTGTTATTACCTAAAACTTAATGGGATGGGGAATCATAAAGATGACATAAACATAAACATAAGTAATAACTCTCACAACAATTGAGAGACAAAATGAAACAA
>LR546161.1:114300-131513 GCA_900536305.3 Caenorhabditis sp. 40 LS-2015 | reverse complement strand
TTAAAAAAAAAAAAAAAAAAAACTAAAAAAGATAGGGAAAAGTTGTAAACTACAAAAATGTGTAGAATTTTATGCTGAGCAATTTTGTAATTATCAAAAATTTGATATCTTGCTTGGTTCTTGAGATTTACCCTTTTGAGGGTTCATGACCCAAGGGCTTGATTTCGAGAAGACGGGGTCAGTACTGATCTGAATGGGTGGGTGGACCCATACCTCTGGAACAAAAAAAGGATCCCTGTACCTAAATTTTTTCGATACAATCCTTCAATGTCAATGAACACACCCTGTTGATGTAGTATGCACCTGATAAACCTCCCCAACTTTCAATTCCGTTTCTATTCGGCCGAGACCCCCCTCCCTCCGGAAACGTCGCAAACAACATCACAAACGTTTGCCATACTCTTATTATCTGTTTGTTTTTTTTTTTCTAATGTTTTGCATGAGTATTTACTGCCCATCTCTCTTACTCATTAGTCGTGTGACGCCAAAAGGACAACTGGAGTTACAAGAAACAACTTTATTTTTTATTCTTGCTCGAACTTCCAGTGCAAAATGAGCAATTTTGAGCAGTTGCTTTGATGTGACATAACTCGCTTTACAGCAATTTTCACAAAAAGTTGTCAACTACAAAAATGAAGATCTAGAGTTGCTTTCACCAAATTTCATAAAAATCGATTAATTGGAACATGCTTTTCAACTGCGCTAAAGTTGAGCCTATTGCACTGAAAATAGTAAAGTTGTGCAGGGTCACATATAATTATTAGGTCACACTTGAAACGATGTAATTTCACTGAAAATAGTTCAATTATCATGAAACTTTGAAATTAGGTTCCTGAGACGATATAAAAACAATGTTCAAAGATAAAGTTAGTGTACTCCTGTCCTGAGGCTGTTGGCAGCCTGAGACGCTTCAGATGCGCATCGACGACGGCACGGGGGGAAATGACTTCCAAAACGGAGCCTTCTGGTCTACCAAACTTTGACAGTTTTTTGTCACAACTTTCCAGATTCCGAATCTGGAAATGGTCCTAAAATTTCAAAAAATTTTCATGACAGAAAAAACCGCAAGTTCTTTTTTTCCCGAAAAACGCATCGAACCTTGAATAAAACGATAGTTGATGTACGAACACACACAGTAATAATCGGTCACCCGTCCCCCTCTTTTTCGGATGTGAGGATCATTTCGAGTACTAGTGCACTACTCATGGATGTGTCAGGTGTCAGAAAAAAAGTCGTTCGGAGGTAAAATTCGAATTGGTTTTTTTTGTGTTGTGAAGTTATTCACACTTTATAACTGGTTGCTTTCAGTTTTGTTTTGTAGAGTAGATATAAACATCCAGGCAACTTTAAATCTGCATTTTTGTTTAATAGTTGCCAACTTTTTTTAACTCAAAAACTAAGCGAGCTAGGAAAAGGTTGAAAATTACAAAGTTGTGTAGAATTTTACGCTGAGCAATTTGGTGGTAGTAAAAACTTTTTGCCAGCTAACTTAATTCTTGAGATACAGCCAAATGGATTGTGTACCTTACTAATTTCTCGATGAAAGCCGGAAGTTCTTTTTCTCTTATCAGTTTTCATAAAAGTTATGAGACCACCAGATAAAAAGATACTGATTTTAAAAGATGTTTCCGGGTTTGTCAATTTCTTGACTTCCGCTATAATAAGAGGTCTAGAGGGAGGTCGACATCAAGAATAAACGTAAGCCCCGCCCATAAATTTTTTTCGCCAGATTGCAACAAGTACAACTTTTCCAAATAGACCCCACCCATGTTCGAAAACTCTCGCCTTGTATGTTTCGTTGTTGTAACAAAAAAAAACCGAAACTATACAATAACACAGGTTTAACAACAATACAATCATCTGGTTCTCTGCGCCTCTCTCTCTCTCTCTCTCTCTCTCTCTCTCTCTCTCTCTCACACGAAGAGATTTAGACAACCAGAGAACAAACTTCGCTCCGCCCACTTTTTTTTTGAAACCCTCCCTTCTCAATGTTCCGATTCCGATCACACAAGGATGGTCGCTCACAGTCATCATCATTTTTGTTTCCCCCATGTGCAATCCATCCTAGGGGATCTGTCTCCTTGTTCGGCGGTCTGGTTTTCTTGAGAGGTCTATGGGTCGAGACAAGACACAAGTGAGGGAGAGAGACAAGAGTGCATCACAAACATGAGCTCTTGTTGGCTTTTTTTGCTCCTTATCTTTTCTATCCTTTTTGGGGGCGACGAGCATTGATATAGTGTTCTGTCGTGTTTCTTGTTCATTCTTCTTGATCCATCTTCAAATTTGCCACCTGGTGGCTTAGAAGTTTAGGCTGGAAGTAGAGGGATTACTGTACTTCGTCGACTGCTCGACCTTCATCTGCTGTTTTTGAGACATGAACTGAAAAAATGTTCATCTTGGCCGCATTGATCTGTTGATTCTTTTGGTGTTATTTTCGTCAATTTCTGATCAAAATGAACAGAGTTATGATCGTTTTCGTATTTTCGTGTCGAGACCCAGAAAATCTAAAATTTCAAAACCAGTCATGATTATACTCATTCTGACCGTCTTGATCTCTAAACTCTATTAGCACAGTTTTCATTAGTTCGCGATCAAAATGAGCCGAGTTATGATCACTTTTGTGTTTTCGTGTCGAGACCCAAAACATTGAAAATTTTCAAAAACAAGGCATGATTATACTCATTCTGACCGTCTTGACCTCTTGATTCTAATTATACTACTATTTTTATCAATTTCTGATCAAAATAATCTGAGTTATGATCGTTTTTGTACTTTCGTGTCGAGACCCGCAAAATTGAAAAAAAAACCTGCCATGATTATACTCATTCTGACTGTCTTGATCTGTAGATCCCATTAATACAGTTTTCTTCAGTTTTCGATCAAAACGAGCTGAGTTATGAATGATTTCGTATTTTCGTGTCGAGACCCGAAAATTCAAAATTTTTCAAAACAGTCATGATTATACCCATTCTGACCGCGTTACTTTGCTGGTTGCATTTTCAATATTTTCATATCTCTTCCATCAAAATACATCGAGTTATGAACATCTGATTCCAGGACCATGGGAATGTCCACAAACAAAAATGTGAACCGCTGGACAGCATGGCTCACCAAGAACATGCTGCTCCTCATGACAATGGCCGGAATCGTGATGGGTGTAATCATTGGAGGAGTGCTCCGCAATCTGGAACCATCGGCAGAAGTGGTCAAGTATGTCGGGTTCCCGGGAGAGCTCTTCATGAATATGCTCAAGGCAATGGTACTGCCTCTGATTGCCGCGAGTATTGTGTCAGGTAAGTAGGGGTTTTGAGGGGTTAGTGGGTTGTCTGTATCTTATGGTCGATCATGAAGGCTCAGGAAGATCACTACAAACTACAGCGATTCCTCAAATAACCACCTCCTCAAAACTAAATCCGCCCCTTTTCCAGGACTCTCTCAACTCGACGGAAAAACTTCCGGCCGTCTGGGGTCCCGGGCTGTCATGTACTACGTGATTACCACAACCCACGCGGTCATCTTGGGTATCATCGTTGTCTCCATCATTCATCCCGGCGACCCGACAATCAGACAAAAAATGGGAATCGAGCAGGGCGAGGCGGCCAACGAGTCGGCGGCGCAGAAGTTTTTGGACCTGTTTAGGTGAGCTAGAGCGGGTAGATCAAACTGGTGGGGTTTAGACTTCAAAGCTCAAGTGTAGTGAGGTTTTTGACTCACGTTTGCAAAGTGGACCCATTTTCAGAAACGCCTTCCCGGAGAATATCATGCGGGCGACATTCTCCCAGTATCAGACCCACTACGTGAACACGACCAATTCAAATGGGGTACAGAAGACAGAGCTGAAAACTGGATATGTGGATGGCATGAATGTACTTGGTGAGTTTGGGAAGTTTTCCGAATAGTCCGTGATAATTTGCACCGTGAGTCGCTGAGAAAACCAACCAAGTTTGAGTGGAAGAGGACATTTACGGAAGGCGGTTTATCTTTGAAACGAAAAGTGCTACAAAAAAGGTGTCAACAGATGAAATGTAGATCTCAATGAGTTCTATCGATTGGTATAAATTTCAGCTGAAAACAATAACGGGGAGTAGAGATATGGCTCTTCTTCCGTCTTCCATCTTCCGCGTGCAAGACGGAAGACGACGAAAGAAACGCCATATCTTAACTCCCCGTGATTACTTTCAGTTGATCCTTATACCATTGGATAGATCTCATTGCGAGCTAAATTTTTTGTGTTGACACCTTTTTTGTAGCACTTTTCGTTTCAAAGGTAAACCGTCATCTGTAAAAATCTCTAAAGCTCAACGCTGGTCGGTATTCTCTCGCTGAGTAGCGACTCACAGTGAATTATCACGTGAGAAAGTTATTGGCATGCTGCCAGCTTTGATCGCAACCAACCCCGTGGTCAAACCCAACGCATTGTCTTCCACCAACCCAACCCCTTTTCCAGGCATCATCGTGTTCTGCATCGTCATGGGCCTAGTAATCTCGAAAATCGGCGAGGAGGCCAAACCCCTCGCCAACCTATTCCACGCCCTAGACGTGGTCATCACCCGAATGGTCATGATCATCATGTGGCTCGGCCCAATCGGAATACCCTCGTTGATAGCTCAAAAAATGTTGGAAGTCTCTGATCTTTGGCAGACTGCACGCATGTTGGGCCTCTTCGTGTTCACCGTGATCCTAGGCCTCGGCATTCAAGCATTCATCACACTGCCCCTGATCTACTTCATCGGCACCCGTCACAACCCGTACAAGTTTTTGAAAGGGCTCGGTCAGGCCATCATGACCGCCTTGGGGACGTCATCGAGCGCCGCTTCACTTCCAGTAACCTTCCGATGCCTGAACAAACTTGGCATAGACCCAAGGGTCACCAAATTTGTGCTTCCCGTTGGCGCCATGGTTAATATGGATGGCACGGCGCTCTATGAGGCGACGGCGTCGATTTTCATTGCTCAAATGAATGGGTTGGACCTGTCGGTAGGTCAAATTGTGACCGTCTCCATCACGGCCACGTTGGCATCGATCGGAGCCGCGTCGATCCCATCGGCGGGTCTCGTCACGATGCTCATCGTGCTCACAGCTCTCGGACTTCCAGCCAACGATATTTCCCTCATCTTGGCGGTGGATTGGTTTTTGTGAGTTTGACGACTAATTTTGTTCCGAAAAAGATTCGGATAAAAATTTTCGAACAAAAATTTTCGGATAAAAATTTTCGAAAAAATTTTTTCGAGAATATTCGATGCTCTGCAGAGACCGACTCCGTACATCCGTGAACGTCATCGGAGACGCTTTGGGCTGCGGATTCGTCCATCACATTTGTGCTGATCATCTGAATGCTGATGTCGCGGAGGCCGAGAAGAATCATGCTGTGATAGAGGCTCATGTAAGTGCGCTCTGTTGGTAGATCAGTAGATCATATCGGGCTCAGAAGTGAGAATTTGGATGTTTGATCTACAGAGGTGAAAAAGCGCGCGAATTGGGAGAAAGATCGGGTTTCATTTTTCGCGCGCTTTTTCAGCACTGGTAGGTCAAAAATCCAAGTTTTTTTTTCCAATTTCGAATTTTTTTTGAAAAAATTTTCTGAAAAAAATTTTCGAAAAAATTTTCGGAAAATTTTGAAAAAAACGTTGTTTTTCGAACTTTTCAATTTTAAGTCTATTTTGATAACCAGTATTAAAAAAGCGCGGGAAACCCAAATTCACACTAAAACCCAATTTTTCTTTAGGGAGTCAACTTCGACGAGCTCGAAAAAGAAATCGAGGCGGAGAACAACAACCAGAAGCACATTGAGCATGTGTGAAGAATTGTCAATTTTGTACATAGTATCTATTGGATAATAGCATTTGTTTTGTTATTTCTAGAAATTTCCAGAAATTTCTAGAAATCCCCCCGGTGAAACATCCACCAGTCAGAATCACCCCCAACGTTTCTCTGTTTATAGCTTTAAAGTTTTTCGATTATTTTGTACTATTTTTTCGAATTTATAAAGCGACCTTTTTTCAAAAATTTTATTGGGATAATAGGCAACTTTTTGAATTGAAAATGTATTATTAGCAGGAATTTTAACAACAACAAAAAACATAAATAATAACAAATGACATAGAGAGAAGAATTAGGCAAGAATCGGGCAAGTAACAATATGAAAATTTAAGCGGGAATTCAAAATATTTTCGGAAACAAAAATTTAAAAAAATCTGCAACAGTAACCGAGATGAATAATATGACAATAACAAGATGGGCGGAGCTTAGCAGAAAAAAGTTCTAAAAGTGGGCGGAGCTTAACAAAAAAAAAAAAAAAANGAGGGGGGAAAAAAAAAAAAAAAAAGTTCAAAAAGGGGACGAAGATAAAAAAAAAAAAAAAAAAAATAATAATAAAAAAAAACAAAGTGCAGATTAAAAATTTCAAATATCAAAAATCAATGGGGCCACCCGCTGAACCTTACTCACTCTCAAACGAATCGCTGGGGACGACGGCGAAAACTCCGAATCCGACTCCTCCAAATCGAATCGGGGCGGTGTTGGTGTGTGTGGAGACGTCGGAAGAAGGCGTCCAACTCTTCTCAGGGTGGGCGTCAGTTGGAGAAGAGGCGAGACGGCTCGACGCTTGGCGGAGGAAGATTCCGGGGTGTTCTCCTTGACTTCTGGAGATCCTGAGTCGCTTTGCTCATCGACCTTCTTCTTGGGGGTTCCATAAACCTTTGAATCCGTTGGGGGCACTGGCTCCTCCTTGACTTCTCCTCCATCATCCTCAGCTCTCGATTCCCGACCATCCTTGATCCTCGGATGCTCCAACAGCTCCTCCACCGTCGGTCTCTCCACTGCCTCCCTTCTCATCATGCTCTCGATGAGCCCTCGCAGATCCTTGGAGAGCCCGAATCGCTCGGGAATCGCATTGCTCCGCAGCTCCTGCCACTCGGGTCCATTACTCGGCACGTCCAGATCCGTGGCGGACTCCAGAAGAGTCACGCCCAGACTGAAGACGTCGGAGGCTCGGGTGGCTCCGATGGTGAGGATCTCCGGCGCCATGTACCGGTTGTCGCCTTCCTCTTTGATGGGGGTCTGGAAATCAGAAATTGAGATATACTGGCTCAAAGTGACTGCTAAGAAAATCTTACCTTCTTGAGGTCCATGACCATGCCCAAGTCCCCCAACTTGCAGACCCCACCACGTGTCACCAGCACGTTCTCTGGCTTGATGTCATTATGGATCATGTCCATCTGGTGCAGGTGGTTCAGACCTCGCACCAAATCGATCGACACTCTCCAGACATCTTGCTCCGCGAGACCTTCACACTCCTCCACCCATTTCAGGAGGGTCTGATGACACAACTCCAACTGAATAAACACCTTGCTTCCTTCTTCCCAGGCGCGGAAGAAGGTCACCAGGTTCGGGTGGGCGGGGATTCTGAGGTGGTTGAGAGCCTCGCGGTGGCGGGTGGAGGAGGAGGTCTGGCTAGGGGGGACTAGGGAGGCTTTGACGGCGTAGAGCCGACGGTCTTCGAGGCACCTCGCGGCGACCACTTCTCCGAAAGACCCTTTTCCGAGAGGTCGTTCCGTGTGGAATACCTGCTCAAAAAATGGGCCCTCGGAAGGGGTGTAGAATGGGGAGGCGAGGGGTTTGAGGCCTGGAAAAGTTTAGTTTCCAAATTTTGGTGTTAGGTCATCATGAGAAAGGTAGGCCGCCACGAAAAAAGTTAGGATCCCATGATGAAAGTTAGTCCCTCACTATGAAAAAAGTTAGACAACCAGGAAAAGTTAGTCCTCCGTCAGAAGCTTAGGTCATCATAAAAAGGTTTGGCCACTATGAAAAAGTTAGGCCAACATGAAAAAGTTATACCACCCTACTCCTCACCTTCCTGAGTGATGAACCCCTCTTCCTGCTTTCTCCTAGCAGCAAACAGCGACCTCTTCGGTGCAGGTCTGACGACTTTCGGAGGCGCAGCACTCCTCGGAGTCGTCCTCTCTCTTTTGGTCGAGAGTCTCGACTCGGCGCTCCTCCGAGATGGTCCCGTGGGTGTGGTTGGAGCGGATTGGGACAGGCAGGAGGTCCTGCTCAGCACTGGCACCTGGGTCGATGGGCAGGTGGTCCACGTCATTGTGCTTTTCTGAAAAATACGAATCATTGGAGGGAGCAAAGCGTGTATTTTAACAGAAAACAAAGAGGTCGGAAAGTGGGCGGAGCCTAAAAGAATAGGCATTCTTGATTCACTAAAAGGGCTACATTTGATCCACTAATTTTTATTGCCAAAATAAATTATGGGGGCGGAGAATGGTGGTATGTAAAGAAGACACAGGGAGGGCGGACCTCGACAGTGGACGTTGTAAAATCTCAAAAACAAGTTGTAACCATAAAATGGTTATTACCGGTGATAAAGAGGAGGAAGATGTGTCTCAAAAGGAGGTCGGCTGAAGGGAGGTCGGTTTTTCTTTCAAATTTTGCGCTGGTTCTTGATGGGGTTCATTCTGAATGATGGGAAAGGGGTCATTTTTCGAAGCAAATATCTCGACTGTTAGATAATTTCGCAGGTTGCCAACCTAGCACATTCAAAAGCTCAGATTTCGTTAGGCACCTGGTAAGGGTATCTGCTTAGACTGGAATAATAGAGGTGTTTCAGACCTGATCAGACATTTCCAGTCGAAAGAGGAGAAGGAGTATACAAGGTCAAGGGGACGAAGGACCCAAGAACAAAAACAAGTTGTAATCCTAAACGGGTGAGTACTCTGGGAATATACACTGCATAGAAGGTCAGCTAGAATGAGTTGCACGATAAGATATAGTAGAGCCACCGGGTTGTAAAACGCTTCGATATCCAAACCTATATTGGGGTTCGAAATTCGATAAGATAAGGGAGGTGAATCTTTCTCTCTTCTTCGGACAATCCAATAAATGGGCGGAGCTTAAAGAACCAAATTGTTGCCAGAACGTTTGACCGTCGCTGAATACCCATTTGGCGGGAAATTCAAAACCTCGCAACATCTAATCGCAGGGAAGACACCTCTTCTCACCTGTCAGCACGCTTATTACCAGCGAGCGCACGTGTCAAAGTTTCGATGAGGGTGAAGGGATCTAACAAAAGAGGGAAAGGGGAGTGTGAAGGCGACTGTAGGATTGATGAGAGTGCAGTTGGTGAGATTCTGACTCTTAACATAATAGGAAGGCGGAGGGGGACTGATATGTGAGGGCTCTAATGGAACATGTGAACATAGATGGGACACCAAGACTCTTTCTCGGAGAACTAGCAAAGGGAAAACTAACAAAGTAATGTATGGGTCAAAATAAGAAGTTCGTTTTGATAGCAAAATACTATCAGTTACACCAAAAGGAGATTGCAAATACCTGTCAAAAAGGTATCACAAATGGTTCTCGAGATATGGGCGCTCAAAGACGAGGAGACTCTTGCTTCTCTGCGTCTCTCGGGCCATTAAAATCTGACCATATTCAGTGCAAAATGAATCAACTTTGAGCAGTTGAAAAAGTATGTTCCAATCACCCGCATTCTATAAAACTTGGCGAGTGTATTAAACAGCTCTGGATCTTTATTTTTGTAGCTGATAACTTTTCACGAAAATTGCTGTGAAGTGAGTTATGTCGGTTATAGTTACGCGACATCGAAACTGGTACATTTCAATGCAAGTTTTGAACTTCTTGGACCGATGATTTTTAACGCGACGTAACTCATTTCACAGCAATTTTCGTGAAAAGTGGTCAACTACAAAAATAAAGATCTAGAGTTGCTGCGTATACTCACCAAGTGTCATAGAAACCTAGTGATTGAAACATACGTTTTTATCTTCTCAAAGTAGATCATTTTGCACTGAAAATGACACTTTTTCTCACGCTTCCTAACTTTCTCGACAGGATTTTCGTAAAACGATGTGAACTCCAAAAGCTCGGTTCTAAATTTGGTTGATACAACCATGAAATGTTAGAAAATCAACGCTTAAACTTGATCATTTTGCACTGAAAAACATTTTTGCGGAATCATTATGCACCCTTAGTTTGTTGCTCTGTATTTGAAGTCTTTGCATGTTGTTTTTTTAACACTGGTAGATCGAAAATCCCGACCCTTTGTCTTCAAGCCCAATTTGATCTACCAGTTCAATATTTTCAGTGATTTTGATTTCGATTGACCAGCAATGGTAGATCAAAAGTTAGGCCACCATGAAAATATTGCCAGCCTAATGTGAAAAATCACAAATTTGTGGAGACCAACAAAAAATACGAAAAAGCACCTGGATAAGAAAGCAAATTTCTTATTTTTCTCCTTTTACCCATATCACCTAGGCAATGAATCCCATTTTTCCCCTTTCCTTTTCCCTTCTCAATGGAGCATGTGGGAATTTGAATTCCCTCCTGAGCCTCCTCTCAAAAAATTGTCTTCCCCCACTTGGAATTTCACTCTTCATTTCATCATGTCTCTTTTCTCGATCCTCTTTTTTCATCCACCCGAGGACCCTCTTCCATTTTAAGGTAATTGGATTAATGTTATGCAAATGTGAGAGCCCTTTTTTTGGGTCTTGGGAAGAGACGGAGAGAAAAAAAGAAATGGAGACTGGAAAACATGTGTAGTAGTCGATTTTGGACTTGTTCCACTATTTTTAGATTTTTCGTTTTTATTGCTCTACGAGGTCAGAGAGTTCGAGGTTTTCTTGTGGCCTAGGTTTTTTTTTGGTGGCTTAGATTTCATTAGTGGCCTTGGTTTCTTGTATGCTAGTTTCTTGGTGGCCCCGGTTTTCTTGGTGACCTTAATTTTCTTTGTTGTCCTAGACGTTTTTCTACAAGAAGTTCATAAAATACATTATTTTCTATTGAGCTTTTTTTTTTCATGATGTCAGCTTAAAAATTTCCGGACTGTTTATCATGTTTTTTCCTACAAAAAAAGTTTTTCAAAAAATTTTTCAACAACCCCATAGTCTAGTCCAATTAATATTTCCGGCGGGTTTGCCGGGTCTATTTGTTTTAATTTTTTTTGAAAATTTCAAAAATTTTGTTATGACTTCCAAAAAAAAACACCTCCATTCAAAATTCCGGCATAGCCTTATTAGTCATTTTCAGTCACTTTTTGAGAACCGCTCAATCTTCATCAAGACCAGTGTGTGTTTTTCGAAAACATTGAAATTCGAAAAAAAATTTGAAATTTCGAGAAATTTTTTTCGAAAAACCGTTCAAAATTGAGCGCAGTTTGTTATTTCGGAGTATTTGAAGGCTCATTTATTTTTTTTAGAAAAAAAAGTCCGAACATTTTTTTCGAAAATTTTTTGATCGAACTTTCGAAAAAAAAAGTTCGAATGTCGTCAAGAATCACACACCGATCAAGACTACAAAAAATTTTCATCAGAAAATTTTTACAGTCAAACTTACTATCCGATACCTGAATTGAATCTATTTTCTGATCCACCCTCAAAAGTAGATCAATTTTCACTTTTTTCAGCAGTTAGTGTGGTCTTTGAAAGATTCCACTCAAAAACATTCTTCGAAATTTGAATCTTTTCTTCTTGGACTTTTTGTGTTTTTCGAGCTCCTCAAAGAATCTGAACGACTCCACAAGGAGTACACGATGTCATACCTTATTCCATCTATGATTTTTCTCTAGGAGAGAGAGAGAGAGAGAGAGCGAGAGAAAAGAGAGGATACATACATATGTGTCTTCTTAAATTACACACATGTACATATAGATGTATGCATACGTGTGCACTCCTCCCCCTGGTCCACCTCGGGGGAAGTCCCCACCAGAATTTTTTTCTCTCGATTATGCATTTTTTGTCTCGTTCATTCAAAAGCTTTTATTATTCGTTCTCTACACAATCTTTGTAGATTTTGTACAGTGATCTTTTCAGACCAGAAAACAAGGAGGTCTACCCCTCCGTAGAAGAATGACAAGGTGCTGAGGGAAAGCAATTGGAAGTCAAGATGTTTCGATTCAAAAGGCAGAGACCTGAGAGGTGGGTTCAAGGAGGTAGATCACCCACCATTGGTAGGTCACAAAGGTCCATCCAAGGGTCTTAACCCCACTCAAAGTGGCCCTGCCATAGGTAGACCTGCGTGGTCTCTCTGTGGGTCCGACCCAAAAACCTTTGATCTCCCAGACCCCCAAATTTTCCAGCTTACGAAGCTACCGAAGCTTCCATAAGAGTCCCACGAGACACATACCAGTACACCGGTCGAGAACCGTTGAATTCAGGTTGGACATTGTTGTCGCGTTTTGTGAAAATACCGATTTTACTGATTCACCTTGGCTCTCTTTTTTTTGTTTTGTGCTTTTCGTACACCTTGTGGACAGACCTTCTCGACCTCTGAGGTCGACCCCTATGATACCAGGTCAAGTGTTTTCTGTTCTACCCTAAAGTGTAGACCATCCGTCGTGAAATATTCAATAATAGGCGATGTGATCTTTGAAAGTTTCTTTGGGGTCCCCGCGAAATTTGCATCTTCTTTTAGACTTTCTTTGCTTTTTGCCTCCTAATAGATCATTCCGTTTCAGGAATTTTCAATGTTTCGATGGTTTTCTCTGTTCTGAAATCGGAACCACTTGTACTCTAATGTGTCGTCTATCCACTAGTCATCTGCCATGAAAAATTCAGAAGATAAATTCTGAAGACGTGACGATGATTACGATGATGATGTTGATGATGTTGAAGAAAGCCACATCCGGGTCATCCATCATTGCTAGACAGGAGGGGAAGGAACTTTGGGGGGCATCTGTGAAAACAAGAAGGTCGTGGTCGACTGTGGACCTCAGGGTAGCAGGTCAACAAGGCAACAAGGCAGTCGCTAGGCTACCGAGCTAATTGTTCGGCCATTCGGTCGCTTGTTAGGCCACCATGCGGTCCTCAGCGGTCGGCCGGGATGACCTGAAGTCCGAGGACTTTCAAAACGGTTCAAGATCGGTTGGAGGTCGATCCGAACGGCCACAGGCTCATTGAAAGCGTCCAAGGTTGGTGGGGACTTCCTAAGCCCTTCATGACCATCGACCAATCGAAGGTCAAAAATATGAAGAATCTCTGGTAGTCCTATGACGAAAGCAGGCTTTGAATACCTGAAAGAAAAAATCTTGGGTCGAACATTTATATCTCATTTCACCCCGTCCTCTCCTCCACCCACACATCTGACAATAGATCATCTCGGCGAATCCTCTCGCGCCGTCAAATTTATAAAAGAGACATAGACAAGAAAAACACATGAGAAGAAAAGAGACATCGTTTTAGATCCTGGAGGCTCCCGGCGTGAGTGTATGAGTGAATGTGCAAAAATTGATAACAGAGGGGCCCCCACCGGAGCCCGACAGCTGTCCGGATCACAGGTCCGAAGGGCGGGTTGAGTAGATAGTGGGTGGGGGGAGAGGAGACGCAGAGAGAGGGGAATCCATTGGGGAAGGAAAAGGTCGCGAAGAGGAGAGAGTGAAACGTGTGCACACAGAAGGCTGAGCTGGATTTCGATGATCGGCTCATGACTTGGTTCTCATTTTTTGTCACCTTTTTTTCATCGTCGAAGAATTTCTTATTATCCTTCCCAGCCTACCTTCCATCGTTTCTTTTTTCAAGCCCGGTCATTAGGACCCGATGCGATTCGGTGGCTCGTCGCGACGACGTCCTCGCTACGTGAGCAGCGGCGACGATGACGACGACTCGATTGAGACGGTGTCGGTGCAGACGAAGTGTAAGGAGAAGGAGGAGTGGAAGTGGGCACAGTCGTTGGCCAGGTAATAGGAGGCTAGGGTTTCGGGGTTCTAATTAGTTCTTGGGGTTGAACACTTTCTTATAATCTGGGTCCAGGTGAAATCGAAACTGGAGATTCAGAATCTGAAATGAAAATTAGCAAAATTTTCACAGGATTCGAGTTAACGACCTCGCAAAGTCGAGCCCTTCAGTGATAAGGCCTTGACCATTGGTAGGCTATCTGAGGTAGACCAGCGTGGTCTCTCTGTGGGTTCAACCCTATTAACGTGAAATTCCAAAATTCCAAAAAAATACCGTAAGTATCACTATAAGGTTTAAATTTGTTAGCTCATAACTCGAGTCACGTGAGCATTTTTTTGATGTTCAATTCTGAATCTGAATCTGTGAGGTCGATTTCACCACGACCCAGATTATAAGAAAAAGTTCAAACTAAGTTAGGGATACTATGCCCATAGGCCTTCTGAAGTTTACACCATGTTCTCGCGACCTAGAAATTGCAATTGATGGCCGAACTATTTGAAATATTTAAACACTGTAAAAAAGTACACTAATCTTTCTATAAGACTTCTGAACTTTTCGTGCCCCATTACATACTATTGAACATCGGTCAGTTTTGAAGGCTTGAAAAAGTGATTTTCAGGCGACCGATCTTTCTGAAATTTTGATGGGCTCTTGAACAACTCTAGAGCTCCATTTTTGTAGTTGAGAACTTTTTCGGAAAAGTGAGATCAGAAAAGTTATGAAGTGTAGAAGGGAGGAGAACCCCAAAAATTTTTTTTCAAAAAACGAAAAAAAAAATTCGAATTTTTTTTTGATACTCAATATTCTTTGTAATTTTAGTGTCTCAGTGCTTTAACAACATCTCCTCTTCAAGAAAACTTCGTTCAAAAAAATTTTTTGTTTCAATTTTTTATTCAAACCCAAAAGTCAATTTCAACGTTCCACCAAAAATGAGTCACAAAAACTTCTAGACGGCTTTTTCGCATCCGATTTTTGAACATATAGCAGCTCAAACTCCTCTCATTCGAAATGCATAAACCCGAAAATTTTTTTGAAAATTTCGAAATCTCTGAAAAGCCGCCATAAACAAATTATACCTCCACCCCGTCCTTCGACCCATAACTCGATTTCCGTTTCATTCTAAAACCCATTGACTGAAAATATTTTCGCTACGTTTGAATTTCTCGGGATACTGGAGCACAATGAGACATTTGATGGTCGAGTTGGATAGTCGAAGGAGTTATCGGTGGGTTGGTCTTGAGCTTTTCTTTTCGGGATTCCTCAGCCTGTGATGAGCAATCCCGCAGTTTAGAAAAGGATTCAGAAATGAGCTTTGGGAGTTTGATATTTGCTCAGAATATGATGAGCAATCCAAGAAAGTGGAGGTGTTATACTGCTCAGGGTCGATTTTCAATTTATAAAAATCCCTCTAAAATTGCTCAGAATGATGAGCAGTTCTTGAGTTCTAATTTTTGATAAGGAAAGTTGCTCAGCTTGTGATGAGCAACCATTGGGGATAAACATTTTTTGTATTTAGGGTTATTCGGATTGCTCAGAATATGATGTGCAATTTGAGGGCAGGTCCAAAGTTGTATGATCACGGTTAGACTGAAATAGGGAAAACAATTTTTTTTTGAAATTCTGAAAATTCCAAGACTCAAACAGTCAGACGCAAACTGTTTCCACCGGAAAACTCTGTTTTGCTCATCACATTCCTGAGCATTATTTTCGAAAATTGAAACGAATGTTCCATCAGTTTGATCTTTGCAAAACCCCCTTTCCCCTCTCACTTTTTTCCCCTCTTCTTTTTATTTCTGCAGATAGTTACTGGCACGCGAAATATATGATGACGTAATACATATGTGTGTGTGGAATGCACAATATGAAAAAAAAGAGATAGAGAGAAAAAAAACGTTGCAAGTTGCATTTTTGACTTGGTAATATGATCCGAGGTGTGAACAGATGATAGCAAATAATGATAAACAACGGGATTTGGGTCTTATTGGGTTTTGGGCAAAACAGATAATAGAGATAGAACTGTTCTGGAAAATATTGGATTATATAAGACAGATGATCCTGAGTGGGCGGAGTTCCCTTTTTCCCCCAAATTTTGATTCGCAAAAAAAGCGTTTTCAATTATTCGACCCCATGTTTTTCGAGATTTAAACATTTTGAAGGAGGTTTTCGGGCCAACATTTGTTTTTGGGGACTTTGCTAGGGCCGGAGACACGACACAGACAGACACACAGACAGAATTTTGCGTTTTTTAATAGTAAAGATTTGGTGAGTGTACTGAGCAACTCCAGATCTTCATTTTTGTAGTTGACAACTTTTCACGAAAACTGCTGTGAAGTTAGTTATGTCGCAACAAAACTAGGTACATTTTGATTCAAACTCCCAATTTTGTCGGACCAATGATCTTCAACGCGACATAACTGTTCCCGTATCTCGAGAACCATTAGTGATATCAAAAAGTTGTAAAAAAATCTGTGAAGAGGTACGGCGCATCTCGCTTCTATTGTGTATCTCTGACTTGTTTGTGGTCTTCGGAAAAACTTGTCAACCTCTAGAGTTTTTAATAAACTCATTAAGTTTTATGAAAATCGGTTGATTGAAACCTACTTTTTCCACTGCTCAAAGTTGACCCATTTTGCACTGAAAAGGTCAAATTATATATCTTATTGTAACCGTATGTCTGGTAAAACATAAATTTCAATCATAAAAATCAAAAATTTACAAATACCAAGCGAAATTCTCAATAAGAAAAGCAAATTTGTCATTTCTTCCCCCCAGACACAAAATTCGTCTATTGCTCCAGATGACGTACCACTATTCAGAAGACCACAAATTTTCTTGCATGGCTCAAAGAGCACAAAATTCAGAAGGTGTCATGAGTGTGAAGCGGTTGTTCGGAAAAGGACAAGATTATGAAACTTTTTTTGCGCTTTTGAATCTTGGTGGTCACTTTTTGGAGGTTTGCTCATAACTTTACTTGAAATCCTTCAATCCCTTGTTAGAAAATTGGACAGGACGCTAATAACACTTTCAAATTGACCACGTCCGATTTTCGCAAATCAAACACACTTCTCGTCCTCAGAATCTCTAAAAATGTAGGCGTCTCGAAAAAATGAACTTTTCGATTTTCCTCAATTTGGATGTTCCGAGTGTTCGAGTGGGTACTTCAAGGGGAGCGAAAAGCTCAGAGTTGAAAAGTTGTGGGTTCTGAATTCACACGACTTTTGAGTTTTTATGGATTCCGAACTTCCAGGAAATATGAACTATTTTGATTCTGAATTCTTTGTAGATTTCGACTTTTCATCGATTCTGAATTTCATGGATTCTGAATTCTCTAGAAATGGGCGGAGCCTTGGAACTTTCATCGCCCTTCGAGTAATGATAAAGTTGCTCTCCTCCTTCACACTCATTTATATCCTATATCCACCCGCTCTTTTTTCAACATCCACATATTCCATGGTCAGCAGCGCCTCATTTTCATGCGCTCATCCCTCCTCTCCCGAGTGGGGGGGGGGGGGGGGG
>LR546161.1:42346-99493 GCA_900536305.3 Caenorhabditis sp. 40 LS-2015 | reverse complement strand
TCTCTCTCTCTCTCTTCTCTCTCTCTCTCTCTCTCTCTCTCTCTCTCTCTCTCTCTCTCTCTCTCTCTCTCTCTCTCTCTCTCTCTCTCTCTCTCTCTCTCTCTCGCTCTCTCTCTCTCTCTCTCACTCATTTTTTTGCTTTTTGGAGAGATTTGAAACTTAATCCCCGTCCTCAGTCTCTGTGCTTCTTGTCTTTTTTCTTTTTTCAAATCCAAGAGATTTACGTCACTTTTTTTGCTGGTTTTTGAAAATTAGAAAATTAGGATTTTAGACTTGACCATTTTCAGTACTTTTCCGGACCAATGTTCTCTACCAATTTTTATGAAAATCGAGTGATTGGAACATACTTTTTTTCTGAAAGTGGAGCTTGCACAGAAAATGGTCAAATTGTATATATCCTAATGGGCGGTACTTTACTTACAAGCCTGGATCATTGCTCTTTTTGTGGCGGTGTTCTTCCGCTCCAGCGAATTGTCTAGCCACTATTACCTATTTCAATTTCCAGTTGAACAAGTTTTATATAGAAATCTGTGACTTTCGTAAAAAGCAGACTTTCAATTTTACAGCTCAACAAGTTTCATGAGAAAATCAAGATCTCTGAGCTTGTCTAGGAAGCCTTGTCTAGGACTTGCAAGAAGTTTGGGAAATATCTCGAAAACATTCAATGTCAAAAAATAATCGAAACTTTTTTATAAATGTAAGTTTAAATCACATTCATTTTGTCTTGAAGTTTCTTTTTTTTCGAGAAATTTTTGAAAATTTTTTTCGAATGTCGTCGGACTGGCAAAACGGAAAGATGAAAATTCGACAGAAAACGTTCTTTTCCGAACTCAATTTTCCGATTCCATTGCTGCACTTTTCATCAATTTCATTTGTATTTTCGTATCGAGACCCAAAATACACAAAATTTCAAAAAACAGCATGATTATACTCATCTTAACCGGATCAGTCTTCTGAATCGATTGATATAGTTTTCGTCAATTACTGAGCAAAATTAACTGAGTTATGATGATTTTTTATGATGATAGTTTTCGTGTTGGACCCAAAAAATTCAACATTTTCAAAAAATTTCGTGAGTATACTTTTCTGAACCGCAATTCTCTTCCAAGTCGATTGCCGCCTATTTCATCAAATTCTGACAAAAATGAACAAAGTTATGGTCATGATTTGGTCGATGCAGGATGTTGTTCTTCTTGCATGATTCATATCCTATTTTTCCCCCTGAACACTTTGTAGTGTATCGGAAAAAAAATATCTTCAGATTTTCCAGTCCCCTCTCTTCCTGATCGTATTATCCGATTTGGTTTTGGATTTTTTGAGATTTCATGAAAACAAAAATAACCAAATTCGTCACATACTTTTCTCGAAAAATTTCTCCAAATGGAACTCTACACTTTTTCAAGTTAAACAAAACGCCGGAGGCCGGGTGGCAGGGCGTGCTTCGAATGAAAAATGGATGCTCCTTCTGTTTCTCTGCGTCTCTCATTCCTTGGTCTCTCACTCTTTTTCTCCATAAGCTCCGCCCCCTCCCCACCACCTCTCTTTTTTTTTGGAGAGCACTTGACGCGGTGCTACTCACTTCTGCCGTGGCTCTCAAGAAGACGAGGAGGTGTGTCTTCTGGATTCTGGAGGAGTTTCTCGACTTCTTTTTTAAAAAGTGTATGGTGACGTGGATAGGATTACTGTAGGTTATCCTCAAGTTTCCCTGTAGCTCCGCTCACAGACCCGAAATATCAAAAAATTTTGAAAACTTGACGTGATTATACTCATTTTAACGGCCTTATTTTTTTAGTTATAGTGTTGCATTTTTCATGAAATTCTGAGCAAAATTAACAAGGTTATGATGGTTTTTGTGTGGTTTCGTGTCGAGACCCAAAAATAAAAAATAAATAAATAATAAAACCCGGAACAAGTCAACTCATTTTAACCGTCTTGTTTTCCTGATTTGATCAGTGCGTTTTTCATTTAATTCTGAGCAATATGAACAAAGTTATGAGGATTTTTGTGTTTTCGTGTCGAGACTCAAAAAATATTTTTTTTTCAAAACCTGTCATGATTATACTCATTTTAACCGCTTTCAAATGCTGGTTTCGAAAATAAATGTTTCACCAAAATCCAAAAAAATTGAACCAATTTATGAGTTCTTTTCTGTGGGCAGACCATGTTCAAAGTTGTTTCTTCCCAAAAATCTCCATTGTGGGCGGAGCCTGTTTTTGAAGTGCTTCAAGTCGAGTAGGGTCCCCAAAACTCTATTTTCAAACAAAAAATGTTTTTCACTTTTTCACTTTTTCACCTTTTCTCTTCCATTGTTTAATGTTTCGCCCGCATTCTTCTCGAAAAAAAACCAACTTTTTTGTTCCCAGCAAACACAAAGATTTCTTTTCTTTTCAGAAACAAGAGAAGGCATCTTAGAAAAAAAAAAAGAAGAGGAAGAAGAATAAGAATGTCGACGTCTTCCGGTGCCACCACAACAATTCCCCAGGAGAATGGAGCGACGCCAGGAGAAGGGGGCGTGGCCAACGGTGGAGCGGGAACTGGCGGAAGCAACAACCAGGTTGGGTTGGTTGGGGGTGATGTCGTGGAGATTCTGGAGGTCTATGGAGGTCGCAAAAGATTCTGAAGGAATCTGATGAACACCGAGATACCTGGGGGAAGATTTTGATGGGTTCTGGGTGGTAGATCAAAAAGTGCACCCACGTCATCTAGAATCCATTTCCTCCTCCCACATCACATGAATAATCCATACCGAGTGACAGGTGGAAAAGAACGTCTTTTGGGCACGCAAACCCCTGGAAAATTCTAGATTATTCATGAGATTCGAGGGACAGGTGCACTTTTGGTATGTGGATTACTGTAGGTCTGACATATTTTTGGCTACGTCCCATTACTTTGCCAGATACTTTCCGTTCAAAGTTTAGTGGGGTTTCCAAAGTCTAGGTTTTCAAAACCGTCAATTAAGATAGCGAAATGGGCCAACTTTGAGCAGTGGAAAAAGTATGTTTCAATCACCCGATTATTATAAAACTTGGTGAGTGTATTAAGCAACTCTAGATCTTTATTTTTGCTGTTGACGACATTTCACGGAAATCTCTGTGAAGTGAGTTATGTCGCATTAAAACTTAGTACATTTCAGTGCAAATTTCGAACTATTTCGAACCAATAATCTTCAACGCGACATAACTCACTTCACAGCAATTTTCGTAAAAAGTTGTCAACTACAAAAATGCAGATTTTGAGTTGTTCAATACACTCACCAAGTTTTATGAAAATCGAGTAATTGGAACATACTTTTCCAACTGCTCAAGGTTTACTCATTTTGCACTGAAAATGGTCGGATTGTACCTCATATTGAACGGAACTGTATGTGCGAGTAACTCCGTAATAAAACACAAAATTTAATCAAATGGATCCCAAATTTGAAATTGCCGAGGCAAACACTCATTAACAATAGCAAATTTGTCATTTTTGTGTATCTTATTGAACAGTACTATACTTCTGCAGTTTTGCCTCTATATTTTGACTTCAAATTTGATCTATCAGGCGGTGATTTTTGAATCTCATTTTCTGGATTCGAGATAATCCAAAGACCACCTCTTCCTTTCCATCTTTCCCATGAAAAAGGGTTCTCCGCCTTCTTTTTCACTTCTAAATGAGTTTTCGTCCTTCCTTCCTTCTCCGTTTTTCCTCTTTTCACCCCAACGCCTTTTCGAATCTATTTGCTCGTGAGCGTATATTTATGCGAAAAAGTGCTGCCCATAGAGTAGGGAGGAAAAAAAAGATGGATAAAGAGCAGAAGGAGAGGCAATTTGGCACACACACACACGTTTCCCGCCACTCTCATTTTTATCTGATGGCGGGAAAATAGTGACGCTTTGGGGATCCTAATAAAAGACAGTGATGGCTTAGAATCCGACAACTTGGTCAGCATCGCTTTTTGTCGCCGATTCTTCTTCGCCAGTGTATCCTTTCGACAGGGTTTCGAGGAATTTTTTCCGAGAAAATTTTAGTCGAAATTTTTTTTCGAGAAAATTTTTCTCCGAAAAGACACACTGTTCTTCACCGCTTTAGGTATCTTTCTTGCTGAAATCGAATTTTTTTCTCATTGTCCTTGAAAAAAAGTCGTAAAACTTTTCGGAAAAAATTTGAAAAAATTTTCGAATAAAAATTTTGAAAAAAAAATCTCGAAATTTTTTTCGAATGGCGCCCATCAAATTTAAAGTAGGAGTATCCTGACCAGTGGGGCGCAATTGCATTTCGATTTCTTTTAAAAAATTAGGCCACGCCCACTTTTTTTTTTCGAAATTCACAATAACTACGGTATCCGAGAAAACGACGTCTGCTCTTCTAGAATATTTAAACGGATATTCTAGAAGACACGGTTGCCAAGGGAAACAAAACGACCCTTATTATCCATTCTGACAAACCCCACTTTGGCAAAGTGGGCGGCGCTGCGATTGCTCACTCAACGCTGAGCAATGACTCTTTTTTTGCAGGAAGAAATCGACATCGACCTGAAGGATCCGCAGGTTCAGGACGCCGCCAAGAAGATTCAGAATGTGTTCCGCGGAAAGCGATTCGGAAAGGCAGCCGTCGTCACCGCGGCGCCAGCGGACACCAAGCAATGAGTGGTCATGGACAAGAGGATTTGATAATTTATTCGTCGAAAAAAAAGAATCCAAAAATTTTTCAATAAATTACATCAGGATCAATCGATAGAGAAACCGTACAGCGATGACTAACACAATACCCCAGAAACAGAAAAATACGAGTTTTGATCTACTACTACTACACACTCCTCCTTCTAGGCCGACGGCATCACTTTGAATCTCTCGAACGCGGCCTTCTCGAGTTGTTCACGATCGTCGGGATGGGCGATTTGAATGAGCTCATGCGCTCGCTGACGGATCGATTTTCCCCAGAGATTCGCGATGCCGTGCTCGGTGACAATGTAGCGAGCGTGGGCGCGAGTGGTCACGACGCCGGAGCCCTGAAAATCAAACAGTGATTGATCTCATTTTTTTCGCGCCAAAACTTTTTTCTCGCCGGTAGATCAAATTTGAACTAAATAGTGTTTTTCTTTGATCTACCGATGCTGAAAATACGCACGCGTAGATCAAATCGAGAAAGACGGAATTTTGATCTACCAGTGCTCACAAGAAACCGTGAAAAAAGTAGTGTTTTTGACCTTCCGGAATTGAGAAAAAGCGCGGGAAAATCTCCGGTAGATCAAATCGATTCTATAACATTGGACAAAATTGAACTTTTGATCTATCAGTTTTCGAGGCTATCTCAATACTTGTAGACCAAGCATTCTTGATCTACCAATGCCCTAAAAAGGCGCGCTAAATTGTTTCCATTTTAGACGGTTTTTCAGCTCTGGTAGATCAAATCGAACTTGATCTACCAGAGCCCCCGCGCAAGTAGGCACTGGTAGATCAAATCGATTGGATTTGTGATCTACCAGAACTTCAAAAAAGCGCGCCAGTAGATCAAACCAGACCAGGACTTTTTGATCTACCCCCAATCTAACCTGCGTCAAAAACGGCACAATCTTCGTCTGCCCTTTGTTGGTTCTCGACGGCAACGCGATGATCGCCTTGCCCAGCCCATCAAATCCATGCGGACTGGCGGCCATGAAGTCGACCTGACCGCCGAATCCGCTGAAGAAGTTGCGTCCGATGGAGTCGGACACGATTTGACCGGTGAGGTCGATCTCGATCGCCGAGTTGATCGACGTCATCCGACTGTTGCGACGCACAATGTCGATGTGGTTGGTGAAGTCGCACGGGGCGAAGTCTGAAAGCACAAGTTTCGCGGGCTTTTTGATGATAGTTGGTAGATCAGAAACCGAAACTTTTGATCTACCAGAAACGAGGGAATCCCTTACAAAACTCTGGATTATTATCAATCTTCTTATAAAACTGTTTGGTGCCGAACGCGAACGACGAGACCGTCTTGCCCGGCATGAACGCCTTCTTCTGATTGTTAATGATGCCGCGGTCGATGAGATCGATGACGCCGTCGCTGAACATCTCCGTGTGCACGCCGAGGTCCTTGTGTTGCGTCATCGCCGCCAGCGCCGAGTCGGGAATTGCGCCAATGCCCAGTTGCAACGTCGCTCCGTTGTCCACCAGATTCTCGGCGATGATTCGGCCGATGCGTTGCTCAGTTTCCGACATCGCCTCGTTGCCCTCGCGGAACGCGATCCATCGGTCGGTCTCGACCATCGCCGCGAAGTGGGACGAGTGGACCGTGGTGTGGCCGCGCGTGCGTGGCATCGTGCTGTTGACGAGCGCTGCAAATTGTGGTAGATCAAAAAACCAAATGAAGTCGAATTTTGATCTACCGCTGATAAGAAAAGCGCGCGCGAAAATGTTTTAGCACTAGTAGATCAAAAATTCAACTCGTAGGTTTTTGAGCTCGATTTGATTTTTCAGTGCTGAAAAAGGGCGCGAAAAACCAAAATTTCCGTTTTTTTTGCACTGGTAGATCAAAAGAGTCACTTTGATCTACCAGTGCCAGAAAAGCGCGCGAAACAATCTCAATTTTCAGATCAAATAGTTTCGCGCGCATTTTCAATCATTGGTAGATCAAAATCCTATTCTCTAGTTTTAGGCTTGTTTTGATCTACCAGTGCTGGAAAAAGGCGCGAAAAAAAGTGATCCGCTTTTTTTCCCTGGTAGATCAAAAGAGTCGCTTTGATCCACCAGTGCTGGAAAAAAGCGCGCGAAAAAATCTCAAGTTTCGGTTCGAAATTTTTCGCGCGCTTTCCCACTAGCGGTAGATCAAATTTTGGTTTGTCGATTCAGAATGTCTAATGGAGCGCGTTATCACCTTTAGGCAGTGGTGGATCAAAACATCAAAATTTTGATCTACGGCGATCTTTGGCGGCAAAATTTTTCGCGCCTCATTTCTCTCGGGTAGACCAAACGTTTGTTCTACTAGTGTCGTAAAACCGCGCGACCACTGGTAGATCAAAAACTTCAAACTTTGATCTACCCTTGCCAAACACAATCGCGAGAAGTCCCCTTCTCACCAATGATCTTCTTGGCGCTGGTCGCCGCCGCCAGCGTGCAATCGATATCGACGCCGAGCGTACAGAAGCCGAGCTCATCGGGCGGCGACACCGTGATCAGTGCCACGTCGACGTTGATGGCGCCCGACGTGTAGAGCGACGGCACTTCGGACAGGAAGATCGGTGTGTAGTCGGCGAAGCCCATATTGACGTTCTTCCGGTTTCCGCCACAGATGAACAGACTGTTGTTGAGAATTCGGCCGTGATATTTGGCGTCGAATTGCGGACAGTTGCCGCTGAGAATCAGATGCGACATGCGAATGTTGCTCAGGTTCGCCGAGTCGACGCGACGGCAGAGGGCTTCGAGCAGCACATTGGGCGCCGACGCGTGATTTCCGACGTAGATGTCGTTGTCTGAATTTTTGGTGGCCTATGATACGACAAGTTCTCGAGAAATTTCTCGAAGCACAGTAAAATGCAATCGCGCTCCACAGGGCGTGTTTTCGAAATATATTTTTCCTATTTTGTTTTTTCAACAATATGTGATGATAATAGAAGGTGAACAATCATTCGACGTCGAAAAAACTGAGAAAATTTGAAGGCGGAGAGTGCGTTCCAGTGGAGCGCGTTTGCGTTTCTCTGTTTTCGAATCCTAGGCTCGACTCACTCGACTCGACGAGAGCCAACGCCTCATCGGCGGACACATATTTCGGCACGAAGCCCGGTTTCGCGTGCAACAATTTGGTGGGCAGACGCGGTCCGTTGGTGAACGTTCTGGAAGACCGAGGTAGATCAATTTGGACGGGAAAGTTTGAGATTCGCTATTTTTGATCTACCCACGACTGATAGCTTATTTTTTTTACTTTCTGGCGTCAAATCGGATGCCTGGTCCGCACCGTCGAAATCACTGACACGCACACGCAAAAATGCAGAAAAATCGAAAAAAAATTGGGCTGCAACCGCGCTCCATCGCACTTTAGCGAATTCTTACAATTTTGAAGATTTCTTTCGAATGTTCAAACGTCTAGTTTTTCAATGTGTCTAATTGAATCAAAGTCAATTAATCTCAGAGATTTTTCCCCCCGAAAAAACCGGTTTTCGAATTCTCACCTGGCCGTTGAGAACACGGCGTTTCTGGTCAGCTTACTCGCCATTTTCAGCGACGACATGGTTTTGTCTGAAAAATTTCAATTTTTTTGTTGCTATTTATTATCTATCCACGCAACAAGGACGAGATTCGATATTTTTGGAGCCCGTTTTTATTTTTTGCACACCGGAGTGTCGTTGTTCGGGAAGAGTCGATCAAAGGTTAGGGGGAACGGATAATAGAGGCATTCGGTTGGTTTTCAGCTGATGATCGTTAGACTGGCCAGACCAATTGAATAAAGATGAAAATGCATGACCATTGGAGGGGAGGAGTCTTTGAGTGTTGCCCCGTACATGTATAGACGTCGTGGGAATCTTGTCTCTGGTCTCTCTTTCAAATGGAAATTAGGAGGTGATGATTTTGATTTTTGAACGGAATTCATTATTATCAGAATCGAGAGCAATGAGCAAAACAACGAAAAATAAAGTTGTCATTGTTCGTTCACTTCGTCACCTCTTGGAGCGAGAAGAGACAGAGAGGAAGGAAATTTGATATATTTTCAGATGTCTGGAAAAAACTTTGAAAATCGAAAAAGGCCAAAATTTGATCCCTGACGATATTCAGTATGAGCAAACTGCAAATTGCTAAGAGAAAATTGAGTAGAACTTTTTTTGAAAAAAAAACTTGCATGAAATTTTCAGAAAAAAAATCAGTTTTTCTTGAAAAAAAAAACAAATTTTCAGGTATTTTCTCAAAATTTCAGAGAAAAACGTTAATCTTCGAAATATGCTTCAAAATTGAATAAAAATCACATTTTTCACTATTAGAAAAGTCTCGAAAATCAACAAAAACCCAAAAAAAAAAAGGTTTTCAAACGTAAAAAACAAGCACTTTCCCTCCTTTTCTCCAAAATAATAAAAGTGAATGCTCTTTGTTTTCATGTGTTTCCTAGGTGTGTGTGTGTGTAAGAGCTCCTCCTCCCCCCAAAAATTTCTCTTCCAACTTTTCTCTCTCAAAAAGAAAAAAAATCACGAGGAGAAAAATAAAACGAAAATCGAGAGAACAACCGCCATCAGATCACTGATAACACATCAATTGATCAGTTTGTAGGTACATAAATTTTGAAAAAGTACAAAAAAATTAATGATGAAAAAAAAATATCCAAACGACACTCCGAGAGATGACTCTCTTCAACCGTCTGCGTCTCCTCTTCTCTCTTTCTCATAGAAAACATATTTATTTTTCGACATATTATAATCATTTTTCCAGCACAAAAAAAGTGGGCGGAAAAAAAAAAATTTTTGGACCCAAAATTTTTTTTCCGAGTTTTTCAGCGCGAAAGAAAATAATTAATACAAAAAAGAGGTTTTTGAGCAGTTTTTTCGGGAGAAAATGAATGATATGGATGAATGAATGGGTGTGTGGGGGAAAGAGTACAATCAGGGGGACATAATGAGAAAAATTGGGGACGAAAAAAAAAATGTGAAAAGAGGAAGAAAAAATACCCATAGAAAAAAAGAGAGAGCACCACAAATCGGGGGGAGAGGGAAAAGATGGGCAAGAAGTGGTTCGAATTTTTCGAAAAACTGTTTTTCTAAAATTTGCAAAGAAAAAATTTTTCGAAAAAATTCTGAAGAGGCAAATCCAAAGCGAGTAAGAGATGACACGAATAGAGAGAGTGGGGGATTCTACGAAATTAGTGGTAAATGAATGAGAGAACTACGGTAGAAGAAGAATAGAGAAGGGGCGGGGCGGAAAATTTGAATTTTTCAGAGAAATTCTCAAATTTTATCCCGTCCTTTCTCGAATATGGAATGCAGAAGATTAACAGAAATAGAGAGGAATATGAATGAAATGAATGGAATCAATAGGTGGGGAGGGAAAGAATTTGTGTATGTATGTGGGTGTTTCTTGATTAGATCCATGTTGTGAAGAAGGGGGAAAATTCATTAAATCTCATCGCCAGACGATCCTTGGAGTGAGGCCTGAAAGTAAAAAATTGTGTTTAAAAAATGACGAATTTTTCTGTCCGAGAAAAGGGGTGGAGTCTCAAAAGTCTATCTTCTTTTTTTTTATTAGTTTTTTGGTCGAAATTGGTCGACGACGACTGATTTTCTGACTCCATTATAAGAATGTAAGAATCAAAGGCGCTCGTCTGAAAAAGGGGGCGGAGCTTCTCGGGAAGTTGAAAAACGAGGAAAGTGTTCGAAATTTCGAAGCGAAAATGTTTCGCGTTGTCAAATTTCCGGTAGCTCCCCACACTTTCCATGATTTCGAATATCCAGTGTCTTCCGAATCCATCAGAATCCTTCAGAAGTGTTCAGAATTCTCCAGAATGCTTTAGGACCCTTCAGAATCATCCAGAATCCTTCATTATCCTTCAGAACCATTCAGAATATTCAAGAATCTTTCAGAATCTTCCAGAATCCTTCAGAATTCTCCAGAATCCTCCAGAATCCCTCAAAATCATCCAGAACCCTTCAGAACTTTAACAGAACCCTGCAGAATCCTTCAGAGTCATCCAGAATCCCCTAGCATCCATCAGATTCCTCTAGAATCCTTCAGAATTTTTCAGAATCGTTTAGAATCTTCCCGGGAGCCTCCATAGTTGTCTAGGATTCACCAGGATTTCATCGGAATCCTTCGGAACCGTGCAGACGACACCAGGGTCCTCCAGAGACTCAAACAGCTTCTCGAAGTCCTCCAGAACTTTCTAGAATCCTCTTGAATCCTTTGGAACCCTCCAAATCACTTATTGAACCTCTCAAAAAGTCTCCTTACCATTCTCGATCTCAACGATTTGACAGCGGCACCTCCTCCGCTTTTGGCGGTGGACCGCTGTCGAAGGCCGAGCCGCTTCGGCGAGCTCACATCGCCATGCTCCGTCTCCATGTTATTATTGCTGCTCTTCTTGGTGGGCTCATCCAACAGATTGAAGTTGAGCACCGGCATCCGTGGCATCTCGCGAAAGTTGCGACGAATGCGCGGAGGACACGAGACCGGCGGCAGCGGCGGCGGCGCCTCGTCGATCATGTTCGAGTGGTCGTTCCAGTCGAGCTGCTGCTCGGCGAGCCGCATTCGCAGATAGCGCTCCGTGCGCTCCTGATCGGCCAGCGTCGTCGCCGTCGTCGTGGGGTTGGCGTTGCTGTCGCCGGCGCCAGTGTGATGATGAGTCGGTGGGGACCGGTAGTGAGGGAGAAGACGGCGAGCGGATTTCGGTGTGCCACTGAAAAACAACAAGTATATTCGAATTGGACCTTATTATGATAGGCCAACATCTCATAGAAGCTCAGCCATCTTGCAATATCTCGCCACGAAAACCCACCAAAACTCGATGGTTTTCGTGGCGAGATATCGCCCCCCGGTGGTTGTCATCGTAAAGTCTCTAGGTCCTCATCCTTCAGATTCCCTCAGAAACCGCTAGAACGGGTTAGAATCCGTCAAAAGTCTCCAGAATCGTCCAGAATCCCCCAGGAACCTCTCGGTAAGTTTGGAATCTCCTAGAATCCTCTAGAACACACCAAATGTCTTTTGGAATCATCCAGAATCGTTCAGAGCCCTCCAGAGACTCTCAAAGTCATTCAGGAATTCTCTAGAGCCATTTAGTTTCAAAAACCCACATTCTCGCAGCGCCCATCGACATCATCGCAGACGATCTCGGCGGGCTCACCGAGTCCTCGCGAGTGTCGATAGCCGACGAGTTCGACGAGCACGTCGCCTGCTCCTCATTATCATCATCGTCATCGTCATCCGGATCGTCGTCAAAGTTCAGGCGACGCGCTGGCCCGCCGCCGGCGCTAAACAGACGACGTTGTGCGTGCGGAGGGAGAAGAAGCAGCGATGATGGCGGATTCTCGTCGTCCGAGTAGTCGAACGGCGACGACGCCGCTTGCGACGATTGATGGTGTTGCTGTTGGCGGAGCGCGACGCCCGTCAACGATTCCGAGTAGATTTTCGAGGTTTCCGGTGTGTGAATTGGGGTGTGCTGCTGTTGTTGGGTCTGGAAAACAAAGGCGGGAATTTGAATAGGGAGCATTTTCTTTTTCAAATTTTCGGGTGGGTCTCGCAGCGATTTTCTACTCACATTCGCGTACTGCGCACAAATCTCGGTTCGCCGATTGTTGATCGCCTCGTGGAAGCGCGTGATCGGGTGGAAGACAACGGACAGGAACGCCATGCACCATACGAGAATCGAGCTCATCAGGTTACCGAAGCCGTCACACTGCAAGATGGGGATGGGTGAGATTGGTGGGGCGAGGCGAGGCGGGAGGTTAGTAGCTGTATTTTGCTCAGGTTTGGAATGAGCTAGATTCGGGGAGTCATTGCGGCCAATATGAGGGTTCAGCAATGTCGATTTCGGTCCACTTGGAGCGTCGCAGAGATGAGCAAAAGGGTGTCATGGAGCATTTTACACACCGTCTTCCGTGTTGACCGAAATCGACATTGTTGAAACCCTCATTTTGGCCGGCCAGGGAGAACTGTGACTCTCCCGAATCTGGCTCATTTTGAAGCGGTCTTTTTGGTCCACATGTATGGATAAGAGTGCTCAAAACTCGAAAATCCCGAAAAACCCACCAAGTCCATGCCGAGAGTGTACAACCGGCGCGTCTGCCGCCGCTTCGTCATCGATCGATGCTTGCGAAGGCAGTCGCTGGTCGGCCGATTCGCCGGCTCCTTATCTATCATCTGCTCGATGAGCACCCGGAGGTCCGTCGAGATGCCGACGAAGAAGCGCTCGGGAATCTGACCGTTGCGAATCTGGTGCCATGCGTCGCCACTCGACGGCACGTCCAAGTCGGTGGCCGCTTCGAGAATCGTCACGCCGAGGCTGAAGATATCCGAGGCGAACGTGGGCCGGCCGTTGAGCACCTCGGGCGCCAGATACTTCGAGTCGCCCTCTTCGGCGGATTTCACGTCGTTGGGCTGAAAAATAAACGATTCTGACCATTTTTTCAAGCCAAATTTCATGAGAATGGTGTAATTTTAAGGCAAGTTTCAGTTTCGATTGGAAAGCTTACATTCTTCAAATTGATGACCAAACCGAAATCGCCAAGTTTACAAATCTTGTGCTTCGTCAGAAAGATGTTCTCCGGCTTGATATCGTCGTGAATCATGTCGTTCGAGTGCAGATGATGCACCGCCTCCAGTAGATCCACAAAAATGTTCCAAATCTCGTCCTCGGGCAGCGCGTGCTTCTTCGTGCAGTACATCTGAAGGCTCTGCTCGCACAGCTCCGTCTGAATGTACAGATGGTCGATCTCCTCCCACGCGCGATAGAACTTGACCAGATTGGCGTGCGGCGGAATGCTCATGTGGCTTTGCGCCTCGCGATACTTGCTGACTGAGTGCTGACGCATCGGAGCTAGAGAGACTTTGATGGCGTAGAGTTGCGAGTCCTCTCGACAACGTGCTTTGAACACCTCGCCGAACGAGCCGCGGCCGATTATCTGGTCGATTTGGAAGACTTGCTCGAAGAAGGTCTGCGTGTTCTCGCGGTCGTAGTGAGGCGAGTCGAGCGCTTGTGGACCTGGAAACAGTTCGAAAATCAGGTTCATCTGAAAGCTCCAGAGACTAACCGTGTGGCGTGACCAACTGCGGCGTCGTGTCCTTCCTGGCCATCCATATGCTGCGCGTCTGCGGCACGGTCTTCACCATGCGCGGCGCCGGACGCCTGAAGCGTGGCGTCATCGCCTGCCGCTCGCGTTTCGTCGACAACGGCGTCTCGCGCATCATCATCGGAATCGGAAGACGTGGTGTGGCGACGACGACGGGCGGACTCGACGGCCCCACCTCCACCGAGTCGATCGACGTGTTGTTGTGGCTCTCGCCTTCGGTGTCGTCCATTTGTTGGGCCTGAGAGGATTTTGGTTGAGATTTTGGGATTCGAAATTTCGAAGGTAAACAGAAAAAGAATCGGCGAGGAAAATGATCATGAAATTTTCTGTTTTTCATTGCCAATTTTGGAGCAGTTTCTGAAAATTGAAAAAGTCTAAAATGCAGTTTTTGCCGATTTTCAGCTAGTTTTCGACCACTTTTTTGGTTCCTGAGCAATTCTTTAGCAATTTTAGTATAAAATCTCTGAAAAACCCCAGAAGATTGCTTTGAAATTGAATGAAAATCAAGTTAATAAAAAATTTTTTTCAAATTTTTTTTTCAAAATTTAAAGTTTGTTTTTTTTGGTTTTCTGTCTCTTCTGCGTTCGCATCACTATCAGAGACCTAATTAAAACCGAAAAACTGCCTAGATGAATGAAAAAAAAAATTGTTTGGGAAAAATTCAACTTTTTTTCATTTTAAAATGGTTTTCAGCGGTGAAAAATCATCGAAACAATGGGAAAATCGACAAATTGATTACACAAACTAAAAATTGACTGAAAATCACAAGAAAACGAACCAAAAAGCGCCAAAAAAGTGCGGGGTGACGAATGCGATTCAAATGAAGCGCGCGAAACCCAGAGGCCGCAAACACCGCGACGCGCAAGTGCACACTTGCAGACCGTAGTCACTGCGAAAAAAACAACAATTAATCTCAAATTTTTTTGATTTAAAGACAGAATTTTTTCATTCAGAATGCGAATCGCTTAAACTTTTTCGATGATGAACAGAGAGGAGAAATGGGGAGGTTTGCGAGGAGAAAAAAAGGATAATAATAATAATAAAAATAAGGGAGGGGTGGGACTAAATCATGGAGAGAGAGACAGACATATGGTGGCTATTTTGATTGTTTTTTTTACATGATTTTTTTCCTTTTTCAGGGCGACGATTATGTGAAGAAAGACGGGGGTAAAGATCAATGCCTAAAGCGAGTTGTATTTTGGAGAGTGGAACGATGGGCGGGGGTGCACTACACAAAGCTGAATTTTGAATTTTTGGAAGGCAAAAAAAAATCGGGGGAAAAAAAAATTTTACATCAAGAAAATTATGAAAAAAACGGTGAAAAATGAAGATTTCAGACGCGCAACTCCTGTATCTGTTTGATCAGGTAGGCCTTCTCGTCGTTGAACTGCTCGTCGTTGGTGCGATCGTTATGGAAGGCGGTGAGGAACTCGACGAGCTTCTCGCGATTTCGGCTGAGAATGTCCGTGATGGCGCGTGGCTTGTTCGGGTTGGCGACGAAGATCTGAGAATTCAAAATGGGCGGGGCCTATTTTTTCTCTTTTACCTTGAAGACGTGGAACGCCTCGTACTGAATGTTGCGTCGCTTGTCCCTGAGCAACTCCATAACGGTCTTCAGATTCTCGGGACTCGTAATGTACTTGTTCATCGTGCTGAAATTGTGCCGGTCGAGCAGCAGCTCGCCGAGCAGCTTCAACGATTGCCGACGCGTCACATAGTTCTCCGAGTTGGTCAGCGCGGCGTAGGCGGCTGGAAATAGGTCGTGATTAGACTCATTCGAAAGCTCTTGGTGTGCTGAGCATTCTCGTATAACTTTCAATGGATTTGGAGCAAAATTGAGCCAGTTGGAGCTCTTTCATTGGACTTGGAGCAAAAAATCACGGTTGCTCAAAACAAGCCATGATTTTATACTCATTCGAAAGCTCTCAACGTGCTGAACATTTTCGTATAACTTTCAATGGATTTGGAGCAAAATTGAGCCGGTTGGAGCATTTTCAGACAAAAACTCACTAAAAAACCGATCATAATTATTGTCCAAATACTCGGCGCACATGTTCTTGTGCTTCGTCATCAGATCCTTGAACGTCGAGAACGCGTCGGTGGCGATGTCGAACACGTCGGACTGCACGAAGACGAAGAACTTTTGAAAGTATTCCGAGTAGAGGACGATGCGGGCGAGGTGCTCATGGCGGACGGCTTCACGCAGCATCGAGCCACACGTCAACGCAATGTCGGGTTGCTCGTAACTGAAAATATGATGAGTTCGAGTTTGGAAGTTCAAAATTTTTTCGATTTTTCGAGATGTTTTCGGGAAGCTAAAGTTCTCTGGGAGCGAACTTTTTTGACGAGTTTTCAAAATTTTTTGCAGGAAAAAAAGGTTTTGAATCGTTTTCACTGGTTCTAAGAACACTTTCAGTCATTTCTTTGATCGAAAAGAGGTCAAGAAGGGTTCAAACTGGACTGAAATTGTTCCGATTTGAAATTTTCTTGGCCTAAGCTTAGACAATTCTTGTCGATTCCCGACCATTTTTGGTGGGTTTTGACAAACAAAAAAAGCTCTACGGAATTCCGAAAAAATTTTCAAAATTTTCGACATTTCTGGTCAACGATCGAACCAATTTCAGTCCACTTTGGATCGGTTTGACCATTTTTCAAACGCAAAATGTCTGAAAGTAGTCTTAAAACGGCTGAAAACGGTGAAAACCATGTCAAAATTGACCTCAGTTGCGTTTCTAAACCGATCGAGATAGGTTGATGAAAATCGAAATTTTCCAAAAAAACCAATTTTGGAAAAATCAAATTTGTCGATTTCGGATAAATTTTCCCAATTTTCACTTTTCTCTCTCCTCCATGAAACGCACCCCAACAAAAGCGTGACCAGAATCTCGGGTCGCGCGGCAAGATACTCGACAGTCGGACTCCGTGTGCCGATCTGTCGACGCAGCAAATTGTTGAACACGGACGCGACGTCCTTCTTGCACTCGAATTCGAACTTGTGCAGATGCTTGATGAGCATCGGCAGAATGTTGGCGTTGTAGACCTCCTGCGCCAACTGCGTCACCTGCTCGTTGTTCGGCTCGTTCGCGTCCGAGCCGTAGATGAACGTCTTGGCGAGCGCCAACATTTTCGCCGTCTCCTCGATCGCCTTCTCCACTTTTCGCTCGCTCTGTGTGGAACTTTGCTGCAAAACGAGAAAAAATGGGCTCAGAAATCGTTCAATTTGTTATTCAATACGTTTTGAATGGAAAATGATCAAAAATAGAGATGACTGAAAAGTTGTATTTAGGAGTCTTCCAAAACGTGGCTGGAAGTTGCTCAAAATCGGCAAGAAACGACGGAAGTCGGTCAAATTGGATCGAAATGAATCAATTCGATTCGATTCTCACCAGTTGAACAAGTTTTTCAAGGCCAAGATTTGGTCCATATGAAGCGGTTCAAAAATGATTCGAAATTGTCTAGACTTGGTTGAAAATCTAATGAAAACTGGAAAACTGGCTGGACATCTATCGTAGAAGACGAAAAAGGCCCTTTTCTGTTCGATTTCAGCCGACTTTTGGCTCGGTTTTCGCGTATCTCGGACATTTCTTTTTTTGTCATTTTCCGTTTCTGGCTCTTTTTCAGTCGATTCTCTTCTCTCCCCTCGCCTACCCGATCGATCAGCAACAACGCGTCTCGCAAGTTCTTGACGACGTCGGCCGGCGTCTTGTCGGCCTTCCCGAACAACGGCTTCAACATTTCCGCTGCAAACAACATCGTGGTAATAATAAGAATTTAGAGGGGAAAAGTGGTGCGTGGATATTATTAACATCTGCACAAATGAGAGCTGGCAGCCAAATTTTTTTTGGCGCGAAACACGGGACACAACAACGAAAACAAAGCTGTAAACAAGTAAACAACCTTAAAGGCGCACCGTAAATCGACACAGTAATTTTTTCAATTTAATTCCTAAAATTTTTCCGATTTTTTTTCTTCGTTCTCGACCGATTTCGCTAATTCTTTTTGCTTTTTTCAGATAAATCGAACAAGAAGGAGTCATTCTGTAAAGTATTTTCCGATTTGGAGAGCTGAATATTTAAAAATTGATCGAAACTGACAAGAGATGACAGTTAATTGTTCCTTTTTGTTCGATTTATCTGAAAAAAGCAAAAAGAATTAGCGAAATCGGTCGAGAACGAAGAAAAAAAAATCGGAAAAATTTTAGGAATTAAATTGAAAAAAATTACTGTGTCGATTTACGGTGCGCCTTTAAGGTTGTTTACTTGTTTACAGCTTTGTTTTCGTTGTTGTGTCCCGTGTTTCGCGCCAAAATTTATTTGGCTGCCAGCTCTCATTTGTGGAGATCTGAATAATATACACTTGCACACACAGAAAACTAGCTACAAAATTTTCAGTGAAAATTTGAAAAAAAAATCGATCTAAATTTCGATTTTTCGTGGCCAACTCGACCCAAAATTTTCTTCAATTTCTCGCTGAAAAACGGTCAAAAATCAAAAAATATACATATCCAGATACTCTTTCGAGGCTTGTTTTCGAAACAAATCGACTGATAAAAAACTGAAAAAAAAGATTTGAAAAAATGGAGAGAGAAGAGATTTTTGTCCGAAAATCACATGAAGAAAAAAAAAAGTTTTTTTTGATTGTGAACAAAAAATGGGAGGAAAAAAAAGAACCGGTCATGCAAATCAAAATCGAAGGCAGGCAACACAGACAACAACAGAGAGAGGGCGAAAATTTTCAGAGATTCAAAAAATTCAATATTCAAAAAATCGAAAAAAAAATTTTTTTAACAATGAGACAACAAAAGATAATAACAAGGAAAATTGGATAATCGAAAAATTTTGAAAATCCAAATTTTTCAAGCAATGAGAAAACAATGGAAAGGAATTGATTATGATTAGGTTTTGGGCGAGAAAATCAAAAATTTTGAAAAATCCAAAAATTGAAAAATTCAAATTTCGCGGCTCTTCTCCTCCTCCTCCAACTCCTTTCTCCGGCTCAAAAACGCGCGCTGCTTCTCATCGACGAAATGTTTCGTATGGAAAAACCAGTAGAGCAAATCGTCAAACTCTCCCGAGTACGGCTTACGGAGGCCGAGCTCCTGGAACTCTCGCAACGAATAGTAGATGGCTTCGATCGTGGCGAGACCCGTCTCGGGTACGTTGTGCTGCGGACGCCAGAACGCCGTCCGGTACGATTGGAGGGCGACGTGTTGGAGGCCTGGAAATATGGTGATGCTGACGGAGCTGAATTCCGCTTGTTTTGGCTGTTTTGATAGGCGGAATTCCGCCAACTTTTCGAAGCAAAAACCCGCTTCAAACGTCTTACCTTGAATCTGCGGCGTCTTCTGCATGACGCCCACCTGAAACCAGGTGCAGTCCAACACCACAATCCTCTTCAGCGGCCCCCTCGTGGCGACAAACTCCTCCACGGAAATCGCGGAGGCGCTGGGAAAGATGACGGCGGTGCCGCGACTCTCGGATTCAGAATCTCGACTGTAGTCGTGCACGTCGGGCCAGTCGAAAACGCGCGTCTGCTGCGGAGCCACGATTTTGCAGTGCAGCGCGCTGCTCTTGCTGTTCTTCTCCTTCGGGTGTTTGATGATGTCGACGGGGCACGGAAGCTGAAAAGAGTTTCGAATTTTTTTTGAATTTTGAAGCTCCGCCCCATTTTGTAAGATCCGCCCCTTGTTTTCTTGGGAATGCAGTTGGGCAGCTGAATTTTAAGTTCCGCCCCTTTTTTCTAGGCGATTGTGTAAGCTCCGCCCACTTTTTGGGCTATCTAGTTTTGCACTGTTTTGGGGCCTGTCGGTGGCCTAAGTTTTTCGTATCGAGATTTTCGTCGAGGGCCGATTCGTCGGATTCTAGGCCATCACTTGAATTTTTTGTTCACAATGAGAAAAATCCAAAAATTTTTTTCAAAAATTTTCACTAAAGTTGCATTTTTTGAGAGAAAATACATCAATTTCTCCGTTGTCTCTACAAATTTTCAAAAAAAAAATTTTTTTTTAATCAGAAATTTCAATTTTTCCGATTTTTTTTTGACTTTTTTTTCAAAACAGCTGAATTTTTTGAGAGCAAAAATACATCAACCTTCTTTTTTTTCAAATTTTTGAGGAAAAAAAATTATCAAAAAAATTTTTTTTTTCAAAAATTCGAATTTTTGAACCATTTTTTTTTCCAAAATTTTCCCACTTTCTCTACCTTCACACTGGGCGTAAAAACGCCCGGCTGCGGCGTGCGACAATCGTAGCAAAAGTACATGCGACTCGACTTGCAGCCGGGACACACCGTCTTCTCGCACTTCTCGATGGGCTCAAAACTCGAGAGCCGCACCTGATGCTCGCTGATCACCGACATCTGCAAATCGACCGTTTTTTTTTTTGGCTGAAAATTTTTTGATAGGTTCAGATATAGATATGAGGAAGGCTGAGAATCGAGCCTTTTCAATTTTGAAAAAGGAAAAATCAGGAAAAAAATTAGTATTTTTGAAATGTACATATTAAATATCCCTACAACCAAAAAAAAGAGAAAATCAAAATCAACAAAAAGGGGGCGTGGCCTTTCCGAAAAAATTGCAATAAATATGTCCCGTTTCTTGAGCAAATCATAATCAAATCATCATCGTTATCACAGATAAAATGAACCAAAACTTTTAAAAATTTCCAAAAAATTATGCGACTGGCAGTGTCTCCTTGACAGCTTGCACATCCACACTGATCGCCTCGCCGACGACCATCTCGTCGAGCTCCTCGAGCACCACGTGGAATCCGAAGTGCAGATAGAAGATGAGCAGGAGATGGGCGGCGATGGCGACGCCGATGAGGATGACTCGATTCGCCGGCTGTCGAGACTGATTGCACACGATGAGACCCTGAAGAGGATTTTTTTGGGCTTGGGAAACTTTTTCGGTCGAGATTTTGCGCTGAGACGTGAAACTTGACTGCTGAGAGGTATTCTAGCTAGAACATTGGCTGAACATGGTCTGCGAATACGGAGAGCTGGTCAAAAATGACGAAGAAACGGCTTACCAGCGAGATGTGACTAGTGAGAGGTCCCAAACTGATTCTGGTTGGAAAACTGACCGAAAAATGGTTTTTCGTGAGTTTTTTGGATCGTTTTTCGGATCATTCTCCCATTAAAAATCCATCAAAACTGACAAAAAAAATTGGATGAAAAGGACCGACATAGATTCATGGTCGTTTTGATCGGTTTTTGATTGGAAAAATCGACTCGAAAATGTTCAAATCCATTCCAGGCCGATTCAGAGCCGATGACAGTCAATTTTGTCGAAAATTTAAGCTGAAATAACTCGCTTTTGGTCGAAACGATTTCGGCTCGGTTCAAGATGTTTTCGATCAATTTCAGCGATTTCAGGTCAATTTTTCATCAACTAGACATGATCGAAAATTGATGTCGCATCAGTTGAGCCATCTTCTCGTCGGTTTCAGTCGATTTTGCCTTTTTTAATCGACCTCTGTGAGTTTTCGATCAGTTTTTAGTGATTTTGGACCGACTTGACTGAAATCGGCTCGTAGTCGACCTGAAATGGATTTGGACCATTCTGAGTCGACTTAAACGGTCAAAAACTGATCCAAATAATCGAGAATCATTTCAGTCGATTTTGAGTGATTTTCGAGTTGAAAACGATCCGAAAACGCTCCCAAAACCACAAAAAAAGTCGTTCGGACTGCTTAAAAAGATCAGAAATCGGTGAAAATCGACCGGGAATGGTGCCACTTGTTGCTGTCGGCACCTAAGTCATTCTCCGTCTTTCTCGACCATTTTCAGTCAATTTCCACAGATTTTCAAAAAAAAAAAACGCACCATCCTCAGCGCTGACGGAACGCAAAAGCTCGCCAACAGCACCAAAAAGAACAGATGATCGTGGGACGAGTGGAACAGCGAGGTGAGCAGTAGCACGAGGCACTGAGACGTCAGCGAGTAGCCGAAGCTCGACAGAATCGTCAGGAATGGTTGCTCGGCGGCCAGCAGGAAGCAAGCGATCCACAAGGCGCCAGAGATCAGCAGCCAGCTTCCGAAGCAGGTGAACATCGCCGTGCCCATCAGCGTTCCGTTTTGAATGATTATTCTGGAAAAAGCGGGGGATTTTCGAGTGTTTAGAGAGATTTTCAAACGTTTTCGTTATGATATTCGAAATCTACATACTCGATTACATATCTTGAAGCAAACAAAAACAATTTTTTTTTCGAAAAACATTTTTTTTTCGATCAATTTTTCTGCTCAAAATTTCGATTTTTCGCCCGTTTTTTTGCACGAAAACTCACCCGCTAGTCTTCATATTATACAGCAACAATGCGACCATCGTCAGAATGATCATCGAAGGACCGTAGAGGTCCGGCGATACTTGAATCTGCGATGGCTTCCGGGGGATGAAGGAGCGAATGAGGCGAGTTCGGACCTGAAATTGTTCGATTTTTGATGCAAAAATTTGAATTTGCCGCCTTCGCTTTACTCACTTCCGCCGGATCCACGTCGAAATACGGGCGGAACAGATCGATGCGACCGTAGGATTGGAAGGTGTCCTGCACTTGTTTCGAGCCCGCTTCCCACATCTGGAAGATTCCGAAATTTCCAAAATTTTAGGCTAATTTTCGACTGGAAATTCGAATTCGTCATTACCATTTTCCCCAACTGCGCCTGCACGCCGTACTTTTGATAGTCGCCGGGCGCGCCGCCGCCGCCGGCATTGCTATTCGACCGCTGTCGCGTGCTCTCGCCGTCCTGTCCGTAGAACGACGGCTCCATATTACTGAAAAATTCGGTTTCGTCGTAAAATTTGACACAGAAAACCAGAAAAAAGCGAAAAAATCGGCGAATTTCGAGGAGAGAAACGCGATTGGGAAATCAATTCCCCATTTTTGTTGGCGACAACTCGAATGGGCGCGCGCAATCGCGCTCCATCGAGCACTGCGACTTGCGGCGCGAGTTTGAAATTCGCAATTTTCGTTCAATTGCGATTTTGCTGAAAAAAAGTCGGACAAAATAGGAAAAAAAAACAAATTTACCGAAATAGACCCAAATGCTCTCCTCTGAATAGAAAATTACAGCGAAAAAAAAACCATTACATCTGCGTCTCACATGGAAATTTCTCGACTTCTCTTGGTCACAGGTCGACGATGCATTCGAAAATTTTCTTTTCGCGAATGGAGGTTCAGAATCTGGAATTCTAGAAAAACAGAGGTTTATGTCAACAATCAGTATAAAGAGTTTTTTTGCAAAATCGTAGCTGAACCGTCCAATAAGATGAACAATTGGACCCAATTTCAGTGCAAAATGAGTCAACTTTGAGCAGTTGAAAATGTATGTTCCAACCACCCGATTTCAATGAAATTTGGTGAGTCTTATGGAGCAACTATAGATCTCCAATTTTGTAATTGACAACTTTTTACGAAAATTGCTGTGAAGTGAGTTACATCGTGCTAAAGATCGCTGGGCGAAAAAAGTTCGAAATTTGAACTGAACTGTACCAAGTTTTGATGGCGCGTAACTCACTTCACAGCGTTTTTCATAAAAAGTTGTCAACTACGGAAATGAAGATCTAGAGTTGGTTAATATATTCACCAAGTTTTATGAAAACCGAGTGATTGGAACATACTTTTTCAACTGCTCAAAGTTGACACATTTTGCAATGAAAATCTTCCTACTTGAAGAAGAATTCCGGGCGAATTTTTTTTTGCTTCTTTTATTTGTGCTCATTAAAAAAAGTTGGAAAAATGAAACAGTTAATAAATTACCAATTTTGTTCAGAAAAATCCGGAAAAAAAACCAGGAGAAAGGGGAGAAAACTGGTTGGCCGAAAAAAACTAGGCCAGCAGAGGCCACTTTCCTAGAAATATGGTCTCTTTAAGGCGGGCTTTCAGGTACTTAGAGCAATTTTTGAGCATTTCAAACACACAAAAAAAAATTTCCCGGAATCCTACCTTTCATTCACTTTGGATTGGTACCGTTGCTAGATGGGCAGATGGTTCAGGTATTGCATACTTTGGAAAAATCCCTTCCTACATAAAAAAAACATGATTTTTTAGAGCACTGCTACTTGACTAGATGGGGCGCAAAACCACTAGGCTCCACAAAAAATCCAGTCCCTATCTTTCTAGGCATCCTAAAATTCCCTTCTTCTCACCAAATGTGAACGCACCCATCAAACCATTTAATCCCTATGCTGTCTGTCTCTCTCTCCATTCTTCTCCCTTCCCTTCTCATCGTCATGCTCAGGATACAGGTGTCAAAACCCCGCCGTCACCCTCATCCCGGCAGATTTTGGAGCTCCTAGACTCCGCCTACAAGTACACACTGATGGAATTGAGAGGGGCGTACTTATCGTATCGTACCACAGGGTGATTAGACCTCAGCGGCCAAAAATGTACTTCGCGCTAGGCTCCGCCCACAAGTGCGCCGCGATGGAATTATCTTATCGAACTTTGAGTCCCCATGCTTTTTACAACCCGGGTGTTATTACTATATCTTATCGATCCCCTCGTCCTCATTCTCCCCCGATTCCAGTCGACCTCCTTGTGAGGGTATACAGCCACCATTTTATGATCATAATGTTTTGTTTGTTGGGCTCTTTTACAGGCACCCAATAAATTACTCCCCCTCTCTCTCTCTCCCTGACCCATAATCCAAGACCATGTATAAACAGTATACTCCAGCATACTTTACGACTGAATATAGGCTGGTACAGGTCAGAAGGACCTCTATTATCTGAGTCTGAGCATTGACCTCAGCTCATCTTTAGAGACGAAATGAGAGCTGTTGAAATACTGCGGGGAACTATTACACGTCGAGACCTACACCTCTTTTGGGCTGTGGGCGGAGCTTAATGTTCCCAGATTCTTTTCAAAAATTGAAAAAAAAATTGAAAATAGTCTTTGCTAGTATTATCGGTATTTCTCCGGTTCTTTTTTCTCGTCTTCCTAGGCTCCGCCTACTTTTCTGTTTCGTTTTTTTCTGTCCAAATACACACTTTGATCCCCCTCAAAGATTCTTATTTTTCAGGAAACCACAATGACGTGGACCACCTGCCCATCGACCCAGGTGCCAGTGCTGAGCAGGACCTCCGTCCTGTCCCAATCCGCCCCAACCACACCCACGGGACCATCTCGGAGGAGCGCCGAGTCCAGACTCTCGACCAAAAGAGAGAGGACGACTCCGAGGAGTGCTGCGCCTCCGAAAGTGGTCAGACCTGCCCCGAAGAGGTCGCTGTTTGCTGGAAGGAGGAAGCAGGAGGAGGGATTCATCACACAGGAAGGTGAGTAGTTGGGTGGTATAACTTTTTCATGTTGGGGACTAGATTTTTCATGGTGGCCTAGCCTCCCATGAAAACCTTACTTGCTTCATGAGGTGGTATAACTTTCTTATGACGACCTAACCTTTTTATAGAAGACTTACTTTTTCAACAGTGGCCGTAGTTTCCATGTTGGCCTAACTTTTTCATAGTGAATGAATAACTTTCATGATGGGATCCAAACTTTTTTCATGATGGCCTAACTTTCTCATGATGACCTAAGTTTTTCACTGTGCCTAACATTTTCAAACTTTGGGAACTGAACTTTTTCCAGGCCTCAAACCTCTCACCTCCCCATTCTACACTCCCTCCGAGGGCCCATTTTTCGAGCAGGTATTCCACACGGAACGACCTCTCGGAAAAGGGTCTTTCGGAGAAGTGGTCGCTGCGAGATGTCTCGAAGACCGTCGGCTCTACGCCGTCAAAACCTCCCAAGTCCCCCCAAGCCAGACCTCCTCCTCGACCCGCCACCGCGAGGCTCTGAGCCACCTCAGAATCCCCGCCCACCCGAACCTGGTGACCTTCTTCCGCGCCTGGGAAGAGGGGAGCAAGGTCTATATCCAGTTGGAGTTGTGTCATCAGACCCTCCTGAAATGGGTTGAGGAGTGTGAAGGGCTCGCGGAGCAAGATGTGTGGAGAGTGTCCATCGATTTGGTGCAGGGTCTGAACCACCTGCACCAGATGGACATGATCCACAACGACATCAAGCCAGAGAACGTGCTGGTGACACGTGGTGGTGTCTGCAAGTTGGGGGACTTGGGAATGGTCATGGACCTCAAGAAGGTAAGATTTTCTTAGCAGTCACTTTGAGCCAGTATAGCTTAATTTCTGATTTCCAGACCCCCATCAAAGAGGAAGGAGACAACCGGTACATGGCGCCGGAGATCCTCACCATCGGAGCCACCAAAGCCTCCGACGTCTTCAGTCTGGGCGTGACTCTTCTGGAGTCGGCCACGGATCTGGACGTGCCGAGTAATGGACCCGAGTGGCAGGAGCTGCGGAGCAATTCGATTCCGGAGCGATTCGGGCTCTCCAAGGATCTGCGAGGGCTCATCGAGAGCATGATGAGAACGGAGGCAGTGGAGAGACCGACGGTGGAGGAGCTGTTGGAGCATCCGAGGATCAAGGAGGGCCAGGGATCGAGAGCTGGAGATGTTGAAGGAGAAGTCAAGGAGGCCCCAACGGATTCAGAGGTTTATGGAACCCCCAAGAAGAAGGTCGATGAGCAAAGCGACTCAGGATCTCCAGAAGTCAAGGAGAACACCCCGGAATCTTCCTCCGCCAAGCGTCGCGCCGTCTCGCCTCTTCTCCAACTGACGCCCACCCTGAGAAGAGTTGGACGCCTTCTTCCGACGTCTCCACACACTCCAACACCGCCCAGATTCGATTTGGAGGATTCGGATCCGGAGTCTTCGCCGTCGTCCCCAGCGATTCGTTTGAGAGTGATTAAGGTTCAGCGAGTGGCCCCATTGATTTTTGATATTTGAAATTTTGAAACTGTAGACTCTCGTAGAAGCCCCGCCCACTTTCACAGATTGATTTTTGATCTTTGAAATTGTCTAGCCAAGCTCCGCCCAGTTTGTGTTATTCTATTATTCACTTGGGTTACTGTTGCAGAATTTGTTGTTTGTTGATTGTTGAGATTTTTATCCCTAAAGTTTTGTAATTATTCGCCTTCACTCTTGCCTCTAATTCCCTCCTCTATGTCATTTGTTATTTTTTAAAATCTCGGTTAATAAAATTTTTGAACATTTAAAGGTTTTCTGTTCCTCTCTAAAACAAACAAAACCTTCTTGACCACACAAAAAGTTTTGGTCGAGAATTTTTTGAAGTTAACATTTTTGCGACCCAAAGAGTTTTCATAATCCAAGTTCGTGAGATCAAAAAGGTGTGGTCGGAACTTTTTCCTGGAACTTTTTTGACCTCAAAAGTTTCTCGACCACAACATTTTGATGTCTAATTTTTTGACCTCAACTTTTTGGGTTCAAAAGTTTTGACCTCGAAAATTTTTGGACCTCAACTTCCTGAGATCAAAAAAGGTTGACCCCGAAGATTTTTCGACCTTAACTTTCTGAGATCAAAAGTATTGACCTCGAAAATTTCGAAACCTCTACTTTTTGGGACCAACCAATTTCGACCTCCAAAATTTTTGGACCTCAATTTTCGAACCACATCATTCTGAGATCAAAAGTTTGACCTCAAAACTTTTTCGATCTCAACTTTTTCAGATCAAAAGTTTTGTCTTCAAAAATTTGTGGACCTCAACTTTTTGACACCACAATATTTCGACCAAAAATATTTTAACAAAATTTTTTTTTCAAAATCTCTTTTGGTCCACAAAACTGACCCCCTCTCATGCACACTATTATGTTTCGGTGTCCCTCTCTCCACAAGTTCGGGTTCAATTTTTATTGGCCACTTGAGAGCAAGGCTACTCTCCCAATTTCCTCCCAATTTCAACCACCCGACTTCAATTTTCTTCTTCTCTTTTTTTCTCTCTCCGAAAAACGTTTCGATAGGTCCATTAGATGCCTGTTTTCTGTCTATTTTTAGCTATACATCAAGTGATGTTGTCCTTTTTCTAGAAGGAAAAAAAGTTGGTGAGAAAAAAAAAGAACCCCCAGATCTAAGAAATTTTTTTGCGGAATAGCGTCATTCGAAAAAATAAGAAAAAAAGCCTAAACAAATAATGAATAATAACTCGGTATATTACTTTTATAAATACAAAATGAGATGAGTTTTTTTTCTTTGGAATTTTTTATCATGGTGGGAAGTGAGGACGAGCTTTATTAAAGATCCAATGGAACGTTTGTGAAGAGGTTCCGTACTTTTGAAAGCCTGAAAATGTAGTTTGTAGTCTACCAAATAGTCTGAAAATTTGCAGGTGTATGAATCATCTCTTGATCTTTGTTTTTGTGGTTGACTATTTTTTTCGGAGACCTCTTGTTGAAAAGTTATGGTCTGTGAAGTGACGCATTGTCAAAAAAAATCAAACTTTTTCGGCAATTTCAAAAAATTGAACTTTGAGCGCTTAAAAGTGTAGTTTGTAGTGGACCAAATCATCTGAAATTTTGTGAACATATTTATGAAACCTAGAACTCTATTTTTGCTGTTGACAACTTTTCGATCCGACGTCTTCTGAAGAAGATGTGACACGAAGAAGCGCCACAACAAAAAATTTCGAGATCTGTAAGTTCTAGATGCCATATCTTCTCTAGAAGACGTCGTATCAAAAAGTTATCAACTACAAAAATGACGTACTAGTTTTGATAAATATAGTCACAAAATCTCAGATGGATTGAGCAAATTTCAGCTACTTTTTCAGGCGATCAAACTTGATGGAATGTTCCAAAACTTCCACCCAATTTATCTCGATTCTTGTTACAGATATCAAAAAGTGGTCAACTAACAAAATGTTTGTCAGAGTGTCATAAACATTTTGTTAATTGACAACTTTTTGATATTCGTAACGGGAACCGAGATAAATTGGGTCAAAGACCATTTTACCATCCATCGTTCACAACGAGGCCGGTAAGGCCCTCCCGTTTTCTTTTTTCAGATCCTTGAACTTCAATCATCTTTTTTGTTAGCAAAATTCAATTTACCCAAGACGAACACAAATTCCCCGTAATAGACCTCAGACCTGCGGTTTCCCACATGACGTGTGTGCCTATTTTCGCTGGTTTAGGTTCTTGATAGATTAGTTCTTCGAGATAGCCTCCCGACTAATAGCGAGCCCGGCTCGGGTAAACAGCGTTTCGTTGTTTTTCAGGGGAGGGGAATCTAATTTCTTGAAATTCCTGTGATTTTCGATTTTTTCCCATAATCCGAGAAGTACACTCTGAGAGATTGTCGTCATTTCCGGTTTGGGGAATATTGGAGATCATACAGATCTCGAGAAAAAGGAAAATTTGGGATTCAATCAAAAAATCCAGTACCGTCACTCCAACCTAATTTATCTCTGTTTCTGTAACTGCTGTCAAAAAGTTGGCAATAAACAAAATGTTTACGTCATCAAGGGCAACATTTTGTTAGTTGACCACTTTTTCATATCTGTAACAGGAACCGAGATAAATTTGGGCAAACTGCCATGGTAACGATTCTGATTCGCGACCGGAAGTTCAGCGACTCTTTTTCAGAGCCCGGCAAGCTGATGGCTAGAAAGGTTGAGCACAGCTGACCATTAAAACACGCCATGGTATACACGGAATGCCAGAGCTCTGCAGATGCTAACGAATTTTCATGTCTGGACCAGATTTTTCGAACAATCTTTTGGTCTCTCCATCTCGATAAATTTTTCGGCCAAATTTAATTTATCACAGGGTGGCCGACAAACCTTTTTTCGATATTTTTTCATCACTAAAGGATTGTTTTCGAAAAAAAGTTTTCGGAAAGTTTCGAAACTTTTTTTTTGCACAGCCCTGGTCTGGACCCACATTCGAGATTACACCATCATACACGTTCTAAGTGAGTCGACTGTAATTTTTCGGAAAAAGTTGTCAATTCAAATACTCAGAACTGGAGTTGCCTGATACTATTGTAAACTTTCATAAGAATCCGATCATTGACAACAATACTTCGAGGACATTCATTATGCACCATCACTTCGACCACCTATAGCTCGATTCTTGTGATAGATATCAAAAAGTTGTTATCTAACAAAATGTTGCTCTGTTTATCATGAGCAATTTGTTAAATGATCACTTTCTCATAGCTGCGATAGAAACCGAGATAAACTTGCGTAAAGCGGAATAGTCACTTTTTCATAGCAGTGACATGAATCTTTCAAATTCTCTTTCTTCCGCTTCCCCCTTCATATCACATCTCTTTTTCCCAGGACCCAATTAATCCCAGCTACACCTACTAAACTTCCGCTGGATTTATTGTTATTTCCATTTTCAAGTAGAAGACGTGGGTGGATGTGTGTATCAAGTTTCCGGCAAAAAAAAAACGGATCCCCTCATTATTTTCTTCCTTTATTGGTAGTATTATTATTGGTAGTGTCTAACAAAACACTTTATTCTCTCTCTGGTTTTGGAGGAAATATAGAAGGGGTGGGCGGAGTCTCGCACTTGGGATTCTTTTTATCTTCGGATGGATTCAATTCAACTGTTGGTGGAGGAGGAGGTGGACAACACGGGATAAGAATAGGAATAGATCTGTGTGTGTGTGGGTGAGTAGGAAAATTTTCAGAAAGTTGGCTATAAATAGCGGGGTTTGTTGATTGCGGAGGAAGGGATACTCGTTGGAAACAGTGGAAGTGGTGGGTATTCAGAATATTCAGATGACGTCATGCATCTTCCTCAACGACGTCCAGCACGTTCCAAAGCGTCCGACAGTCCGAATGCGTCTTCCAGTTGGTACGATGGCGAGATCATCGACGAGCGCTTCTTCTTGCCAGCGTCAATCAGGCGGTTGTACATCTGGAAAATGGTTTGATAGTTTTGTTGTCCTAATAAATGGTTTTTTCTTTCTGAGGTCTCACAGGTTCCCCTCCCATCGGTGGGTCAAAAATTAGATCTGCTTCTAATTAGGAGTTTGATCTACCAGTGTGCTGAAAAAAGCGCGCGAACATTTTGAGCACCGGGTTGACCTTTTTTGCTCAGAATCTGGGTCAAGGTGAAATCGACCCTATAGAATCAGATTCTAAAATCAGAATCAGCAAAATGGTTACATGATTCGAGTTATGAGCACGCAGAGTGACTGTATGCTTTCGGGATGATGGACTTTCACGTCAATTATCGAGTTTGCGAGGTCATAACTTGAACCCCGTGAACATTCTGCCAAATTTTATTTCAGAATCTGAATCTGTGAGGTCGATTTCGTCTTGACCCAGATTATGAGGAAAATTTCAACTCAAGAAGTGCAGTAATCTTCTTGTCAGAGAAAAGTTCTTTGAACCTCTGCCGTGCGCTGTGGACGAGGTTGGTCCCGGGTTTCGAAAATAAGACCTTTGGATCAAAATTTGTTCAAATTAAAAAAACTAGGGTCTGGGTCGACCGACGACCAGGTTAGTAAAGAAAAATTGCACTTCTAGAACTTTCCCAATGAAAACTTCCTACCCCTAACTTTTGGTCTGAAGCTCACCAAGGTCCGTTAAAAAGCCGAACCTCTCTCAACGTCCGACCAAAAGTTGCAGCCCGACACCCGAGTAATACCTCAGCTTTCATCCCATTCTGCCCATCCTATCATCACTTCTGCCCCCTTTCTATTCTAGTCCTTTTCACACATAAGCGAAAAAAAAACGTGTCGAGAGAGCACAAAATCTAATCGGGGTGAGGAGATGTGCCCTTCCGCTCCTGAAAAAAAAAACGGAAATGTTGGGGCGTGTGTGTAGAGGATAGGATACGGAGGATACGGAAAGTTTTAGAGAATGACGTGGCAACTTTGTGTAGTATGTGCAAATTGAATGGGGAGGCTAATGGGATAATAGGGACATAATTGGAGAGCAATTAGGTGCGGGTTTTTTCGCTCTGATTTCGAGGCTCATAAAAGTGTTGTTTGTGATTGAGTTCGTGATGTGTTATTATCAAGTTTTCAACACCTGCTTATGGCTTTTAGAAGTCGAGTAGGTTTTTTGCATCACCCAGTCTTCTGAATTTTTACAAACCTCATACTACAAACCTCGACTTCTCACTCCTGGATTTTACCTGTCGGATTTTATTATCCAAGTTTTTCCCCCGTCCAGTACACTCACCTGGAATTGATTTCCGTAGTCGGCGGCCATCGGCGCGCTTCTCTTTCCGATATCCAACAGATTTCGCATGTTTCCCGCGTCGATCTCGACGTCGTACGACGGCGAGATGTGCCGCTTCGATTGGAGCAGTGGAGCGCGTTTGAACAGTGCCGCTCCGGGCGCCTGAAAAAATGGTTCGTGAACCTTGAATTTTCTAGTCTTGCACTTCTCCCCTCTCCTCTCAATTTCTAATTTCCTCTCCCCCCGATACGTGCGAGAGTAGTGGCGACGAAAATAGGCAGGCGCAATGGATGACATGTAGCATTTTAGAAGAAATTCAGCAAAATACGAAAACGATTTGGGGGGAGACGAAAGAAAACATGGATTAAGATAGGGTCTCCTCTAGACGGGTGGGAAATTATAGGGGGTCTGGAAAGAGCTGAAGAAAAAAAATTTCGAGGTGAATATGATGACATCAATTTTTGAATACAATAAGGGGCTTAAACTCAATTTATTTTTTCAAATGGAGAAATTTTGTATTCGGAACTTTTTCCCAATGTGCGTCTCAAAATCCAATTGCTCAGCTCTAAGGGAGGCACCCTATGAACCTCTGGACCCTAGAGACTAATTGGATTCAAGCGGCATTGCTAAGCCTAAACGATGAGGCTAAGACTAAGCAGTGAAGCTAAGCCTAAACGATGGGGCTAATCCTAAACGATGGGGCTAATCCTAAACAATGGAGCTAAGCCTAAACAATAGGGCTAAGGTTCATGATGTTCACCTCAAACAAGGATCGATTTACCAGATTGCTCAGCTTAAATTCTCTCTCATTTCTGTGTCGTCACATTCCTTTATTCAAAACAAAGGTAATCGTGTTATGATCCACCCCCCTCTATAGACATACACACACACATAGCGACCCTTGACTCGGTGAGCAAGTTGTGATGTAAATGAGTGTGAATAATGAGGTAAGCGCAATAACAACAGAATAAGCCTGGGCTAACCTCGAATCCGTAGAGTGCCGCCACGTAGTCGTCGGCGTCGGCGTCGTTGTTGGAGACAACCTGCGCCGCTCCTCCTGGCGTGGCGGGTTTTGGCGCGGCGGCCACGACAGCGACTAGAGCCAATAGTGCCAAAGTGTTCATGATGATTTCGTTTCTCGACACGAGACGATGTGGAGAAATAGCACCGCTGAGTTTGAGATGGGACGATCTGAAAATGGGAGGTGAACTTTGGGTTCGCAATCTCGATGGGTCAACAAAATGAAAACTGAGTAAAGAGTAAAAAAAAAATTGCTCGCGTGGGTGTACGAGAGATGATAATACGCCCCAAGGGGCCGTATGATGCTCCACACACACCGAGCAAATGGGGGAGAATCTCGAGAGCACAAAAAAAGTGGGGGAAGGAGAGGGAAGCTCCGCCCACTCCTCTGGCTCCTCGTTTTGGGAAGCCGTGGGGGCGGAGCTTGAATCAAAAGGGAAGGGGGTGGAGAACAAGGAAATTTTGGACAATTGACTAGAATGAGTTCTGAGAGTTGCAGAATGGCAAATTGTGTATCGAAAATGTTCAGAATTTTTTCGCTCTTCGGCCGTGGCAAAATCGAGCTCGAAAAAAACCCTACTATGAAATCGAAATCTCAAAACAAAATACACAAAAAGATTCTAGGGAAAATTCCCAGGTGACGTCTGAGCACTCATTTCCAATGAAATGACGTCGAACTGTACTTGATGGCCTAGAAGTTGCAGGTGGCCGAGTTTTCGGAAAACCAAGGAAAGTATATTATTCCAGTATTCTCAAATGAGAAAAAAATGAGATTCATAAAATTTTTGTTTAAAAATTGGTTCGAGAAAATTTTGAAAAATGTTGAAAAAAACCTAACTTCAGGAAAAAACAAATGCACCTTTAAATTTACAGTACTGCCAAGCAGACTACGACACTCCGAAATAACGCATTCACGGAAAGTCGAAAAATTTTTCGTTCGAACGACTCCGAAATTTTTTTCCGAACAACTTTTCGAAAAAAACTGCTCGGAAACTCGAAAACCCAGAAAAACGAAACCTAAAGTTTGGAACCTAAAATTTTCCATGAATAAGAAAATGGCTGGATTGTTCTGATTGCTCGGGTCAAATTCATACGTCGACCCGAGTACCCCGTTCTTTGATTTCATGAACTCAAAATGTGTTGATTTCATTCGATTCCAGTTGGTCACTTAGATTGCATCTAAAGGACCAAGTAAACAAGAAAACAGAGCAAGGCGCTAATTCTGGAAACTCCCTGTGGTGAATAATAATGAGGGTGCCTCTTGCAAGAACATATCTGAAAGTGTGTGATATTCGACAAAAATGGTTCGAATTTTTTTTTCGAACATTTTATCGAAAAAAATTGTTCGAAAAATTTTTTTTGCAAAAACTTCGAAAATTTGTTCAAACGACTTTTCGAGAAATTTCCGAAAATATTTATCGAAAAAAAATGTCCGAAAATTTTTTCGAAAAGTCTTTGAGCAAATTTTCGAAGAAAAAAAAACTACAGGAAAAAACAAATGCGTCTTTAAATTTACAGTACTCCCAAGAAAACTACGACACTCCGAAATAACACACTGCGCTCAATTTAAGAAATTTTCGAACAACTTTTAAATTTTTTTTTGTTGAAATTTTAGAGGACTTTCAGGTGGAGAAACGCCTTCAAGTATGGCGGCTGGAAACTTTGGCTATAACTCGGCTGAAAAGAATTCAAAAGAGTTCAAAATTTCGGAAAATTTGCATCTTGAAATCCTCGTCAAACATCATCTAAACTCTTTACCGTCATAAAAAAAAATTGCGTTATTCTGTTTCAGCAACCAACTAACACAACTAGTCAAATCCAATTGTGCAGAAATGTTGCACTCTATAGGCATAATTGAGTTTCCATTCTTAGAATTCATAACCTCCTAGAAAAGGTGTTACAAGTTGACGTTTTTTTTTGTGACCCACAAAAGTTGGTTTCGGGTTACAAGTCTTAACACAGAAATCACATTCTTGAACACTTTTTTTTGTGTATTTTTGTAGTTCGTTTAGTAAAGCTCCTATAGTGAAAATGTTTGTAGTTCGTATAATAAAAAACAAGCAAATTTGTTCTGTGAAGTTTCGTTGTTTTTTCCAAAAAAAATTTTCGAACATTGTTTTCTAAAAATTCGAAAACTTTTCCCCAAAACTATTTTTAGACCCACAAAACCCACTCTCGATTTCAAATCGTCTTCCGAATTCTTCTCAGAAAGTCGTAAAATCGTACTGCTCGCATCCATTGACCCACTTTTCAAAATGGGATGTTGAAATGGATTTCGTGCTGAGCGCCTCCATAATGGCTCTTTTAGTTTCTCTAAAGATTCTTCAAGTCTCGAATCTTCCCGCTCCTCGAACTATGATATCATATTTCAAAATGGGAGCTCCACCAACAAAACACACTTCCCTTTTTGGAACAATGAAATGTGTCTCTTCTTTGTAACTAGTTAGCCATCTCTTCTTCCGGTCAAAAAACTTGAATGGGAATAACTAATGGTGCCGAGAGGCTGGGAGGCACCGCGCATCTCATTTCCATAATGGTCAAGCAAAGACTAACCAATAACAAAGACGTGCACAACATTTATAGACCCGCAAAAACCCTAAAAAAGAGACTGATCTCGGGCGGGCTCGAACCACCGACCTTCTGTGTGTTAGACAGATGTGATAACCACTACACCACGAGACCACCGGCAGGGAGAGGAGGCGAGTGCGTACACAACACTCGTGTAAAGTGCCTCTCTGCTCTTCTCTGGGGGGCGAAAAAAGACACACAGGTAGACGTTGGAGGGGGCAAAAACAGGTTAAGAGTTCCCAGAAAAAAGTGTCATTTTTTTGTTTTCTCACTATTGGTCTCCGATTGGTCTGAAATACTAATTTCGTCAACTTGAACGCGAAGAAAGCAAGACCAAAATAGCGTCACTCTGAAACCAAATAAAAAAAAACGACATGTGGGGGTGGACATCATAACAAAAGAGACAATTGGAACTCCGGGGGGAAGTTTTATATGAGACACACATAAAAATTGTACTCAAAACGTTTTGTAGCGCGAATCCTTAGGCGAACCCTGGGGTGCAGTCTGTTTTTCTGAATGTCTATATCTCAAAAACCAGTTGAGCTATCAAAAAGTTGTCAACTACATAATTGCTCAGCATAAAATTTTACACATTTTTGTAGTTTTCAACTCTTCTTTAGCTCTTTTTGTTTTTGAGTTATGACGCATTAAAGTAAAGGAAAGGGAGAGAGAGAGACGCAGAGAAACGAAAGAGCCTGTTTCTCTGCGTCTCTCACTGCCGATTTCTGCAATTCAGCCTCGCCCACAAGAGCAATGTCGTCGTATAGTTCTTCATTTTCAGGTTTTCCAGAAAGAAACCAACACACCTAATGGCATCAGGAGAACAAAGACAGATTTTTCGGAATCCAGAAAAAAACAATTAGCATATTTCTTTCTCTCTTTCTCTCTCTCTCTCTCTCTCCCAACAAAGACGCTCAATTTCACTTAATTATAGTCGACTAGATAAGAGAATGCTCTCTCTTTTTCCATCTCCCCGGCAAGAACAAAAAAAGAAGAGGCAGCGTGTAGAGAAACGACAATTTGATTGACGGTGTTAGAAGACGTCGGATTCAGAAGAAGGCACGGGAAAAAAAAGACGACGTGACTGACTCATCCTGAGGGAGAAATATATTTCAGAAAAGGGGTTTTTGATCCGCTACTACTACACATACTATCACTTTTTGGGGAGGCGGCAAGATTCCTCTCGAAGATGTTGTTAATCATGATGATTTAGAGAGCTCAGAACACAGATTGAAAGTGACACGTTTTGATGTGCCGCGCAGAATCAGAGAATGAGCAGATTCAAAAAAACAGATAATAAAGAAGGGGTGGGGAGAGGTTTATTGTTTATTGATAATTCTCTCAAAAACCAGAAGAGCTATCAAAAAAGTCTCAACGGCAATATTGCTCAGTATAAAATTCTACACATTTTTGTAGTTTACGACTTTTTTCTAGCTCTATTAGTTTTTGAGTTATGCGCCTTTAAAGTCAAGTCAAGAAAATGAGAGACGCAGAGAAACAGGTACTCTCGCTTCTCTAGCCTCAACTTTAAAGGCGCATAACTCGAAAACTAAGGGAGATAGAAAAAAGTCAAAAACTAAAAAAATTTGTGGAATTTTATGCTGAGCAATTTTGCAGTTGACAACTTTCTGAGAGCCAATTCCGTTTTTGAGGTATAGAGGTATCACCCTCTTGTTGGCACCAAAACACATTTCGAGCTTTTTTTCGAAAAAGAAATACCAGGGAACCTGGAAAAATAGAAAATATTTGTTCTTCTCAATTTTTGGTGTCAACATTTCCGGAGTCTATATGCAAGGTTTTCAAAAGGTTCTCGAAGAAAAAGTTGAGAAAAAAGGCATCTCGAACAAAAACAATCATAGAGGTCAATGCCTTCTGAGAGCTCGTCAAGTGGTGGAAAATTCAAAAGTTGAGGAAAAAACCGAGAAGGTTTTTCAAGAGCAATAAACGGAGAATATAGGACTAACCTCGCAGAAATTGTATGTTAAAAACAGAGGATGCAAAAAAAATGAAGAAAACTGAAAGAAAGACAAAGCATCACATGAAGATGTGTGTGGGGGGTGAACCCTTAGCCCTTCGAATCTGAAACTGACAGATGATGACAAACGACAATGTATGAGCAATCCAATTGTGGTTTTTATGGTTGCTCAGGAATCTCTCCGAAAGACTCTTCTAGAGTCTTCTGAATCTAGAAGACCTCTATTCAATTTTAGCTAACAAGGAGGTTGAATTTTTTTTCACAATCTGGGTCCGGGTAAAATCGACCATGATGATTCAGAATCTAAAGTTAAAATCAGCAAAATGCACACTCGATTCGAGTTATGACCTCTCAAAGTTGTTCCTATGGTTGAACACTTTTGTAAGAGGTTAGTCGGAGGGTCAGGTTTAACCTTTTCTTATAGTTCGGAATAAGGTAAAATCGACCCCACAGATTCAGATTCTGAAATGAAAATTGGCCAAATTCTCACGCAGTTTCAGTTATGACCTTGTTCAGTGACAAAAATCTAATTTCACCTCATAAGATATCCGTATTTCTAGCCATTGGAAGAACTTTGAAGGGCGAGGTCATAACTCGAATCACATGAGCATTTAGACCATGATTCATACAGATCCTGTATCTGCAGGGTCGATTTGACCTTGGCCAGACCCTCCCAATAATCTCCTGGTATAAGATATTCTAGCCCCGCCCATTTTTTTTCATCTCAACGAAACTCCATATTCTAAAATTGGACCATCTCGGAAAAATTGGAATTCAGATTCTAAGATGTCCAATCAAAATCCTTCTAATATACGAAAACCCCAAAAAACTCGGATCCAGTAAATGACAACTGATACATTTATTAGACACGTAAAAAAGGTACAAAATACCATCTCTTAAAACAACAAACAAGAGTTGAACACACACATCAGATAATAAATTACAAACTCCAACCAAACTCAATCCGCCTTCTTCGCCACGGCGGCGGCCTTCTTCTCCTTCTTGGCGGCCTTCACTTCCTTCGACGTCTTCTTCACTGCGGTCTTCTGTCCGACAAAGTAGGCGCCAGCGAGCCATCCGAGTACCGGGCAGAACTGCAAGAAAAAACTCGTTGGCATTAATGTCTATAGGCGGAGCCTAGGGGACTCACCCAGTACAAAATCATGAACGAGGTGTTGTCAATTCCCTGGCATCCGTAGAGACGGGCGGTGGCGACGATTGGGTTGAGGCCGGGAACGCCGACGATGTAGAGGGCTGGAATATGAGCATTGGTCAGCTGGGTCAACTGGGTCAACTGGGTCGACTGGGTCAACTGAGTCGACACGACCGATAAAGACTCACCCAGGGTCAAGTAGGCCGAGATGGCGAACGGGATGAGCTTGATCAAGGCTGGCCGGCTCAAGAGCTGAGCGACAACCACACGAACCACGAACGCGCCGACGATCTCGAATCCTATGACGATGCCGGCGGTTTGCTGGAAGCTCGCGGTAGATCATATTGAATCCCCTCACTCACCTTATAATGCAGCACACACTCCAGATTGTTGGCATTCTCCAAATGGGCCGTCGAATACGGTGACGTCAGATTCCAGATCAAATAGGCAAACTTTGAGGCGAACGCGGCGCCGATGAGTTGCGCCGAGAGAATCGTGATGAGTTTCGTCGAGCCGAGGTTGCCGAAGATGAACTGCTCGAAGATTGGAGCACAGTTGGTCATCGCGCCGCGGTTGAAGATTCCGCCGGCGGTGAGCAGAAGGGCGACGCAGAGGAAGATCGCCGGGAAGCCGTAGTTTTTGAAGATGATTCCTGGAAAAATATTTTTAAACTCCCACTAGCAGTGTGTGATGTGATCTCCGACAAAATTTTTTTGAAATTTTTTGTCCGAAAATTTTTTTTTCGAAAAATTTTTTTTCGAACATTTTTCGCGAAATTATCGAAAAACTATCGAAAAACAACAAATGCGCCTTTAAATTTACAGTTCAGCCAAGCAGACCGAAATAACGCACTGCGCTCAATTTCAAAAATTTTTTCGAATCCGATTTTGTCGATAATTATTTTTTTCGAAAACACACAGCGCTCACTTACCATTTTCATAGACACACGTGCACATTTGAATCGTTCCAATCAGTTCATAGAGGAATAGTTGAGAGTTGCCACGTGGCGACACATATTTGGCGGTGAGCTGAAAATATAGTTTTTTTTCGATTGGCTACGCCTATTTTCGCAATTGGCCGCATGTATTTCAACTATTTTGAAAATTGGCCACGCCCACTTTTTTAGTTGATATTCGAAAAGAATTTTTAGAAGATGTACTCGAAAATTTTTTTTCGAGGAATTGTTTTCGAAATTTTTTTTTTGAAGAAACTATTTTTAGCTGTTTGATGAAAGTGAAATGTCAATAAGAGCAGTAAGCCATAAAAACCTCCAAAAAAATTCAGAAAAAAAAAGTTTTTTAAAATTTATTTTCAAGTCTTGAAAGCCTGTAACTTAAGTATACGTTACTCGATTAGACCAAAATTTTGTCAGCTTGTCAATCAATTCTAGGACTCCATTTTTGTAGTTTACAACTTTTTCCGATAACGTCTTCTAAAGAAGTTGTGACACGTGGAAAATCTCCTAGATACTAAATAGCTTCGCGACCCGTTTCGGAGTCACATCTTCTTTAGAAGACGTTCTATGAAAAAGTTGTCAACTAATAAAACAAAGTTCTAGATTTGATTAATGAGTTGAACAATTTTGAAACAAATCGAATTACTTTCATCTAGTGTTTTGGGGGTCTCAAAGTCGACCAAAAACTTCGACCCAAAAACTTTACCAACTTTTATATTTTTCAAATATTTATATTCGAAATGTTGAGAATCTGAAAGTTTTTTAAAAAGATTACTGAAAACTTACAATTCTAGCAACTTCTCCAATACCAAAAACCAGGCCAAAATAACCGAGTGCTGAGTAGAGCGGGAAGTAGTACTGGTTGGTTAGGGCGTCCATGTTTGAGGGAGAAAACTGAAGTTTGGAACAGATAATAGAGAAGAAGAAATCACAAAAAAAGAGCACAAGAGCAACTCGCTATTACACGCTAAATAAAGGTGGAGGGAGAAAGAGGGAGAGACGCAGAGGACGAAACGAAGGCTCAATTTTAATCCCCTCTACCTCCACAACCATGAAAGCTGTGAAAAAGTTGCAAACTACAAAAATGTGTAAAATTTCAAGACAAACATTTTTGTAGTTGAACATTTTCCGATAGCTATCAGGGTAATTGAGATATGAGCTAACAAAGTTGATGATCTTCAATCGCAGTGGCTCACCTTCAAACGTTTGTAGGTCAACAACCATGATAGCTAGGAAAAAGTTGTGAGCTACAAAAATGTAGAAAATTTTAAGACAAATATTTTGATAGTTAAAAATTTTTGATACCATTCTTGGTTTTTGAGATACAGAGGTTTTCAACCAATGAATTGATCGCTTTTTTTTGGAGGGCATGTTTTTGAATGAAACTTGACAAAGTGCACAAAGAAGAAAAGGACTATTTGAAAAATCCGGAAAGTTTTGAATATTTTTTTTCAAATTTTTGCCAAAAACTCGAAAGAACTATTTGAAACTCCATTCGTGCTGGTTTCCCAACCACAAATGTGTCTTATCATCGCTCCAACAAAACGTACAAACAAAAGAAGAAAAGAAGAAAAGTGGCCACGTCAGTCGCCTCTCTCTCAATAAGACAAGAAGACAACTAATCGCAATTGTACCTGACCACAAAAAGAGGGGGGCTGAAGACTAAACTAAACCTTAATGCGCGTGGAGTGTGGCGCATTGTACGTGGCTACACGTCGAGGTGACCAATGTTGCGGACCAGGTTGGGTCGGGTCAAATGCCATCGGATAATAAGGTTCTTCAAAAAAAGAAGTGAAAAAGATATACGGAGAGTTTGAAAGAGAAAAAAGATTCGACAAAACAATGGGAAACGATGACTTTTTGTAGGAAGGGAGATGATTAGATGTTAAGTTTCATAAGAATAACAAAGTTTTGCACAAAAAAAGACGAATTTCGTCCATCCCAAATTTCCAATAAGATTTTTTCTCATTTTTTACCATGTGAATATTTCCTCCCTCTCCCTCCTGCGCCCTCTCCTTCCACCCCCGCGCGCGCCCCTCTTTCATATACGCCCTCTCCCCCTTCCTCCTCTGTTGCCCTCGGTGGCGCAGTGGGCAGCGCGTCTGCCTGCCGCGCCGACCGACGCGGGTTCGACTCCCGCCCGACGACCATGATAGGATAACCTAGAGTCTCTGAACCCTTTCGTGTTTGCACAAACAATGCTCTTTGTCTGAGTCAGTCTCTTTTTGGTTTTTCTTCTACAACTCTTTTCTTGTTTTGCATTTTTTTTTTGCGACAGATGTGTCCTGCAGATTCGAGTTACGTCATCTGACATAAGCCGCTTCCAAATTTTTTTCGTGAGCTCCGAAAGATAGAGAAAGGAGTCTAAAAATAAGATGATAAGTTTTTTAGTTGTGTGCGGAGAAGAGAAATAGAGAGGTTGTTGTGATGCGGGAAGAAGAAAACAAGAAGAAGAAAAGGGACCCTCCAACCTTTCCCTTATCTTTTCATCGGCACCCCAACTTTTTTTTGTCCCGCATTTTTTGTGTGTGTGCCGTTTGTTGGGGGGAAGCTCGAAGAAATGTCATGTGTCGTTGATAACCCGCCTATATGCTCCCTGCCAGGGGAGCAAGCAGCTTAGTATCTTTGCCATCCGATCATCAGAAGTTGACACAATTTGCGTGTTTGTCAAGAAGTTTTTCTTTCCAGTAGTTTTCCCGTTATCCTTCTAGTTGAATTACTGTAAGTTGAATGACTTCCGCAAGGTTACTGTAGGGTAGGCTACGGTAGATCCTTAAACTCGAATTTCCCGCCAAGACAACTCTTGATCTAGCCTGCGATTCCATCACGTGCGCTTGACAGCAGGGAAAACATGGGAGAACATCTGTAACGAATCCAATCCTCCCTCCGGGTTTTATGTATTTTCGACACATATAAATCACATTAACCACAAAATCACGTATGTCTAACTCTACCCGGCTCAAAAATTCTTCCTCTCATTCTCCATTTCCTCGATATTTTCCTATCTCCCCCAGCTTCAATGTCGCTGTTAGTTTGATTCCAAACAGTTTTCCCTCCAGAAAACCGTTTTTTTTCAGCCATCTCAGAATGACATACGAAACTATTTCGGTTCGCATGAACCGCTCGGATCGCAATATTCGATGGGGATTCAGCGTCCGCCAGCAGGCAGATGGTCTTATTATTGATCGGGTAAGACAGAGAGACGTTAAAAAAAAGAAAAAAAAACATCAGCCCAATGCGGGGCTCGAACCCGCGACAACCAGATTAAGAGTCTGGTGCTCTACCGACTGAGCTAACCGGGCGGCGATAGTGGATGGGGGCGAGGCGAAATATAAACGGGGGGAAAAGAGGGGGAGCGGCGGGGGAGAGAGAGAGGAGAGAAGGTCGATGCAAATAGTGCGTGTGACTTTTTGTAGAGGTCAAAACCAGAAGAGATAAGGTTTCTGAATTTTCTCGAACATTCTTCGAGTGCTCAACTTTATCAATGAGTTTTGCATAGCTTCGTTGGTCCAGACCGTGAAAACCTGGAAGACTCACCACCGCGGAAAAAAGTACTTTCCCATTCCTATCACAACCAGAACCCTTAACCTCCTCTATCATCTCATCTCTCTTTCTCTGCGTCTCTCTTCCCTCACCACACTATTCCTCTCTCGATCTCTCGTATCCTCCCACGCCTGCTCCATGTTCTAGTGCGCTGTTTTTCAATTGAACGGGGCCCGCAGACGTTTTGTGAGGAGCAGAGAAAATTTGAGATGAGCAAAGATTAGAGTTGGTGATCTGAGCAACAATCCGACATGGCCTAGAATCCGACAGACGAGTCCTCGGCTAGCGACGGAAACCCACATTCTTTTTCAGATTCTTGACAGTTCAAAATATTAAAATTTTTGCTTCAGGTTGAAGCCGAGTCGCTCTCCGATAAAGCCGGTGTCAAGCACAATGACAAAGTGGATCAGGTAATTTTGGATTACTGTAGATTCATGGGCTACTGTAGTGTTAAATTTCAGATCAATGGCCGCTCAACACGTGGTTTGGACGCCGCTACCGCGAATCGACTTATCGATGACTCGTTCAATGAGGTTCGGCTCTCGTTGCAAAGGTAAGATTCTCAACTAACTCGGCCAGTCTCATGAGAACAGAATACCCACCATAACTTGCTTTATTCTGATCTAAAACCGTCGCAACAAACATTTTTGAAATCAGCATTCTATTACGGTTCGAATGAGTATAATCACGATGATTTTTGTGAAACTTCAATTTTTGGGTCTCGAAACGAAAACACAAAACCCGTCATAACTCGGTTCATTTTGCTCGGAAAGTTATGAAAATTGTTTCAATCGAATTAGCAACTAATGACGGTCCGAATGAGTATAATCACGACATATTTTAGAATTTTTCGATTTTTTGGTCTCGACACGAAAACTCGAAACCTAACCCGATTCATTTTGGCCAGAAAATTAAGGCCGCTTGTGCAATCTCACCAATAAAGTTCTCTTATACCAATAACAATTCCAGATTCGTCACCTCGCACACCTGCCTTCCATGGACCCTCAACGAGAAGGACAACAAGATGGTCGTGGAGGACATGAAGCCAGGATTCGGATCCGGATTCGGGTCGGGAATCGGGTCGGGAGCCAACTTTGGAGCCAACTCCTCCCTCAACCAAAACTCGCACTTTGGCTCTCACTTCGGCACCGGCTCCGGCGTCAATCGCAACATCACCAACACCACCAGCAGCAGCAGTAACCATCAGAGGTGGGAGGACGCTTTACAGTACTAATTTTCTTATTATCTGATTCTCTAGTCGTGATTGATATAGTTAATGAAGTAGTTTCTATCATACATTTCGACGTCTCCCTTTCAGCTCCACCTTTCACTCCACCTCTCAAGGGGGCAACTTTGGCTCCGGCGGTGGCGGATTCTCCCCATCCTCCCACAACATCCCGATCCGTCACACTTCCCCGGCGCCACCATTCAGTCACTCGTTGGCCAACAACAACTCCTACTCATCCAACATTCAAAAGTCAACCGATAATAAGATTCTGCCGGGAAGCGCCAACTATCACCCGCAATCGAACTATAACTCGACTCCGGCAGGATTCGGAGCATCGTCTGGTGGATACAAGGGAGGGTACTCTAATGGATCGGCCATTCCGGCAGCCGCAGCGCCACCATCCACTTACAGGTAGGCGCAGGATCCATGGTCTAGGTATCGATATCTCGGCCAGAAACTAGCGCTAATGAACTCGAAATTTCGAGCCGGTTTTTTTTTTGAAATCAGCACTTCAACCCGGTTCGAATGAGTATAATCATGATGCTTTTTGAAAAATTTCGATTATTGGGTCCCAACACGAAATCGCAAAAGCTGTCATAACTCGGTATAATTTCATCCGGAAGAGAAAAAAGTGACAGCAATGAAATCAATAGATGAACCCGGTCAAAATGAGTATAATTACGGAAAATTTGAAAATTTTGCGATTTTCGGGTCCCAACACGAAATTACAATCACTGTCGTAACTTGGTTCATGTTCATTCAAAATTGACAAAAATGACACCAATGGAATCAGTAGATCAAGTCAAAATAAGTATAATCATGACATATTTTGCAATTCTTCGATTTTTTGGGTCTCGACACGAAAACGCAAAAACTGCCATAACTCGGTGTATTTTCATCCAAAAATGATAGAAACAGAATCAGCATCTCAAAACGGTCCAAATGAGTATGATCACGACATATTTTGAAATTTTTCGATTTTTGGGGTCTCGACATGAAAACACAGAATTTATTATAACTCGGCTTATTTGAACCGAAAATCGATGAAAATAATACTATCTAAATAAACAGATGAATCTGGTTTAAATAAGTATGATAGTTTTCGAAAAAGTTCGATTTTTGGGTCTCGACATGAAAACACAAAAGTCATCATAACTCGGTCAATTTTGATCTGAAAAATGATAAAAACGGCAGAAACAATATCAACACCTTGGAGTGGTCAAAATGAGTATAATCATGACAGATTTTTAAAATTTACATTTTTTTGGGTCTCGACACGAAAATAAAAAAATCGTCATAACTCGGTGTATTTTCATCCAAAAAAGTTGAAAGTAACACCAATGTAATGTAATTATTAGATTAACTCTGTCAAAATAAGTATAATCACGACCTATTTTTAAAGTTTTCGATTTTGGGTCTTGACACGAAAACCCAAAAATCGTCATACTCGGTTCATTTTTTACCTGACTTCAATGTTTTTCAAGCTACAACAACGGCGCCACCAACCAAAGCTACGGACAAGGTGCCGGCGGCACTCCACTCAACCAGATGACCTTCATCAACACCATGGCTCCATCTTCTGGAGGAGGCGGCGGCGTCGGTGCTCAGGGAGGGCTGTCCCCATCGAAAGTGTTCTATCACTCGCCATCGGGCCGTAACCGAAACGATTTGTCGCCGGGAGCCGCAGTGCACCACCTGCAGTACAACTCGCCGATGAACCTCTACTCGTCGGAGGCCACCGCCGAGCAGCTCTACCAGCAAACCGGAATGACACCAGAGTGAGTTCTCGAAGGATTACTGTAGCCTGAAAAGTACGCAAACACCAAATGCCTGCTTTTCGAGCTAGGAGGCTAAAACTTTGGGAGAATGGTGAACTCGATAATAGCATTTTGAAAGCCCAAAAAAGTAATCAAATTTTCCAGAGGACCAGTACCCCACGACAAAACGCCTGCCTACCTGACTTCCGAGACCAGAAAGGTATAGAAGTATAGAAAGTGGTAACCCATAGGAATAGTTATGTCTTCTTTGTCCTGACCCAGTTGAAAAGTGCATGAAGTTTTTCGAAAAAAAATTTTTTTTCAAAAACTGTTGAAGTTTCGACAAAATTTTAATGTAAAAAATTATCGGAAAAAAACATTTAGAAAAAAAATTATTGGAAAAAATTATTGAAAAAATACCTTCAAAAAATATTCGGAAAAAAAATATGGAAAAAAAACTCGTTTTTCGAAAAAAAAAATTTTCGAAAAAAAATTTTCGAAACCATGTGGAAAGGATGCTCTATGTCAACATAAAGTGGCTCACGAATCTCGATCCGCCTTTCACATGGACCCTTAAAAAGCCCCCAATAGACCCCCTCACTAAACCCCACTCTCTTCAGTTCACCTCTAACCCGCATAACTCATCCCAACCCAAATTTGCAGTTGATTGAAGAAGAGGCTCGCGGGCGATTCCAACGCGGCAAGTCGCCGTCCAGCCAATCCTCGTGCTTCAAGCGAATTGCTCACGCTGTTGGCGCGGATCACTAACGAGATGGACACGATTTTGTCGTTCTTCAAAAATCGCTAGAGATTTTTCTTTATTTGGTTCTTTTTTTCTCGTCTCGACTTTTCATACCTATTCATATTGGGGGAGGCCTGATGGGTAGATCAAGAAGTATTTGCGTTGATCTACTCGGCCATGTAGTTTTCTCTCCCATTTCCCTATTACTATGTTTTTTGGTCGTATCTTGCCCTACTTTGTCTTTTTTTTTGTTGTCCGATGCTATTTTTGACTCATTTTGGCTAAGAGAATTCAATAAACCTGGTGTGTTTTAGCGAGCATGGTTGGGGTTTTCAGCTGGTCAAGTTTTTACCAAAAACCGACACAACTAGAGAACATTCACCTGGAACCTTCTCTTCTTGTTCACCGTCTCAAAAGACCATTCCAAGTCACATCAGTTTTCTCTTGTCTCTCGATACAAACCACAGTGATTTGTTGTCGAATCACAGACGAGGGGGAGAGGGTAAACAGGTAATAGGGAGGAGGGCGCAAGGTATATAAACTAAGTTGGAGACGATGGTAGATATCCGATGGTCAACTGTATTAGCACATGGACATTAGCACATCTATCTTATTTTTCTGTTTTTGTATTTTCGTGTCGAGACCCAAAATATAAAGTTTCTCAAAAAGCACCATGATTACACTCATTCGAACCGATTTGTCCTGTTGAGTTTAGTGGCCTTATTTTCATCACATTCTGATTGAAATGAACCGAGTTATGATAATTTTTTGTGTTTTCGTGTCGAGACCCGAAAAATCGAAAAAGCCAAAATATGTCGTGATTATACTCATTATGGCCGGGTTCACCTACTGATTTCATTGGTGTTAGTTTTGTCCCATTCTGATGTAAATGAACCGAGTTATGATGCGTTTCGTGTTTTCGTGTCGAGACCCAAAAAAATCAAAAATTTCATGATTTTACTCGTTTGGACCGTCTCTTTTTTTCATTTTGCATTAGAGACTTTTCCGCAATCCCAAACTTTTCGATTTTTCAGAAAATGAGCTTCAGTCTCCTTGTTCTCATAGCGATATTCATCATCATCCTTACACACTACCTCTGGATCTGGTCATACTGGATTCGAAGAGGTGTCAAGGGACCTCGTGGAATCCCCTTCCTCGGAGTGATGCATCTGACTCAAAGTTATGACTTTCCACTGTTCAGATGGTTGATCGACTGGACCAAGGTATGGTTTATGAATGTGCCGTCTATTTTCTTTTGATCTGCATTGGTAGATCAAAACTCTGTTAGTTTTGGGTGTGGTTTGATCTACCAGGGGCTGGCCATGTCTTGGTAGTTTCTATTATAAATTCGCAGTCTTTTGGCACTCTTTTAAAGGCACATGACGTTACTTAAAAGGATATCTCGCCGCGATTAGACATTTTTTTGGTCTGAAAAATATGTGAAATCTTTTCATGGCGAACATTTTTCAGACCGAAAAAAATGTCTAATCGCGGCGAGATATCCTTTTAAGTAACGTCATGCGCCTTTAAAAGAGTGCCAACAGACTGCGAATTTATAATAGAACTTTCCGGAATTTCCCAGAAGCTTTTCGAAGATACTCAAACTTCTCTACGTTTCCATTTCCAGCAATACGGTACGATCTACGGTATTACCGAAGGTACCGCGAAGATCCTGGTGGTTTCGGACCCCGAAATCATCCATGAGGTTTTCGTCAAACAGTTCGACAACTTCTACGGCCGCAAACTGAACCCCATCCAAGGGGACCCGAACCAAAACAAGCGAGTGCACCTGGTAGACGCTGAGGGTCATCGATGGAAGCGTCTCAGAAATTTCTCCTCCCCAACTTTCTCTAATAAGAACTTGAAAAAAATCATGAGCACTGTAGAGGAGTCGGTGACCGAGGTGATGAGATTTCTGGATAAGGATGGCGCCGGTGGAAAGACGCTGAACATTTTGGAGTGAGTGAAAGTGTTGTGCGTACTAGTAGAACCATTTTTCACTCAGGTACTACCAAGAATTCACTATGGACATCATTGGAAAGATCGCAATGGGCCAGACTGAATCTATTATGTTCAAGAATCCATTGCTGCCAAAAGTGAAAATGGTGGGTTTTCTAACACGCCTTATCTCTAAAACTAGAGACTCTAGAAAAAAGTGTGAACTGTCAGAATGTGGATCACAATGAAATCTATGAGGTGCAGAAAAATTGGGGAAAAATGTTGACGGTGAGCTGAGAAATGGTGGTTTTTCTAGAAACTGGATATCTCAGCTTACCGTTGATGCTTTTCCCTGGTTTTTACTGCAATCAAAATCTCTCTTTGTGATCTACATTTTAATAGTTGACAAATTTTTTGTGGCATTTCTAGTTCCCCAGATAAACCGTCCGTAAATTCTCTCGAGACCCTCTGCGGCAATGATCGCTTTTTGTTGTTCTCGTCTCGCTTCTCCACAAACCGCCCACCGCCCTTTCTTTCCTGTACGCCCTCCTCCTCTCGCCCACTCGCCGCGTTCGTGGTGTAATGGTCAGCATGGATGCCTTCCAAGCATTCGACGGGGGTTCGATTCCCCCCGAACGCAGATTCCTTTTTTTTTGGTTTTTAAAAAGTTTCTTCCATCAAGCAAAATAGATTTTCAAACTGAAATTTTGGTTTTGTTTTCCAGTTCTTCGGTGATGGCAGTAATCGCGCGTTCTTCATCTCCGGCATGTTCCCTGTAATCGGCACTATCTTCCATCGATTGTTCTCGTTGTTCCCCACGCTTCAGCCAGATTTTGAGATGATGGACATGATCGAAAAAGCTGTGAATGCAAGAATAGAGCAAAGGAAAGCAGATGAGAGATCTGGAATCGAGGTTTCCGGGAAACCGCAAGACTTCATCGACCTCTTTCTGGATGCCAGGGCCGACGTGGACTTTTTCGACCAGGAAGCCAAAGACGATTTCGCAAAGACCCGAATCAACAAGGTCGACAAAAATCTGACATTGGACGAGATAGTTGGGCAACTAAACGTCTTCCTATTGGCCGGATATGACACTACTGCTCTATCCCTCTCGTACACCTCGTTCCTCCTAGCCACTCACCCGGAAGTTCAAAAGAAGGTCCAGGAGGAGGTGGATAGGGAGTGCCCGGATCCAGAAGTCACTTTTGATCAACTCTCGAAACTGAAGTATATGGAGTGTGTGGTCAAAGAAGCGTTGAGGGTTTATCCACTCGCATCGCAGTGAGTTTCGTTTCATCTGAAAAACAAAGATAGCTAGTGAAAACGTTTTAGCTGTAAAATTGCTCAGCCTAAAATTTAACACATTTTCATTGTTGAAAGTTTTTTGCTAGCTCCGCCCCTCCTCGAGTTAGAGCTCCCAAATGTGTCGGCGCGCTATATCTCAAGAACCGTGAGAGCTATCAAAAAATTTCCAACTTAGAAATTGCTCAGCATGAAATTTTGTAATTTTTAAGATTTTCAAAGCCTTTCTAGCTCAGTTAGTTTTTGAGTTTTAAGCTTTCAAAGTCAAGATTAGAGTGTTCTCATCCAAAATTTTGCAGAATTCATAACCGAAAATGTCTGAAAGCAACTACAGTGTGTGGAATCCAGATCGACGAGGGAACATATGTCATGGTGGACACATGGACGATGCAAAATGATCCGAAGATTTGGGGAGACGATGTGAAGGAGTTCAAGCCCGAGAGGTGAGGCAAAGTTTCAAAATGGCTAGTTATGAAACGTCCCAGTTTTAGAATGACTTGTTTCTAAGGATTGAAAGGAAAAGTTGCGAAACGTCCTCTGTTCCAGATGGGAATCCGGGGACGAGCAATTCTTCCAAAAAGGCGGCTACCTTCCGTTCGGCCTGGGACCTCGAATCTGTATCGGAATGCGTCTGGCACTGATGGAGGAGAAGATGTTGCTCACTCAGATTCTCAAAAAGTACACATTCGAAACTTGCTCCGAAACTGTGACCCCATTGGACATGGTCGGTCGCGCGACAATCTCTCCACGCACTCTCAATATGAAGTTGAAGCCAAGACATTTTGATTAGGGGTGGCTTGATTTGTACGTTGTCAGTAAAGAGTTTTAATGATCAAGCTTTGTTCTTCAGTTTCATAGCCATAAAGGTTAGGTCCACCAAAAGGTCCTTATTCAAGAGCCCGCTTTCCAGAAGACTCTGAAAACTTTGGGAAAACCCATTGGCTCCAGATTTATATGCTTGAGCACGCCGCCACAAAACACTGTGTGTTTCGAAACTCATTTTTGTCCAACGACTCCTGAGAAATCCCACTTTTGATATCTCTGGGCATTGCGAAACCCACGCTGTGTTTTGTGTCGACGTGCTTTGTGTTGACCACTTTTTTCCTCGACCTGTCTATTTCTCCGCTCTCTCTCTCTCTTGCCTATATAAACAGCACACCGTTTCCTCTATCCATACTCACTTTGATCTACTTACAATCTTGATGGGAGGTTTTTTATCCGATTTGAAACCCGAACAAGGGTTGGAGATTCTCAATGCCAGTTGTGGTCCTGTCCGAGGAAATGTTTATAGACATGTGAGTTAGGTTTACTGTTTTTGAAAACAATTTTTATTGTGGAAACCCAAAAAATCATCATCCGTACACTCATTCAAACCGGATTGAAGTGATGGTTCTATTGGTGTATATTTCATAGCTTTCTGATCACAATGAACAGAGTTATAGTCATTTTTGTGTTTTCGTGACGGGACCCAAAAATCGAAAAATTTCGAACAGCATCATGCTTATACTCATTCGAACCGGCTTGTTTTGCTGATTTCAATAACAAATGTTTTGTAAGGTTCTGATCACAATGAACCGAGTTATAATAGTTTCTAGTTTCTAGTGTAGTCGCAAAAGGGGCGGAGCTTTTATGGTGAGGAATCGTGATAGCCAAGGATCTTAGGCGAGTGTTGCCTTTCATTCGGAGGATCATGCAACTTTAATTTTTAACTTGAGCCCGTTTTTAGGACTCCAAAATCGTCAATGGCTATCTTGGAATTCCGTACGCCAAGGCTCCGATCAACGAGCTCCGCTTCCAAAAACCCCTTCCAGCTGATATCTGGAGAGAGACTCGCGACTGTTACAAGTATGGCCCAGGTTGTCCACAATCCGGGGACAAAATTTCGACAGTAAGTTTCAAGAACTGGTAGATCAAATGATCTACTTCAGCTCCTCCCACCCAACAAATTCGAGTTCGCCGAGGACAACTGTCTCACCGTGAATGTGCTCACACCCAGCTGGAAATCTGCAGAGTTTCCGAAGGGATTCCCAGTGATGGTATACCTTCACGGTGGAGGCTTCGAGATCGGATTCTCTTCGAACTTTGACGACTACTCTCTATCCGGAACACTCCCCCTCAAAGAAGTCATCGTCGTCACCATCAACTACCGAATCGGCCCTCTCGGATTCTTCACCACCGGTGACGCGGTGGCATCCGGGAACTATGGATTGTGGGATCAGACGATGGCTCTGAAATGGGTCCAAAAGCATATTGGGTCTTTTGGAGGCGACCCGAACTGTGTCACTGTGTTCGGGTCGAGTGCGGGGGCAATGTCCGCTGGGTACTTGGCTTTGAGCCCACACTCGAATAGTGAGCACTTGTTTCGAGTTCTCAGAATTTGTGAGGCGCTTTTCAGAACTCTTCCATCGATACATGGAAATGTCTGGCTCGCCATGGTGTGACTTTGCGATCCGGCCGAAAACCCTGGAAGCAGGAATCTGTCGAATCTTCGCGAAGCATCATGGCTTCACAGGAACAGGTTGAAAGATTGCTCATCGCCAAACTGAGCAATGTTTTTTTCCAGACTCCCAGAGCCTTCTAACCTGGTACAAATCCCAAGACGTGTCAAAGTTCCTCGAGACCACTGGTGTCGAGAAAAACGCATCCGGTCTTGGTCATTTCGGGCCAGTTTTCGACGGTGACTTTTTTCCGAAAACTTTCGATCAACTGCTCCGAGAGGCTCCGAAAATAGAGGTGATGTCGACGGTGAACGAGTTTGAGGCATTGGGATTCTGTGAGTTTTTTTCTCTATGAGATCTAAAAATGTTCCAGCAATTTTTAGTGGCAATGTACTCGTCGAGGAAAAGTGACCTGGAAGTTGTAGCCAGTGCATTTGGACCGGACATTGTGAAGAATCCAGAAGACGTGCAGCAGAGGATTCTGAATTTCTACATGAAAGATGTGGATCAGAGCGATAAGAAGGCTGTGGAGAAGCGATTGATAGAGCTTCTCAGCGACTCTTGGTTCAACTTTCCCGCCCTCGAAACCGTCCGTCAGGCCTCGAAGGCAGGCAACACGGCCTACTTGGCATCGTTCGACTACTACAACATGGATTCCAAAGATCCGTACGCGGATTGGTTCCCGTTCAAAGCGGCGAATCACAACTCGGAGTTGAAGTATATGCTGGGCGAGGGGATGGGCAGGTTCGACCCCGTGGGGTCTGAGTTTGAGATGATCGATTTGATGGGTACGCTGGTGACCAACTTTGCCAAGTATGGGTGAGTGCTGTGTGTTGGGACATATTTTCGGTCGACCTCGACTTTTTTTGGTCGACCTCGACATTTTTCGATAGACCTCAACCTTTTTCGGTCGACCTCGAAACTTTTTCGGTCGACTTCGAAATTTTTTCGATCGATCTCGAATTTCTTTCAGTCGTTCAAGGCTGTTTTCGGTCGAGCTAGAAAAATTTTCGGTAGACCTCAAATATTTCTCGAATTTTTATCGGTCGACCTCGACATTTTTTTTGGTCGACCTCGACTTTTTTTCGGTCGACCCCAACTTTTTCGGTCGACCTCGACTATTTTTTGGTCAACTTCGGATTATTTTTCGGTCGACCCCAACTTTTTTCGGTCGACCTCGACTATTTTTTTTTGGTCGACCTCGACATTTTTCGGTCGACCTCGACTTTTTTTTGGTCGACCTCGACTTTTTTTTTGGTCGACCTCGACTTTTTTTTTGATAATGACACACTAACCATTTTGCAGCAATCCCAATGGAAAGTGTGGACCTGAACTCTGGCAGAAGTACACCCTCGACAAACCTCTATCCTATTACAAAATCGACTTGCCAAAGTGTGAAATGAGGGATGATTATCAAAAAGGGCGGATGTGGATTTATGACGACATCAATGAGAGCGGTGAAAAGTACCAAGGAATACTGTACTCGATAGGAGAAAAGTTTTGAATGGATTACTGAATCATTCATTTTGTTGCTTGCAATGATTGTATATCTCTCTATTATCTGTTCTCAAAGTCCGATTCTCTTCAATAAAATATTCTTAAAATGGACCAACTATTCAATTGGTGCTACCGTTCTTTTTTCTGGGACCATTCTTTGCGGTTAGGACCATTAAATGTCCTTAGAGACGTGTATATTAGAAAGTATGATCTAGGGATTTCAACTGGTCAAGTTTCCGCAAAAAGAACATGTGCGCTGCAGTGTCACAAAATGGGCGGCGCTTCAAACTGTTGTTTGTGCCCATGGGCAATCAGATAGCATCTTCTCAATGACCATTCCAAATCACAACTTGCCTCGCATCACTTTCCTCTCGCTCCTTGATACAAACCACAGTGATTTGTTGTCGGACGAATCACAATTGTACACTGGAAGGCCAATTGTAAAATTGTGACCGGCCGAGGGGGAGGCGGTAAAAACAGATAATAAGAAGAAGGGCGCAAGGTATATAAACCAATTTGGAGGAGATGATAGATATCGGATGGTCAACTGCATTAGCACATGGCTTGGGATCTCTGTTTTTCTTCTTCGTGTTATGACTGTTTTTGTGTTGACTACTTTTTCTTCTCTTGTTTCAATTTGATTTTAGGATTTTTCCGAAATCCCAAACTTTTATAGTTTCAGAAAATGAGCTTCAGTCTTCTTGTTCTGATAGCGATATTCATCATCATCCTTACACACTACCTATGGATCTGGTCATACTGGATTCGAAAAGGAGTCAAGGGACCTCGTGGGGTCCCATTTGCCGGAGTGATGCACTTGTTCCAAAATTATGATTATCCAATGTTCAAAGTGTTGATGGACTGGACCAAGGTATGGTTTATCTTTCTATAAGACTCTCTATAAGCTTTTCGAAAATACTGAAATCTTCTCGGAGCACACAGAACCGAATAACTCTCTACGTTTCAATTTTCAGCAATATGGTCCGGGACCCAAACAAACACAAACGAGTGAACCTGGTAGCAGCACAGGGTCACCGATGGAAGCGTCTAAGGACTCTCTCCTCGCCAACTTTCTCTAATAAGAGTTTGAGAAAAATTATGAAGACTGTAGAGGAGTCGGTGACCGAGTTGATGAGATTTCTGGATAAGGATTGTGCCGGCGGGAAAACGCTGGACATGTTGGAGTGAGTGAAAGTGTTGGGCGTACTGTATAACTATTTTTCACTCAGGTACTACCAAGAATTCACTATCGACATCATTGGGAAGATTGCGATGGGCCAGACTCAATCTCTAATGTTCCAGAATCCAATGCTGCCAAAAGTGAAATCGGTATGTTCTTTAACTCGCTTTGCCTCCGAAACTTTAGATGCTACGAGAAAGGTGTCAACTGACAAAATGTAGATCACAATGAAACCCGGAAAAATATTTACTGTGAGCTGAGATATGATGGTTTTTCTAGAAACTTCATATCTCAGCTTACCAACTATACTTTCTTTTAGTATTTGATGCAATCGATAGCTCTCTTTGCGATCTACATTTTATTAGTTGACAACTGCTCTGTAGCGTTTCTAGTTTCCGAGATAAACCGTCCGTAAAATCTCTCGAGACCCTCTTCGACATTGGTCGCTTTTTGTTGTTCTCGTTTCTCTTCTCCACAAAACTCCCAATAATCTTTCTTCCCTATACGCCCTCCTCCGCTCGCCTACTCGCCGCGTTCGTGGTGTAATGGTCAGCATGGATGCCTTCCAAGCATTCGACGGGGGTTCGATTCCCCCCGAACGCAGACTCCTTTTTCGGTTTTTAGAAAGCCTTTTTCATCAAGCAGACATCTTTATCTTTACTAATAACATTTGAAAACTTCCGTATGTTTGTCTGGATGTACGCCTCTGGATCTCAGCTCCTACTGAACCGATTTTTATGAATCNAATCCAAATAGACAACAACTCCAGTTTCAGTTCCGAGCACAAGATTTATTAGCTGATAATTTTTAAACATATGTTGCAAGAACAGTTCAGAAGAAGTACTGAAACTCCAAGAAACCATCTCACATTCAAGTATGCTCATCCATCTTTCAAACTTCTCTAATTGTGACACTCTGCATTTTCGCGTCACGGTGTTTGCACCAAATTTAGATAGCCAATTTGTTTGCAAACGCTAAAATGCAGAAACAACCCAATCGAAATGTTCTGAATTTGAAAAATAGTCAGTAGGATCTGTTTCAGATGCATTATGAAACCGAATATCTTTTTTGGATTGTCAGTTCATGTTGGATTTATTCCCCGAAAGTGTCCTCTCCGATATCTCAATAGATTAGAGAGGACTTTCCTTCGTTAGGCTTCAGATGAGCCTCACAAACTTCAGAATCTCATACCTCGTCTTCTGAAGATCCAGTATTTCAAAACCTTCTCTTTTCAATGGTATCCATTTCATATAGGGGAAACATGAATCAGGTCAGATCATTAAGCGAGTTTATTTCAAAAAAAAACCAATTGATGTGTTTCATTTTTCCTATATAGAAAATCACACGGATGAAACATTATTTCATTGTTTCTGATCAAGAAGCTGACATTTCGAAACAGCCGTATTTCATGAAAATGCATATCACAGCGCAGATAAAATCCTCACTATCTGCATCATCAAAACTGATAATAATGTAATATAACAAAAACAGTATTATCCTAAATCCTGCCTCGAGCCAACAGATCCATTCGAAATCGACCTCGGTGACACCACAGACTGGCTCGGAGCAGTCACAACCGAGAGTCCTTTCTTCTCACTCGATCTCCTCCTCTTCTTGCTCTCCTTCTGTGGCTCCGGCGGAGCATTCCACTCGGCGTTCAACTGCGAAAAGTAGATAGTAGTGTGCTGGGTGTAATCCACAAAACAGTTTTTGCCGAATGTATCTTTCACTTTTTGGGTCTTCTTCTTGTTCCGAGGAATGGAGTCGACGTCTACCCGGTTTAAAGGGAACAGGCAGCAACAGAACTGAAAATTCCGCAAAAATTTTTGCAGTTTCATGAATTTCATAAAATATGAAAAGTTAGTGAATCCCTGATAGGTGTACGATAAAAGAAACTTTATGAATGATGAATTCCGTGAAGCTGGACTAACCTTTGATAACGTTTATCTCGATTTCTGAGACAGACATCATAAAAACATTAACTGACCAAATGTTTCGGACTATATGAGGAGTATTTTGTTAGTTGAAAATTTTTTGATATCTTTTACAGAGATCGAGATAAATGTGGTCATAGTTATGGTGATTTAAAACAAGCATATCATCCTCTCTCTCTCTCTCTCTCTCTCTCTC